>CM031240.1:313684927-313877427 GCA_018340775.1 Taxus wallichiana var. yunnanensis | reverse complement strand
AGCCCGAAATGTTGAATTAAAATAATAATAATTAATTGTTAATTAAAACGAAGGAATTATTAATCGTGAAGTAATTAAATCTAGTTGAAGGTTATCCGTTGCAACCTGTTAAATAAAAAAATATTATTTAATTTTTCCTATCTAATTTAGTGGGTTTTATCTTGGGTTTTGTGTGGGAAAAATGTGGGCGTTACATGATCAATTTACATCTGCATGCGCATTCCCCGCCTATAACCAAAATAAAAGATCTGCAACAGATCATGGACATCAACAAAGCATAAAAGATAGAATTTTTTTGTCTTGCCATAATCTTGAAGATAAAGTTTTTTGCAAGTGTGGTAGCCAACACATACATGGAGGTTCTTGAAAACTCAAATAGTTGTCACAGGGGAAAGATTTAATAATCAAAATACAATTTCCAACTTCTCACTATGGTGGTAGAGGACTATTGTTAGATGTTGTAGTTGATATGGCCATGTGTTCATTTTTTTATAATCACATTCTTTTGGATGCTCGACAATAGTTGTACAAATGTTAATGAAATAAAAATGTATTACTATGTTAATGATATGGCCATGTGTTCGTTTTGTTATAATCACATGGTTTTGCAGGATGTAAGTAAGATGACAAAATGGCGTGGTTGTAATTCACTATGTATCATTGTAATTTATATAAGTTAATGAAATAAAAATGTATTGCTATTTTATAGTAAAGTTTATTATTGAAGTTTTTTAGTATGTATGAGATGTTAGCGTTTAGGGGGAATGTTTATCTAAACATGGGTGTTATTTTGATCCCAAGTTTTGTATTGTAAAAGTTGGATATATGTGTTAAATGAAATTGAATTTAATATCTTATAGTACAATTCCAATGTGCAATTGATGATTAAATAATTGGTGTGTTGTGTTTCTTACCTTAAAATGTAATAAAGATATCTAAACGAAATAGTCCACCCTAGTATAAACTTTGTGTATAACTACCCTCCTGATGTGATTTCTTTTAGTATAGAAAACTAAAACCTTAGCATGAGATTATATCCTTACACTTGATGACACCTTCTAGCTTAAGTAAATACAATCCTAGTTTGAGTTTAGTGTCATAACTTGTATTTTTAGTGACATCATCATGAAACCTTCGATTAAGAATGACCTAGTCAAATGTTATCTAGAGTATGTGGCTCCCTTCCAGGATTGGTAATCACGTGTGTAGTAAGGAGAATGTGTTCTCTTAAGGTAGTAATCTTCGGAACCAAAATTAAACACAATGTAAAATCCTCTTGTACCGATATACATGTTGAGTGGCGAAGATTGCCAACTAACCTTAGAAGTCACCTTTAAGAGTTGGGATCATAAATGAGCTCGATACCCAATTTCAATCATCGTTTGGGTTCTATGGTGCAATACTAAGATTTATTTATTGAACTTAACAACACTTTAGTGTATAATTAGTTTTTGAAAACATAATCGTAAGATTAAGTGCTTGGAGAAAGATGAAATTTTATATCATTCATATAACGTGTTTAAACCATCTTGTGGTGAGAAAAGGATTCGATGATGTGAACCTTAACCCTTTAAATAATGGACTAGTCCATATTTCTCTCCCACTTGTCCTATTATGATGTATGATGTGAAACTATGTGATCATGTTCTTAGAGATAAATCCCTTAAGACAAGGACTAGTGGTCTCATGAGGATTCAAATTCCCTACTAGTAAATATGTTACACAATTCATTGCAAAAATCATATGAACCTAGTTAGGGAAAACCCACTAAAGTTGGTCAAAAATGATACTCAAGAAACCTAATCTAGAAACAAAAATAATGAAGTATGATGCCATGTTAAGTGCCTTTGAATCATTAACTAATCCTTAACTAATTTCTGGAGCATAACCATAATAAAATTATAATTGATGTTTGTCCTTGGGAAGTGTGATTTTGATATTCTATTCCCTTTGGAAAAGTGAAACATGATATTCCTTATAATGTGATTAAACCCTCTTGTTGTGGATAAAGAACCTATTTCGTATATAATCCTTAGTGGGTACTAAATCAACTATCAACTTATAAATGAGTAAAATAAATGCAACCTTGAATCCTTAAACAAATAATATGAACTTCATATCCTTTGGTTTATAATTGTTTCATTGTGTAACGGATGTATGATATAAGATCAAGATGCATGCCATTAGGAGTGAATCCTAGGGATAATACCTAATAGCCTTGTGTGTAAATAAATATCCTATTAACAAATGAATGAATTAAACAAGTAATTGAAATAATATAGATGATCCTTATTTAATGAGATACACCGTAAGTTAAATGTTAAATTGTATAAAGGAATCCTAACAAAAATGAAAAGGAATGTATGATTTGCATATTATGAGCCCTTATAGATCTTAAGATAAAGATTGAAACAAGATTGTAATAAATGTGTAACCCTAAAAATATCGTGCCATGGGAAGACCCTATCGATATGTTTATATTGTAGTTGAATCATTATGTTGTGCTTTGTTTTTTAAAAAAAAGTGGCCTTGATGTGCATCACGTGTTGTCATGTTGTTTATGTGGGTTAATATTTTTTGCAAACCTATCATGTGTTGTATGTTGTCCTAAGTGATCTCCTATAGTGTTTTGTAAACTACAATGTAAGTAAAAAAATTATTCTGGTATTTTTATTGTTGTTTTTGTGTGTGTAAAATGTGGGTGTTAGACAACCTCTCTTGTGTGCGTGCCTATTGGAATTCTTGTTGCACACTTATGGTGTAATTTATAGTTTTAATACCTTAGAATCTATGCCCATGAATATTTGAAAAAAGCAACCGTGGGCCTTATGCTGGACATGTTGGTGACATTTTTTACATATTCTTATCAATAATTATCTCTTGCCACATGAAAACCACAAAATATGGACTCAGAAATAAAACCAATCATGTTTGCCATAAAGTTGGGTTTCTTTATCTTTGATTTTTAAAAATGCACTTTCAGAAATTTAAATGGCGTAAATATATCAATAAGCATGATATCATAATATTAATATTTATTAAACCAACTTTTATTGTTTGATTGGAGTTTAATATTTTACATTTAAATTACAATAATATTGACATTTAGTTTTGTTGGGATATAATATTTTAGTTTTAATAGATATGATTTTTGTCATGAAAATTTGTGCACTTCCATTAATAGACACTTGATTACCTATATTTAAAATTTGTAAAACATGATAAAAACTCTTTATAAGTTCATAATTTTGACTATTGACTATTGTGGATACCACCCAACAACAACAAAAATTGCACTTTGAGGAATTCAAAATTTATTATGATGAGAGGTGTATTCCAAATCAGATTGAAGGGAACTAACTTTGAAATGTGTAAAAAATGAGAGCAATTAGGATTCAATTGGTCATTTACGCATGACCCTATCACTATCATACACGTGGTGGATTATTATTGAAGAGTTGTATGTTTTGTAAAATGGTCATCACTTCTGTATCCATAACGAATAGGTGTCCAGTTTGATCAACCTTACATTTTTCATCATATCTTCCACCATTTTCTACCATTGAATCTCTCCCATGTTATGCTTGCCAAGTGGACCTCACACCTTGAATATGACAAAAGTGGAGTATTTTTTCTACTTCTTTTAGGTTTTAGTGGCATCCAAAACTACCTATTGAAACCCAAATAAAATGAAAAGAAAAAAAAAAGGAACTGAATGTGGAAGCATGATATCTTTTCATGGAATATCATAATTACAGCTTATAGAAGACATGGTCATCCTCAAGAGCCATTGAGACTATTTCACCAAATGCAAAAATGGATATTGAACTAGATCAACGCACCTTTACCAATAGAATTGTGGGTCACGACAACGTAAGAGATTTGGAATAGGGTATGTACATCCATTAAGGAATAATATGAAGTGTTTTTAAATAGATATTGTAGTTGTCCTACATTGCTTGCTCTTCCCCATCACACAAACTTAAATCAATTGAAGATCCATAGACATTTCACTATAAAATATAACTCCAACAAACTTAACATTGTTATACCACGTGTTCTGATGTATTTGACCTATATTTTATTGATAATATTTGAACTTATCCAATTTGTTGCAACACTTACAATATGTGTTGACATTTATTCTTAATAAACAATGCTTTTGTGTTCTGAAGTATTCTTTAATTTCATTTCAATATGTTTATAGTTTTTGGTTGTATCAGTTATATGCCTATAGTATCAAAACACATTAAAATGAATTAAGAAAAAATACCAAAAAGTTACAAACCCATTGACAAGTAAGGATTTTTACACTAGCCTCTCTTAAGAGATATTTAATACTCAACAAACATGCTTTAAATAGGAAAATATTTGTATCAATTATTAATATCTCAATTCGTAAATGCACAATTATGATTTAATTTTAGTCTAAATATTAATGTCCACATGAGGCCAAGAATGGAAAACTAGAATGGAAATGTTAAAAGGGAAATAAAGACACGAGTTTTTCAAAGTCGATTACAGTCTAGATGTGATAATTTTTAATTCTCTGGTACACATTTAATTCATGAATGCATTGATTACAAATGAATTTTCACCATCCACATGGCTTCATAGGTAAAACGTTTCTTCCACAAAAGGGTCCCCAATTATGGATGCCTTTTGGTTCTATTGATACCTCTACCCAGAAAGGGTCCCCAATTATGGATGCCTTTTTGTTTTGTTGATACCTCTACCCAGAAAGGGTTTAACACATGCCTAATAGCTTCATTGAGGTAGTATTATTTTCCCAAACATATAAATTCACCATATTCATCTGTATATTTTATGGTTTCACATGGGAATCAACATTGAGCTCCAATACATTGTAATTTTTACATTTGAGTTCATTGAAATATATAGTGGGATTCATGAGGTTGATTCACCTTATCTTGCCTTTATACTTTACCTAAAAATTCACACATCATATACATTACAAAATATCAATTATAGTGGTATGCAAGTAAAAAATACACCATTAAATGAGTATCTCACTTGAATCATTTGAAGGCCCAAATAAATGGAAATAAAGAGACTATTAGGTAAAACCCTTTCCTTTATGACTACACCATATAATGCCAAATTTTTAAGTGGTAGAGATAGTAGCAGATAAAATTCATTTGTTCATCCATGTACAACCCTATCACTACCATCCATGTCACACACCTTTATTGGAGAGACCTACATGCGGGAAAATTCCCCTATTTTATGTTTTTGTAGGCTACCACATTCTATAGCACCACACAATGATTGTAACAAAATTATCTCATTTGAGAACTGACATGGGTCTCGAAGTTGACGCCTATAATTTCCTCATCAACATTGAGCAAGAGATCCTTGAGAAGGTATTATGAACTATAAATCCTCAAGAAAAACTCTTGTGGATGATATTTTTTGTTGTCAGGGAAAACATAGAGAATGGCCTAAAATAATGGTCTATAATGGCCATATTTTGTGGTTATCAAATTCAACTACATTGTCTTGACATGAGATTCTAATTTCCCTCAACATTCCACTAGCTCTAATATGTTCCATGACCCGCAAAAGTGAATTCCCTTGATATTATTGGGTGTTCTAACTACCCATAAAACATACAAATTGACATTGCAAAAAATAACCATTGACATTGAGGGCATTGATTGACATGGTTATGTTTTCCAAGATATCTCCAAAGTACTAGTCTCGAAAATATTTGCACCACAACCCCTTTCTCCATCAAACTATTGAAAAAAATTCCATGTGGTTCATATATGTCTTGTCGTAAGAAAGAAGAGTTTCAATTTCATTCCTCCAAACATTATCCCTACCCCTGGAATCCTCCTCTCTCTCACCCCCGTATTCATTGCCCTTATTTCTTCCTACAATGTTTCACTCTCTAAAACTAAACTTTTTCATCAAATCCATTTGGGCGTCTCCATTTGAACACACACATGAGATTGCTAGTTTAGATTAATTAGTGTTTGTTTAACGTTTACCATTCAAATATATATATACACACTTAAACAAACCGAATGCAAAAAATATTGAACTTTAGTCTCGATAGTTTGGCTTCACTTCTATCAAAAACTACGTACTTATGATTATATACACATAACTTCACATCGATCGGGCCCCAAGGGCCGACTTGACGTGGTTTCAAACTTACAATTCAATCAATGAACATGATTATCCTCCTAAAGGCAAGGATATTGGCTTAAATCACACATTAATATTTTCTTTTCTTCAATCAAATATTGCCATGTGGATTATTTTAGTATGGACTATAGTTTTTGAAGAAAATAATATTTTTTATAATTTTAAAACATCATTTATTTAGCATCTCATTGGCTGGTCAAATTTTCCCTTTATTTGTGACTATTTTCGAGGAAGAGACAAAGAGCGACTTGCATTTAATAATATCACTATGTATGACAGGTTTCATGGCTATTATGGGGCTCAAGAATTGTCCTGTCTTGTTTGGCTTGACCAAAAGGTAGATTTAATATTTTCATTTCTTTGGTAGAGATTTTGGTTAATGATTTTTGCTTTCCATATTGTCTTCCATTCATGCGCGATAGGTGATTCTTATATTCGGAGGTGAGCTGTCACTATTCACATCAATGGTGAATGCTTTATTCCATACAAATTCAAGACCATGAAAATGGTTTGCGTCATTCATCTTGTTTCTATTGTGTTAGGATTTGTTTATTTAATTTTAATGCAATCACCTACTCTACCAGTATTGTGGGATCTGGAAGCTTCATTCTTTTTTAGGTCTAGGTTTAAAGATGGTTGATTACATAGGCAGAGAAGCCCAATGGCCTCAATACTATCTGATGCTCATAAAATGGACCCAATGTGAGCCTGAGTTCATGTTTGCAGATTTTCCTAACCATTTTTGTACTGGTTTGCATTGATTCAGTTGAATCTCATGGTAATGGCAACGACAATGGCCGACAAGATAGATGTCATTTTTTCTATGCGGGCTCTTTCCCCACTCTCATGCATCAAAAAACTACATGTAAGAAATAATCACGACCTATTGTCTCCTATTGAATTTTGTGTGAAATTTGGAATGGATGAGTGAAATTTCATTTAATAATTTCAAAAAAGTTGAAGTGGGCGAATGAAGTTTTACTGAATTTAAGAAAAAAATTGAAATGGGTGGGGAAATTTTACTCAAATTTGTTAGAATTTTGAAATGGGTCAGCGAAATATTACTGAGATTTTATCTAAATAGGGTAATGGGTGAGGAATTTCTTTGAAGTTATCGTTGCAAGTGAGTATAAGGTTCTTAAGATTCATCAAACTACCTTCAAATTTTGTGATCGCTGATTTTGATTTTAATTGAATAATGACATGTTTTATTCCTTAACATGAGCTATAGTCTTGTTATCATAGTAATCTGATGACCTTGATATGCCGCCCTAATCTCTGGGGCTATTATGCATGGAGATCATTTGAATTGGATGATGGGACAGAAGATGATCAACCTTTGAAAATAGACATATTCAAAAAAGTTGTGGTTTCCCTTTTGTTTTTGTCTATTTTTATTTCTTTTTATTTAATTTATATTGATCCATACTTGTGAGTAAATACCATGTAAAAAAATTAGTTGCGTCTTTCTTTAAGTGGGCATTAATCATTTTTCTTGCAAATTCCATTAAGAGTTTCAGAACTATTATCACAAGATTTTGATGATTTTGTTATTTCTTCTATTGGTGAAGGGATGGCACTTGGTAAATACTCATTGATGTGTCCTGCAGATCAATTTGGTCTAAAAGGGCATCTTATCTCAATGGTGTGTGTTATAGCTTAATAATTTACATCTATATCTATTATGTTTCATTTTCTTCATCCATATTTGAGTTTCTTCTATTTTTTCCAACTCCAAATTTAGTACTGATCTATAAGTTGTGATCAATTGGAGTCCTAACTTCGTATTATAAGATTAATAAAGTTATGATTTTATTTTATTTTTTTTTTTATTTCCTTCTGGTCTCTTTGGCCTTATGTTTCTACCTCTGTTCGTGACCAGGTGGGGAGCCAAATTTATAAACACCCCAAATACTAAAATCACGGTTTGCTCTTTCCTCCTTGTATTCTAATTTTCTATGGTCATGTCTTGCAGGCTCCTGCATGAGCAAATAAAGTTGTTGGAGTCTTTTACAAGGCCAATGAATATGCTTCAAAGAATCCCAACTTCCTTGGTTGTGTGGAAAATTCTTTGGGTATACGAGAATGGCTAGAATCAAATGGACATCAGTACATTGTAACTGATGACAAGGAAGGCCCTAACTGTGGTATGTTTGACTATGTCAACTATTTCTTTATTTTCTGCATCAATTGTATCTCCCTTGTATAGAGATTAGCCTTAAATTGTAATATCAATATTGATAGATGGCATTGAAGGTTATGAATAAAATTTATTTACAGACACTATCTCCAAACTTTTCCTTATGCATAATGCCATTAGGCTATAGGCTATATGTGCAAGTGAAGTGATCCCTTCATTTTTAATTCATGATCACTATATGTAATATTTGAAATGCCACTGCTACCACTAATCTCCAGAGACAGATTATCATTTATGTATACTTGATAGCATTATGTTAACTGAATGAAAATATTGGTCAAATTGTCTGCTTGTGGCATTTGATTAATTTTGATTGTAATTTTGGCATATGTACATAATATAAAATTGAGAGTGTATGGCATATTGCATATATGGAGAGTTTGGCTTACAAATATTCATAGGTTTATGTGTACAGTGGTTAGATAGCCCATGGTGATTCTTTTCATGCAAGAATCATTTTCCTCCATGACTATAAAAGTAATTATCCTTTTACACTGACTTTGGAGATAATAATATAGTAATATTTTCAAATTTAAAGACCATTTCATCTTAAATAATGTGAATTTTTTTATGTATGTGACAATAATTTTCTTTCCCATTATTTTGAATTTTGGAGTCATGTTGTCAGATTGTGCTTGAGTTTTTGTCAAATCATCTTGATTTCTGCAACTAGATGAAGTTAAGTTTTTTTTTTTCCATGATCCGAATCCCTTTCTGTGAGCATTGCAAACTACAAAGTCAAGACTAATTTTCAATACATATAACCTTTGTTTGCAAAATTTGAAAAGCACATACCTGATTTGCATGTTATGATTACTAAACCTTTCCATCATGAAGAGAATGTTTTTTCAGTGGAGGATAATGATGTGGATAGTGCATGCAAAACAACCTCTAATGAGTCCAATCCTAGTAGGTCGCCTTCCATGAGTGCCACAAAAGATGATGATGACTTGAAGAAGAGGCCTAACAAGAGGAAAGGAGGGGTGGTGTCCTTGAGCAAGTGCTCCTTGGGCATAAAATAGAGAGGTGCATGGAAAATATTTCTCACACCATGGAAATCATACAAAGGAATAGGAATGATGAGCTGAAGAAGCTTCAAGATGCCCACATGGAGATTATAGTAGTTTTGGTCAAGAACAACAAAGGGTTAAGATGATGTGATGGAGATGCTTCTGGCATTGTTGCCCTGGAAATGAGAGAGACTAGGTTCTAGGTTGGCAATACCCCGAAAAGAGGTAATGATTATTTTATTCAACCATTGAACTTTGTAATGGTTGATAAGGGGGCTTATAGATCTGGATTCCCAAATAGTGTAAAGTTGTAATTTTGAAGACCTTGAATATTTGATCTATTTGAGACTATGGGGGAGTACCTCTACCAAACATGGTCTAACAAGTGATGATTGTGAAGAGTACTCAAATCATGTTTGTGGAATGGGTGTAAAATATTTCAATAAAATGAAATGGTGGAATTGTGGATACGTGCAATCTATTTGATGAAATGCCTATTAGAGATGCATAACCAAATCCCACAATTTTGAATGGCTTCAGTCCATAGGAATGGTTCATCTCACCTTGTCCTTCATAATTCTCGTACTTTAGTTTTCCATTTGTAGAGTAATAAATTTAAAAACCTTTGGTTTATCATACATTTGACTATTTTATATAAACTTGTTTTGGAAAAATAGTAAAATGTCATCTGGTACTTATGTAACCCGAATAACACTTGGTAGTCAAGCACAAACTTAAACCCTCCTTCAGACATGATTTGGAAAACTTCATAACCATATTAGATAGTTGTGACACCTTTTATTGACAAGCTGAGTTTGTTCCCTCGTAAACCCACCAATTGTTCCATTGTAAAAGCTAGTAAATCATGATATTCATAGACCTACAAAGCAACCTTCTGAAACCCAAAAAGGGGATGTAAAGTCTCGTTCATGTTCCTTGTTATGAGGAGAGTTTCCTCAAGCTTTAAGTTTGACCCCAATCAACCATTTATAATCTCTTTATCACTCCTCTAGAGCCCTATTACCCCATTTTGCGCTTTTAGGAAGTTATTAAAATTGAAAACTTGGGTTTCGTATCGGCTTGCCATTTGAACCCTAGACAATGAAATTCTTATCCACCTTCAAAACCTCTAGTATTTTTACTAGACATAGTTTGAGGAAAAACACTCTTCTTGATATTTTGGAAAAGGCATTTTGTAGGCCTCGATCACAGTTTGACTAGGTCAAACTTAACCAATTACGACCGGTGGCTCCAGAAAACCCATCGCACTTAAATTTTTTTGTTTGTTCTTAGTCCCCTTGACTCTGGTGAATTCTCCTTATATAGGGAACTTGTAGGAAATTTCTTGTTATGCGTGTTCATCCATCAAACGTTAGTTTTGGACATGGTTTTCTAAGCCCTTGAGCTAACTTTTGATTGTTTACAACTAGGCCAATTATGACCGATGGCCTAAAAAAACTAGCTGCCAATCATAAACCGTTTGCCATTTTTGAATTTGTCATTTTTTGATTTCTTGGTATATAGGAGGACAAAAAAAATTTACTTGTGTTGTGTTTGTTCATCGAAAGACAATGTTTGAAAGTGGGTTTTGGCCTCGAGCCTAAATTGTGTGTTTTTACAACTAACAAGAAAATGTAAAAGAAAGTTGTAAGACCCCCTCGGAGTTACCAAATCCCCGTGGAAACTTGTTGACATTTACAACTAACTATTTGAAACTATATAATGTGTCTTGTTGTGTGAAATTAAACTTTTGGCAAAATAGTTGTTCTCTCTCTCCCTATGTCTTTCTCTCTCCTTGGTTAAGAAATTAAGAGTAATGAAATGAAATAAATGTGTCTCTAACCCTCTCCTTTCGAATGCAAATTATTATTATTATTATTATTATGTAAATGGGAAACTAAAGAAGTTAATTATGTTAGATCTAGGTGGATGCCATGCCAACGATTTATCACTGATTTCATGCTCACATGGTTTTGCAAGATGGAAGTAAGATGGCGAAAAGGCGTGGTGTAATTCATTTTTATTATTGTAATCTATATATGTCATTGTAAAATGTATATATGTATAATGTATTGCCATGTTACAAAAAATTTTATATTTGAAATTTGGTAATATGTATGAGATGCTAGTTTTAGGGATGCCTTAGAAAATGTGCATTTAATCATAGGTACCATTTTAATTTAGATTTACATATGGTAAAAAGGTTGGATATATATATATATATATATATATATATATATATATAATATATATATATTATATATATATATATATATATATGTTAAATGAATTTGAATATAATATCTTGCAGTGCATTTCCAGTGTGCAATAGATGATTAATTAATCAATATGTTTTGTTCTATAATTAGAAGATAAAATAAGAAAATCTAAACAAAATAGTCAACCCTAGTACAAAATTTGTGCATAACTAACCTTCATGTGTTATTCTTTATAGCATAGAAAACTAAGACCTTCGAATGAACTTAAACATGTATACTGATCACACCTTGTATCTTAACTAAATAAGATCCCTAGTTTGAGTAATCACCATAGCTTGTATGTTTAGCGACATCTTCGTGAAACCATCAGTTAAGAAATACATGGTCAAACATTACCTAGAGTAAGTGTTTCCCTTCCATGATTGGTTATCATGTGTGTAGTAAGGATAATGTGTTCTCTTCTGGTCCGATTTATGAGTTAGGTGGAAAAGATCGCCAACTATTGTTGAATTTCACTTTTAGTTGGGATTATTAATGAAGTTAATATTTAACACTTGTTGTTATACCTACCTCTCTTTCTAGCCACATTATGTTGAAAATGCTATCATTCTAATTAATAATTAATCCTCACAACTAAAATTTCTGGTACTACATGTAAGAAATGTATTCAATAGATAATTTATATAACTTAAGAGTCATTCTTCCAAGAAACAACTATGCGGTGTAACCTTACAATATGTGGATTAAGTATAACTAACACTTCCTTGTACCCTAGTGAGTGGCCCAAAACAAAACAAAGGTAGTAGGTGATATTCCTATGATTGATCTCATGGTGGGATTTAAATGACACAAGTGGATGTCTTGGTTGCAACATGTGTTTAATACTGTAGTTTATAAGAGCAAAGAAATGGGATGTCTCATGCTAGGTTACACTCCTTATAGTAGTGAATCCATTAGTGAAAATTATGTGTTATTTTGTTTACAATTGTTATAAAACAATGCCAATAATGAGACCATAGTGCGATGTAAGAGTAAAGCATATAAGAGTAAAATGAGATTTGAGGTTAGGAATAATGTCACTCTTGGAGTCCTTATAAGTCAATTAGAAATTTTCATGTGTTAAAAAGAATATGAATTGCCCTTGGTGAGATCAAACTTCGAGAAAAAAAAAAAGATATATATAAATCTAAATAAAATTTCTTGATGTGGAAATGTTGAATGGATTAAACAAGTTATTGAACTATATTAATTGTGATAGGGAAATAAAGATTCTGTGATCGAAAGAATGTTTATGGAAAAATGTTTCTTGAATCTAAATCTCCCTTAAATCCTATGATTTATTTATATGACATGACGTCGAGTCACTTATGAATAGCAAGGGTAAAATTTAAACATTGAATAAATGTTTGAGAAGCATAATCTTAAAATAAGAATGAGAGAGAATTAGGAACCTTGAATGCAATTTGAAATATGGAAATTAATTATGTAAGTTATGGAGATTGTCGTAAGGGATAAAGAGCCAAATTTAATGGTTGAACTGTAAGTTGAATGTGAAATGAATTTAATAATTTTTAGGTGGAAAAAGGAGAAAATTATCCTTGCATAATAATGTTCTTGGAATGTTAATCGTAGCTAAGATGTAATCATGGTAATGATGTGTTGTGGGTTTGTAAATTCTTTGGTCCCTTTTTGTGATTGGGTCATTGTTAGCATTCATTCATTGGGGGAAATTGGGGCATCGAAATGTATATGGTGTTGTCATGTGTCATATGAGCCGATGACTTGTTTAAGTGTATTATGCGTTGTTGAGTTTCTACTTAGAGCCCTTGTGGTGTTGTGTAGTGAGAAATGTAATTGGGAGAAAGAAAAAAAATATTATTCCATTATTTTTATTTCTCTGTAGTATTTGTGTGTGTAAAATGTGGGCATTACATTTGGTATCAGAGCGAGGTTCATGCTCTCAAACCTCTAGGATGGATTGGAGTTGTGATGATTCTGCATGGTGATGGTGGATATTGGAAGAGCAATGTGATATATGTTGTTATGTGACCAATGTTGTAAATGTGATATTATGAACACACATGTGGTGTTTGTTTCTTAGTGTGTGTGTTTTTTCAAAAAAGAAAACAAAAAAACTACGATGAGTGGGCCTCTCCTACCTACATGTTGATGTGCTTTGATGAGTATTCACTCTCCTTTTTCATGGATTCAATGAGAGTCCACATGTTATGTGTTACCTTGGTATGTGTGCAAAGAATGTTTTTATGGATGGTTTTTTGTTGGAGCATCTTATCATTTTGTGATATTTAGGTGTGCTGATGTGTTGTATGACAAAGATATGTGTATAGTGGATTGGATTGTATAGTAATGTTGCCCGTGTAGTGATGAATTGTGTGTCACCATGTTGTCCTACAATTTATTTTATGTTGTAATGTTATTCATTGTGTTCATCGTGCGTATAATTTGTGTAATATGAGATGATTCATGTCATGAATTAGGGGCATATGGGGATTGTATGACCCCTATTGTGAAGTACTTGCACCTTGGGTGCATTATGTGGAAACGTGATGTATCGTAACCCATGAAAGTAAATATTGTATTGGACCCTATATATATACCATGTGTAAGACGCTATGGTTAATATGCGTGAATCGCCATTTTCCCTGACTTTTAAACCATTTTCAGCTCCAGGCATATAATAGATGTAAGTGATGTAGTTATGTGTTATGTTCTTAACATTACACTTGAAGACCCTAATGGGAGAAATCGTTAAGAGTGTATGTGTAGAGAGAGGAGGAGTTGACCATTGACAAGGTTTTCATAATCTTGAGCCGAGTATGAATGAGGAAGTGGAGTCTTATATAGACTGAAAACCCACTTCTATTTATTTAGTATACTTGGATTTGGAATTGCTTAGTATATTATGGATCCACACCACCTTAGGCTCAACTTATGCAAATTAGTGTCCTCACGCTCTATCATATTAGGTTGTCCATTGAAAAATATTATGTGATTTTGACTATGTTGAGCCTTGTGGGAGTATGGAGGGATGATTCAAGACAGAGATGATGACAATTATATTATTTGATATGTTATTTTACGAGTTGAGGCTCGATGTCTAAGTGCCAACAACTCATTGAGTACCCCTTTGGTGGCATGTATAATGCCACATAGTTATTGTGATGTGTTATTTCTCTATACGTATTTTATTTGTAAATTGAACATTTTCCTTTTTCTTGCTAGAACCAACAATTTTCTTGATTGATGTGTTCTTATATTTTGGGAATTTTATTTGGTTATTGCACTAACATGTAGATTTTTCACTGACTATGGTTATTTGGCCATTTGCTTTACTTATATTTACACTTTTTTTCATGTTTAAAGGTTTTATAGCCTAGCCCAAGGCTTTGGATTTTTTCCACTTGGCATTTGAAACAAATTTTTATGTTGGTTCTAATGTTGTAATGTGTGGAATAGGGTCATGGGATGCACCATGGAGTGGTTGAACCTATGGACCCACTTCGTTGTATGGGGGTACACCCCAAGGAGTTATAGATAACTAGTGGGTTGTTGAACCACGAGTTATTATGTCACTTGGGTTAGGGGTGTCTGGAGTTTATGTGCTTAGGGACATAGGGTGAGCGACCTCTTATTTTCTTGGGGAGACATAAGAGACTTGAGGGAGGTATAAGAGACTTGAGGGGGAGGCATAAGAGATTGAGGAGACATAAGAGATGTGTGTGTGTGTGTGTGTGTGTGTGTGTGTGTGTGTGTGTGTGTGTGTGTGTGTGTGTGTGTGTGTGTGTGTGTGTGTGTGTGTGTGTGTGTGTGTGTGTGTGTGTGTGTGTGTGTGTGTGTGTGTGTGTGTGTGTTATTAGTGCACTTGGAGTTTTATTTTTATGTTTTTTATGCTTTGGGAAACATTTGTAGTTGTTGGTGATGCTTTGGGAGGTAGATGGAGTTGTTTTGTGATGTTTTGGGAGGATTATGGTGTTGGTGTTATGATTTATGTGTACTCTTGTGAGTCCGGTTATGTTTTGTGATGTTGAGGATTGATGCTCCTCATTGTTTGTATGATGTTGTTCCCATATTGACACTATGTAGCTATAATTATGGGTTTGAGTTGTGTGAAACATTTGTATGTGTACCTGTTGGGAATTCCATGTGTTATAGTATGCCTATGTTATGAGTACATTTGTGTTAGGGACATGTATATGAAAAGTACTATGTGTGTGGATCATGTATGATATTCCCATGGTTTGGTTGAGTTCTTGTGATGTGATATAGTTATGAAAGTACATATCATGATGTCTTGTGAACCATTAGTGTTGTGTTTGGCCTTGTGTGGTATTGTGATGTCAGCTTCTATTGGGCACCCATAAAAATAAATAAACTAAAATCTTAAAATAATAAAATATTAAGAGATTGAGATTAATAAATACTGTTAAGGAAAAGGATTAACTATGTAATAAAGTAAAAGAGAATTGCCAATCTTCACAGAACATTAAAAGTTTAAGAAATTATCAAAACTTGCCTCGCTTTTGCAACATATTTTTCATTGGTGACATGATTCGTTGATTGATTATTTTTTCATGAGTACCTCTTTTAACCTTGACATTATGTCACATCGAGGATGATGATCTTATAAGGGGATGGAGATGTAATGCACCAATTTATTCTCCTTGTCTCCTTAATCAGCAACCCTGTTTTCGATCAATTTTTAACCAATTAAGATAGATTTAAAAATAACATAAAATAAAATAAAATAAAATAATAATAAATAATTATAATGAAACTAGGTAATGAAATGGTTTTGGATGGTGGAAGGAGAATGGAGATGGTGGGGTGTAATTGTGGGTGGTTGGGGAGGACTTGCATGGGTATGGGCAGCTATCAGAGCACATGGGTATATTAAATATCCTTTCAAACATGTCATCTCTTCCTTCCATAAATCTACAACCACTCTAGTTGTGATCCCATGGAAATTTAGACATGTTACTTTCCTTGTATAATAAATCAAGAACTTTATTGTTGACTAGAGGTGTTAACCAACGTGATACTAAAGTTAACATTGTAATTTTAGGAGCATATATTGCATGAGATATGTCTTTGATGATTGCATAGTTGCAGCGATAGAAGGATTAGGGTGTAGAATTATGGAGTCGTCATCTTGAGGATTACATGAGTGAACGATGCATGTAGTGAAAAGTTTAAAGTGGGGTTCAGTGCAAGAATAAATGAAATAGGCCTCAAGGAAAAATATTGAGGAGCCATAACTAGAAGAAGAACAAGATAATGAAGATAATGTCTTCGCAAAGTGGAGGATAATGATGTGGATAGTGCATGCGAAGCATCCTCCAATGAGTCCAAGCCTAGTAGGTCACCTTCCATGAGTTCCACGAAGGATGATGATGACATGGAGAGGAGGCCTAACAAGAGGAAAGGAGGGGTGGTGTCCTTGAGCAAGTCCTCCTTTGGGCATAAAATAGAGAGGCGCATGGAAAACCTTGCTCAGACCATGGAAATCATACAAAGGACTAGGAATGATGAGATGAAGAAGCTTCTGGATGCCCAAATGGATATTGCATTGGTTTTGGTCAAGAACAACAAAGGGTTAAGATGATGTGATGGATCTTTTCTGGCATTGTAGCCCTTGAAATGAGAGAGACTAGGTTCTAGGTTGGTAATACCCCGAAAAAGAGGCAATGCTTATTTTATTCCACCATTGAACTTTGAAATGGTTGATAAGGGGGTTTATAGATCTGGATTCCCAAACAGTGCAAAGTTGTCATTTCGAAGACCGTGAAGCTCCACTCTATTATGAGACTTTGGGGATTACCTCGAACGAACATGGTCTAATGGACCATCATTGTGAAGAGTACTCAAATCATGTTGGTGGAATGGGTATAAAAGATATAAATAAAATGAAATGGTGGAATTATGGATGTGTAATCTAACCTTTTCCTTCATAATTATCGTACTTTAGTTTTCCATTTTAGAGTAATAAATTTAAAAACCTTTGGTTTATCTTATATTTCACTATTTTATATATACATTTTTGGCAAAACAATAAAATGTCATTTGGTACTTATGTAACCCGAATAACACTTGGTAGTCAAGCAAAAACTTAAACCCTCCTTCAGACATGATTTGGAAAAATTCGTAACCATATTAGATAGTTGTGACACCCTTTTATTGGCAAGTTTGAGTTTTTTCCTCGTAAACCCACCAACTGTTCCATTGTAAAAGCTAATAAATCATGATATTCATAGACCTACAAAGAAACCTTTTGAAACTTGAAAAGGGGATATAAAGTCTCATTTGTGTTCCTTATTATGAGGAGAGTTACCTCAAGATTTAAGTTTGACCCCAATCAATCATTTATACTCTCTTTGTTACTCCTCTAGGAGCCCTGTTACCCTATTTGCACTTTTAGGAAGTTGTTAAAATTGAAAAGTTTTTTTGTATTGGCTCGCCGTTTGAACCCTGGACAACGAAATGCTTATCCACTTTCAAAAACCTCTAGTATTTTTACTAGAAAATTTCCTAGAACCTTCACTTTTAGGAAAAACACTCTTCTTGATAGTTTGGAAAATGCCTTTTTTAGGCCTCCGGTTACAATTTGACTAGGTCAAACTGGACTAATTACAAATGATGGCTCTAGAAAACCCATCGCCATTTGAAAAATGTTTGTCTATTCTCGGTCAACCTTTAAACGTATAGGAAATTTCTAGGAAATTTCTTTTCTCATTTATCCATCGAATGTCAGTTTTGGATGTGGTTTTCTGATCCCTCCAGCTAACTTTTGATTGTTTACAACTAACTTAATTATGATTGATGTCCTTAGAAAACTAGTCGCCAACCGTAAAATGTTCACCAGTTGTGAATTCCTTTAGTTTTTGTGATTTCTTGGTATATATGAGGAAACGTAGAAATTTACCCATGTTGTGTTTGCTCATCGAAAGACAACGTTTTGAAGTGGGTTTTTTGGCTTTTGAGCTTAAATTGAGTGTTTTTGTAACTAGCAGGAAAATGTAAAAGAAAGTTGTAGGACCCTCGTCGGGTTACCAAATCCCCTGGAAACTTGTTGACATTTGGAACTAAATGTTTGAAACTCTATAATGTGTCTTGTTGTGTGAAATTAAACTTTTGACAAAATAGTTGTTCTCTCTCTCCCTATCTCTTTCTCTCTCCTTAGTTAAGAAATGAAGTGTAATGAAATGAAATAAATGCATGTCTCTAACCCTCTCCTTTTGAATGCAAATTATTATTATTATGTAAATGGGAAATTAAAATGTTAATTATGCTAGATCTAGGTGGATGCCATACCAACGATATATCACTGATTTCATGCTCACATGGTTTTACAGGATGGAAGTAAGATGGTGAAAATGCGTTGTGTAATTCATTGTTATTATTGTAATCTATATATGTCATTCTAAAATGTATATATGTATAATGTATTTTCATGTTACATAAAATTTTATATTTGAAATTTGGTGATATGTATGAGATGTTAGTTTTAGGGATGCCTGGAAAATTTGCATTTAATCATAGGTATCATTTCGATTTAGATTTACATATGGTAAACACGTTGGATATATATATGTTAAATGAATTTGAATATAATATCTTGTAGTGCATTTCCATTGTGTAATAGACGATTAATTAATTGGTGTGTTGTGTTATGTAATTAGAAGATACAATAAGAAATTCTAAACGAAATAGTCAACCCTAGTACATAATTCATGCATAACTAACCTTCATGTGTTATTCTTTATAGAATAGAAAAATGAGACCTTCGAATGAACTTAAACATGTATACTGATGAAACCTTGTATCTTAACTAAATAAGATCCCTAGTTTGAGTTATCATCATAGCTTGTATGTTTAGCGACATCATCATGAATCCGTCAGTTAAGAACGACATGGTCAAACATTACCTAGAGTAAGTGGTTCCCTTCCAAGATTGGTTATCATGTGTGTAGTAAGGAGAATGTGTTCTCTTCAAGTCCGACTTATGTGTTAGGTGGCAAAGATCACCAACTACTCTTGAAAGTCACCTTTAGCAGTTGGGATTATTAATGAAGTTAATATTTAACACTTGTTGTACCCTCCCTCTCATTCTAGCCACATTAGTTTGCAAAACGCTATCGTCCTAAGAGATAATTAATCCTCACAACTAAAATTTTTGGTACTACACCTAAGAAATGTATTCAATAGATCATTTCTATAACTTAAGATTCATTCTTGAAGCAACAACTATGCGGTGTAACCTTACCATTTATGGAGTAAGTAGAACTAACTCTTCCTTATACACTAGTGAGTGGCCCAAAACCAAACAAAGGTAGTAGTTGATATTCCTATGATTGATCTCATGGTGGGATTTAAATGACACAAGTGGATGTCTTGGTTGTAGTATGTGTTTAATACGGAAGTGTATAAGAGCAAACAAATGGGATGTCTCGTTTATAAAACCAAATACACTTACCATGTTATTAATTTTACACAATTTTTTTAATATTATATTATAATTAATAGGAATTGCCATTTGTTAATATTTTACAACCTTAAGGAAACACAGTCAGCGTCCTAAAACCCAAATGATACATTACATGGAGAAACAATCAAAAACAAAGAAGACTTAGAAATGCAAAATCTAGTAAAGGTGACTTTGGAGGTGGACGAACAAAAAGAAACTGTAAAGGTGAATATCATTCCTACGGATCTAGTTAAGACCCCAAATGACACTAAAGAGGTTGAGATAGATAATTCTCTGGGATTCATTGAGGAAATGTTGGAAAAGAACAACATGAGTTCAAAAGAAACATTACACACTCCAAGGGCAAAAGTAAAATTTCAACCACAAAGGGAAACTCTTATTTCAGCAACAGATCTGCAGATCTACCTCCTTGCTTTAGCAACAGATCATAGAATATGCACTTAATTGACAGTAAATAGAAAGAGAAAGAGGAGGGAGAAGTAACGCCGATTAAAGAAGATGAGGAACTAACTTCTGGATTCAGAGAGGTCATTTAAAAAAAAAAAAGAGAATGAAAGGATTTGAAATGATCCCAGAATCGCTATACATAGTGAGAAGAAAAAGAAACTTGAAAATTGGGAAACTTCAACATCCAGAACTACTAGATCTTCTGCTAGAAGACTGGTAGATTTTGGAAGTAGCTCTAAAAGAGGAAGACCCTCAAAGAAGACTCTTAGATCCAAGAGAACAGAGAGAGACATTACAGATGGAACTCAACGTCAATTGAGCCATCAGGCAATACCAACCCCCATTCCTATTTAATGAAGATTATCTCTTGGAACATCCGAGGTCTAAACAGAAACTCCAAACAGAGAATCATTAAGGAGTTACGGGAATCTAGTAGTCCTAGTATTTTGATTTTGCAGGAAACTAAGATGAAAGCTAAGATCCTTGAAATTAGTAAAAATAATTTCTGGGAAAACTCTGACATGGCTGCGGTGGACTCTCAGGGAGCATCTGGAGGTCTGGCTACTCTTTGGAATAAAATACATTGTACTGGTATGATTCTTAATGCTAGCACTAATCATCTTGCTATTAAATTTCATGCTATTGAGAACAATAGTGAATGGATCCTTTCTAATATCTATGCCCCTAATACGGTTAGTGGGAGACGTAAACTATGGACTGATCTTAAGATATTTAGAACCCAACATACTACAGCTAATTGGCTTATTATGGGTGATTTTACTTCTCCTTTAAACCCAAGTGAAAAATATGGAGGAATCTCCATCTTTTCCACAGGTATGGAGGAATTTGCTGATTTTGTTGCTGATCTCAATCTCTTGGATGTGGATCTCCATGGGAATAAATACACCTAGAACAATAGAAGGTTGGGAAAATATCTTATCCAAGTTAGACTAGATAGAGCCCTGATTTCTGCTAGTTGGATTCTCAGTCAGGACTTCCATCTCTCTTCACTACCCAGAATTGGATCGGACCACAATCCGATTGCCTTAAATCTTCTCAATTGGACTAAGCCCATCAGAAGCTCATTCAAATTTGAAAAGATGTGGATGGAGCATGATGACATTTATGACAAAATTAAAGAATGGTGGGTTTGGAATGGTGAAGGTACTGCTCAATATAGATTGATTCAGAAGCTCAAAAATGTTAAAAAACAAGTTAAAATTTGGAATAAAAGAGTTTTTGGTAATGTATTTGAAAAAAAAGAAGTTAAAACAAAAGCTCCAAGATCTGGAAATTAAAATGAATACAATGGGGAGATCTTTTGAAGACCAAACTGAGGAAAAGAACATTCTTGCAGAGCTGCATACGATTTGTAGTAGAGAAGAATCCTTATGGAGACTAAAATCTAGGGCTATCTGGCTAAAAGAAGGAGATAAAAATACAAAGTTTTTTCAGATGACCACTTTGAAGCACAGAGCTTATAATAGGATTATGGAAGTCGCTAAAAGTAATGAAATGTTATAAAAGATCCCAACAACATTAAAGAGGAAGCTCTCAATTTCTATAAAAAACTTCTCAATGAGAGGAGTATCATTACTGATGAGGCAATCTCTTTCATGTCGGAGGCTATTCCCCAAAACAAAATTGAGGAGTAGAGATTTAAAGATATCACTAAATCTATCACACTTGAAGAACTACAAAAAGATGTGTTTACTTTAGAAGGCGACAAGGCCTTGGGTCCGGATGGATTTTCTATTAACTTTTTTCAGAAATTTTGGGAAATATGCTCGGATGATCTTCTTAGAGAAGTGAATGAATTATGTAGAAATGGTGACCTTTTGAAAGAGTTGAATATTGTGCTTGCTCCCAAAAAAATGGATGCTAAGGAATTCAAATATTTCAGACCCATCAGCCTTGTGAATGTTATCTATAGAATTTTTACCAAAATCATTGCTACCAGGCTTCAATTTATTATGAATGATTTAATCTCAAAGTAGCAAAGTGGATTCATTAAAGGCAAGGATTATCCAAGATGGATGATAATGGTTCATGAAACCATACACTCTATGGAAAATAACAAAAAAGCGAATATGATCCTTAAGCTTGATATGAATAAAGCCTTTGATAAGGCCTCTTGGATTTTTTTAGACAAAGTTCTAATTAAATTTGGCTTCACCCTGCTAAATTTATAAAAATTATTAAGGCTTGCATCACTACAGTCAGATTCTCAGTAGTGGTTAACGGTGAGCCGGTGGGATTTTTACAAGCAATAGAGGGCTAAGACAAGGGGACCCCATATCCCCCCGATCTTCATTCTTATGGCAGACAGTCTTAGTAGATCAATTGGTCAAGCAATTATTGACGGTCTTCTGAAAGGTTCTAAGCCCACTTCCATTAGCCACGCAGCTTCTCATCAGCAATTTGTGGATGATACAATTCTTCTATTAATGGCATCCATCCTTGAAGCTAAGGCTACCAAAGCTATTCTACAACTCTATGAAGCTGCTTCTGGGCAAGAGATCAATTATGACAAAAGCTCCATTTTCTTCTTCAATACGCCTGAGGAAAGACAACTTAAAATTGCAAAAATTCTGGGATGTAAAATAAGTGCACTTCCAGCCACTTACTTAGGACTTCCTCTGGGTACTAAAAAAGTTGCTACCAAGGTGTGGTATGATCTGTTGGAGAGATTTCAAAAAAAAATTGGCTGGCTGGAAAGGAGCCATTCTTTCTAGTGCTGGTAAATGCCTGCTCATTAAAAGCACTCTTCAAAACCTGCCTATCTATATAATGTCTCTTTATAAGATCCCTGCTGCCTTTAGGGATAAAATTGAGAGGATTCAAAAAAACTTCTTATGGCAGGGCATGGAGGAGAAATTTAAATATCACTTAGTTGCTTGGGATAAGGTTTGTACTCCAAAATCTATAGGAGGTCTGGGCATAAAAGACATCAAGAAAATGAATGAGGCTCTTATTGTGAAAATGGGCTGGAGAATGCTAACTGAGAAGCAACCCTGGATAGAATTAATTAAGGCTAAATACCTTAATCAACAAGTTGTCTCTTCTTTTCTTCAAGATGAGCATCTTCCTTATGGTTCCATTTTTTGGAATAACTTAGTCAACAACAGAAATTTCATAAAACAAGGAAGTAAGTGGAAAGTGGGAGATGGTTGTGATATAAAATTCTAGGACGATAACTAGTTTAATGGCAGCCTCATGGATAGATTTGGAATAGTCAAAGATAACCTTGAAAGCAAGTATGGCACTAGAATCAAAGATTATATTGTAAGAAATGGCAACAAGAAGAAATGGAAAAAACTTACTGTGGATAGAGATGATCTGACCCAAACTATTTCCTCTCTGCAAGATCAGTTGGACCTTATCCCCTTAAGTCAGCTCGAAGTTAAGGATGAGTTGGTCTGGAGCAGTTCTATTGATGGGAACTACACTGTTAAAACTGGCTATAATACTTTCTTTGACAATAGTCAAACTGAGTTTAATTGGAATAGAATTTGGATGAAGGAGCTAACACCTAAAATTAACTTCTTCTTTTGGCTTTCTCTCAGGGGCAGAATTCTTACCACTGACAACCGATAAGAAAAGGTTTTATAATGCCTAATAGGTGTCATATGTGTAAAAAATACTCTGAGGATATCAGTCATTTGCTTATCCATTGTGAATATGCTACCAAAATGTGGAGTTTTTCCCTTTCTAATTTTAAAGCTTCCTGGGTGGTTCCGAGGGATTTCAGTCAGCTCTGGATACAATGGAGCCCACCATACAAACATTGTGTTGTGAGAAGGCTATGGAATTTGGTAATGCCTCATATTATTTGGAGGATATGGAAAGATAGAAATGATATCATCTTTAGAAACAGTAAACAAAATTATAAGCTCAGTATTGGGAAAATTTCTAATGCTATTAAAGAGAATATTGCTAGATTTAAACCCCCAAGAACAAGAGCTATCCAGAAAATGAAGAGCATATCTTGTCCCAATGGCAGATTGGAGCTGACAATATCTGAAATAATTCAGGTAATAATATTGATAGATATTTGATACACTGGCATCCTCCTGATCTTAACTGGTATAAGCTAAACTTTGATGGGGCCTCTAAGGGTAACTCTGGAATTGCGGCAATGGGGGAGGAGTGATCGGGGATCATAAAGGAAGTTTGGTGATTTGCTTATCTTTGGTAAAATGGGAATTCAAACTAATCATTTTGCTGAAGAATTATCTGCTTTATGGGGCCTTAGAATTGCTCAGACTCATAATATCCAAAATCTCATTCTGGAAGGAGACTCGCTAAATATAATCAATCATCTTAATCAGTGTTCACCCCCAAGTTGGAACATCAAAGACTTCATCTTGGAGTCCATAAGTATTTGCCAAACCTTCAATAATATCCAGATCAAGCATACTTACCGGGAGGGTAACAAGGTGGTAGATGCATTGGCTAACTATGGCATAAATGTTAATCACATTATTTGGGATAATAGTGACCACATTCCTGAGCAGATTCAAAACAACATACAAGCGGAGACTTATGGACATATGAAATTGGGATAAGATTAATAAGTATTTGGAGTGGGTCTTTATGAATAAGACTTTCACACATGTGGATAAGTTTAAAGCAACGCTTAAACATATATTGATGGGCAATCAAAGTTATATAAAGTATAATGATGATATAAAATGGATTCATCTAAAAATTAAAGCCACACATGTGGGAAATTCTATGCCTATAACAGTTGTTAAACAATTTTTACAGATTTTCAAGTCCGTGGTAAGGCTGATGATGATCTGGAATGGATTTCAAAGGGGACTGATGCTCGCGCATGCGGGATCTCACAGGTACAGAGCAGCAATAAAGCAGGCATTCGTGGGAAGCGCTATAACAACAACGGATACACTATTCATTATTACCATAGCGTGAGACAAAACAGAGAAAGGTGGGTTGGGAACTGTGGCTACTGTCAAATCACCCATAGGGATTGTGAAGCTTACACTATCAATCACTTAAGCCTGGTGAAAATGGGAGGAGCCCCTTGTCAGATCGAGCCCAGCGCGGACCGGAGTGGAAAAATAATGCAGAACTTTGGAATCTCCTCAACCAGGGAGGCATCACTAATTTCATTGAGAAGATACAGGGTCATGACCAAAGCATCTCCATGTAATTTGTGAAGGACTGGAAAGACCACAAAGTTGAATATGGAGGACAAAAAATTTTGATCAACGAAGAGTTAATCGCTGAAGCTACTGGCCTTGGAATGGATGGATACCGATTCTTCAATAAAAGGATTGACAGGCTGGCTGAGGAGAGGAAATTTGTGGAGGGAAATGAGAAACTGGTTTTTGTCACGGTGGGTCTGCAAGTCAGTTCTATCCCTCCGCCTTTTGACGAGGTCACCCGTTTGATGGTGAGATACATTTCTCTTGAGGGGAGATTTGTCACAGTGCCCTTAAAGCATCTTGTGTTCCTCAATCACTTCTGCAGAAATTACACGGTATGCTTCCCTCATTATTTGCTTAATTCTCTTGAGCGTTCCATCTTGGAGTTTCAAAAACATGCTGTGGTCCCTTTACATCAAGGTCTCATTTTCTTGTTGCATAAACTGTGTCTTCTTAAGCTTCCCGGCATCCCGACCTCCCCCATCTCTGTCCCTTCTTTTCCCACCACCGTTGCCGCTACCACTCCTTCTATCCCCATCACTGCGGCTGCTACCCCTTTGAATTCCTTCTCAGCTCCCCCTATCATCCCCCCACCTCTGCTCCCACCCCTTTTGCCTCCACCTTGAAAAGACCTATCACTAGATCTTCTAAAAGGTTGAACCTTGATACCCTTGTTTCGGGGAACGCACCTCAGGATTTGGAGGTTGCTCATAATATCCTACACATTAGCAGCACGGGTTCTCAGGAGACACATGCTGAGAGCTCCACTAAAAGGTTGGAAGCTTTAGAAACTGACATGTTGCTGTTGAAAGAAGAAGTAAAAAACTTGTCTAAGCAAAAAGGTAAGAGAATGAAGGAGGAGGAGGTTGATATTGACAACAATCAGGTTGAGGATATTTACAAAAAAATTTACTCCCTGGACAACCGACTTGGAAAAACCAAGACTCGCCATGATCATAATATGGCTATTTTTAGTGCAATTGAGGAGTTTATTGAGCAACATGTCTGCTGCATCTCTAATCTCAGTGGCATACCAGACTACTCTTTGGGGCACAGAAAAAGAAAGAAAACAAACCATTCAATAGCTGGACACTACTGACCCTTCTCACATGACAACATTGGCTATGTTCACCTCCTGACAGACTATCAATTCCAGAATTGCCAAAGCCACCAAGAAGTAATTGTGGATCTGTGATGTTCTTGCTGACTTTTGTCGTGGTTTTGTTGTTTTGTTGTTGTATTTTTTGGCTGCTCTTCTGCAGTGTTCAAACTGGTTAGTTGTTTTGGGGTAACTGCTCTTTGGATGCACTGGATTCTTATGTATTATCTAGATCTTGATCCTTCTTATATTGTTTTTCACTCCTATTCTGGCTTCTAGGCCCCTTTTTGTATACAAGGGTATAGTCCCTTTCAAAAAACTATTTATCAATAATAAAAAATATATATTTTACAACCTTAATGATTATTGGTGGGCAATAAGTGGTCAACCTAATAATATTCATATAAATTTGACAACGCCTAATTATTTCCACCCTAAGAAATTAGTTTCATATGGATTCATTTGGCCTTTTCAAGAAACTCCATATTGTTGATCTTATATATAATTATTTTTAATAATATATTATTCATGATAGGTATTTTTCCTAAATATTAATATATTATAAACATATTAATAATTTTTAGGAAGTAAGTGGCGGAACTAGTGAAAATCCTATAAATGTAGCGCCCCCTAAATTTTTACGCCCTAGGAAACTGTGTAGTCTTCCTAGGGTTTAATCCTCCCTTGGGAGTTTGATCAATGGACATATGAACAAATCTTGTTCACTTAAGAGGAGGTCGTAGCTTCTTCACTTCTTATTGTTTAGAAAGGTTAATTGTGTATGATTAGGAGAAACCCATAACAGATAACATGTATAGAACCTCTTGGATAAATCATGTTAAATATAGATAAGTAACAACCTTTTCTCTCATATGGAAATGAGAACACAAACAACAAATGTATGGACACCAAAGATTACCTAAAAGTACAAGGTCATTCTTACACATAGATTGCATGTATGTAACACAAAATCTATTTACAGATATTCACAAAAAAAGTTTGTGTCATTAAAGTATTGCATAAAATGGAGAAATATTGAAGTGTAAATAACATTAGTCAATAATGAACAACAAATCATGATTCAGAATTGAAGAGCACTAAAACCATAAAGTGAACTTTATCTCACTTATTGGTATTATTCACATTCATGAAACTAGAAAAACATATGTATGCATAAAGTTGCAGCATGCCTTCTCTAAGGCCAAGAGAAAAGAGATCACTTTACATTTATATTCATGTCTCAAGTAATTACATACTACCTTTCGAACTAAATCAAGTTAAGACTATACTTGACTCAACCTGAGCCAAGTTCACTTAAGTGACTTTATGAGTTGCACACTACAATGTTTAATTAGTTCATAAATGAGTTAATTTGATTTTACTTTATGAATTTAAATAAATTCAAATGATTCAAGTGAATTAATATGGCTCAAAACACATAAATTCATTATGTATTCAAATGGTCACAAGAAATGGACCACTTTAATGCCAAGTGGGACCCGTAAAACCTAGTCCAATGGGCAATAGAGTTTGTCACCATCTTGAATTTATCTTTTGGATTGACCCTGTGGTATGATTCCTGATCTCCTTTCTTTTGATGAAACGGTTCCATAGCTTGACCATTTGGATCAAACTACAAGTTACACTTGATTGAATTCAATGTTCAGTTCACAATCTCCCAATTAACTTTGATATATACAATTTATACATTTGACATTGTTTTGACTTAATGCGCAAGCATTGGATTGAACTCTTATTTCATTTCAAAATATCTCCTTTGACTTGGGTTCTCATCTTGAATATTTGAGATTAATTTGGAACTTTCTACGAATTCCAAAATCTTCGTTGCATCTTGACCTCCATTAAATTTAAGTCATTGTGATTTGAGCCTATATAGGGTATTTTCCTTTACGTGGATGAACATATATAATTTGAAGGATTTGGTGTTAGATATGTGACAACAAAGTTAAATGTTGGATCCCTTTTGCGATGTAATTTGTAGCTCACTTCCCGAAAGGGGTGTGGATGGAAATGCCTCCTACTATTATTCTAGGGAGTCCAAGGGGGAAGGGACATGTGAAGGAGCCCCAAAGCAAAAATTAAGGAGTCAATCCCCTATTTCTAGAAAGATGAATTCCACCATATTCCATTTTGGGAAGGAAAATCCTAATGGCATTTTTCCAATATAATTTTAGGAGGAAGAATCCTAATTGTACTTTTCCAATTAGGTGTATTTATCTTTGTGGAGATCCAAAATATCTCACAATGAGTTCATATGTAATTTATTCATCTTGAGTTAATAAAAGTTTGATATCTTACATCGTGGATGTTTCCTTATATTTGCTAGGATTTTACCATGTAAATATGGTGTTTCATCTCTTACATGTTTGGTATTTTGTTCTTTTGTTTCATATCTATATGTATTAATAAGATTATTGATTGTTGTGAAGTGTTTGGTTTCCTAACATTTTTCCACTATTACTCCCTTGTGGGCCTTACAACCTAAGCTCTTTTGCACACCTACTTCATGTTTGATTAGGGACCCCTCCCACTAACCACTATGGTTTCATATCAAACTCCTACGAACTCTTTCTTGATGGCTTGATGTAGCTGTCCACCTCTATCAACTTTATTACACATGATCCATACATCATCCACTTTGTCTCGTAGAATAACTTGGCTCGAGCTACCTCATAGTCTTAGGATCATTTCTCTCACATGGCTTAACATATTTTTCCTTTCACATAGGAAATGGCTCGGGTTTTATCTAATCAGGATAATTTATCTCTAGTGGCTTGACCTATTTTTCCTTTCACATAGGAAATGGCTCGAGTTTTGTGTCATTTGTGCAATCGGGTTCTTCATTTTAATTTCTTTAGAAACTCAATCTTGGATTTTATTCCATGTCCTAGTCACTTTATGATACACATCGATGTCTCATATCTACACTACATGTCAGTCGTAGCTCAATTTTTGTTATCAAGATTTGTTTATTTTCTATGATCTTCGTGACATTCTTCATGAGTTGAGTTTGGTTTGATTTGTATCTGTAACTCAATAGAATATTTTGCATGGTTTTGCACTTCAAAATTTAAGAGCATTATAATGATCACAAAGGGCCCCGTAGGAGGGCATCTTGAAGGTATCATCCAAAGCATTCATGGTGGAATAAAAAGTTGAAAATATTTTGTATGATCCCTTTAACTTGGATAAAATGAGAAAATGCATTGGTCATCCTTCTTTCTCTTACCACAAGTTACTAACTATGAAAGAATGGACTTAATCTTGGCTATTTTTTTCAATAGATGGGAAGTTTCTAGGTGAAAGAGAGACAATTCAACATCTAATTGTAAAGCTCTAAATTCATTGATTTTCCAAAACAATGTACCAAATATATCCCACATGGCTTTTGGAGTGTTGCAATATGTTAGATGAAAACATTGACTATCAGAGACATGTTTACCAATGAGCCTCACATGGCTTCATCCATTTTGTTCCTATTTACAAATTTCTTATACTCCTTTTGAAATGTGATAGGTGTTTCCTTCTATATAGACCACAAACCCTTAGATTGCATTGATTGTAGCATTTGTTTCCATTTGTGATAATTATGTGGAGTTAAGAGATCAATAAGCTTAGATTCATCCATTGTATGGTGCTAAATCTTGCAAAAAGTCTAACAATAACTGAACATATTTTATAGTTCTTTTATTTATTTATTTATAATTATTTCTTTTTTCTATTTTTTTATAAAATAAATAGAACGTGATTATATCATAGGTGAGTTCTAAAAATAGATATAAACCCTTAGCACCAGACAACTTTCACTAATTTATGATCAACGAAATTCCCATGAAGGTTAAAGTGAGAGCATATGATTTGTTATTTGTAGCAGGACATTAGATTTGAATATAAATTATAGAAAAAATGAAAAAGTGTAACTAATTTGAATACCTAAATGTACACTACCAATTCAAATGTGATGAAGAGGATTTTCAAGGATTTGTTATCTTAGCTAATTATTTCAATGTTTTTAATAACCAGTCGGTTAGTATTCGATTGTAACCATGTGATCTGGTAATTAACTTGCTTGTGTATTTATTCATCCCTCTCATGAATAATTAATCATTCATTAAACCCGTATAAACAAGTGACGAACTTCCACTTGAAAATACACTACAAATGTGACCCCAGGTTGCCTGTATGGGGCATCATTCCTTTGGAATTTTGATGATCCGATTCATCTGTTTTCCTTCTCTTTTGAAAACATTTGAATTTGGCATCTGTTTTTTGGCAATTTTTTAATTTTTTCTCCTGACACTTCTAATTCTCTACTATTGTGCATGAAGAAACCATTGCAGACCTTGGAATGCTTGTGTTGATGTAAAGGACCTCCCTTTGTTTGTAAACAATTTCTAGCTGGTGAAAATCATGAAAAAGACAAGGAGGACCTGTGAAGATGAAAATAACTTCAGCAAAATGCTACATTAACAGGGACACTCAAAATTAGAATTATTACATACCAATATTTGTTTGAATAGCATTGTTTTCGTGTGGTGAACATCACATAAAAATATGTTGAAATGAAAGAATTTGTTGTCATAGAGTATCATCACTATATAATATTCCTGGGTTGGGGTATGTGGCAGGAGTGCGAGGTTGAAAAGGACATGATATTACCCTAGAATTATGAGGGCTTGCACCACCTCTAACAGTTCCTCTAGTATATTGATGCTTGAATCTTGACTAGTTGATTTATACATTTTCCTTCCATCATTAGATAGTTATGATGACCATAATCCAATTCATTTCTAGGACAAGGGTAACGTTGTTGAAGAAGAAGATTTACAGGGTATCTTAATGATTGTGTTGGCTTGAGGCTGATCGAGGGAAGAAAAAGATCTGCGAGGAGAACCCTCAGCTTGATTATTTGAAATCTAAGAGCTCTTAATGTGACATTTTCTTCGAGATTTTCTATTTGAAACTAGTAGGACACATTAACATCTCTCGCAGGTCCAAATTGTTGTAGCTGAATTGAAATTCTTTCTGTCTCTTCATTTGAAGGTTTTTTTATTCGAGAACTGTATTTTTCAAGGTTGCATATATAGTTCTAGGACAATAAAAACTTCGAATGAAGAGACAAAGAATTTCAATTGAGTTGAAACAATTTTGACATCCAAGAGATGTTAATGTGGCCTATTGGTTTCAAAAAAAAAAATATTAAGGAAGACGTCGTATTAAGAGATTTTAAACATATTAGATAACCAATCTCATGGTTTTGCTCATAGATATTTTTCTTCCCTAGATCAGCCTCATGAAGCTAGCACAATCATGAATATACCTTGTGAATCTTCTTCTTTAACAATGTTACTCTATCCTATAAACAAATTGGATTATGGTAATCATAACTATCTAATGATTGAAGGAAAATGTATAAATCAAACAGTTAAGATTCAAGCATCAATATCCAGGAGGAACGGTTAGAGGTGGTGCAAGCCCTCATAATTCTAGGGAAATATCATGTCCTTTTCAACCTAGAATATTATACAATGATGATACTCTATCAAAACAAATTATTTCATTTCCACATAGTTTTATGTCATGTTCACCACATGACAACAACACTATTCAAACAAATATTGGTATGTAATAATTCTAATTTTGAGTGGCCTTGTTAATGTAGCATTTTGTAAATCATAGTGGCCATTTCGTGGATGACTCCTTCCTTTCTCATTGAAGATGAAAATAACTTTAGCAATGCTATGTAGTGTCTTGAAACTTTTTATTTAGCTTTTGAATCTTCCATTTTATGGTGTAAAACATAATGTTATAGATAGTCCTTCCTCCCAGGACCGCCACTGGTTTTGCTATGTATGATTAGAGGATGCTCAACCTTGGAGAATTTTTCAAATTTCTTGGTATTCTCTTTGCCTTTCAAGCTTATCCTATGGATCTTTAGCGGCATATCGTCCAATGGTTGGCTCGAAAGATGGAATACTGGAATACTATGTTGTTCTTAGTGGGAAAATTTCTTATTTGCTTTGTAATATTCTTGAAGCCACATATGTGTATTACTCGGGTTGTTTCCCTTCCAAGAAGTTTATGTAAAAGGTAGAAAACTTATTAAATACATTTTTCGGTCCAATGCTTCCACATGCAAAGGTTTCCACAGAGTTGCATGGGAAATTTTTTTACCTTCCAGAGATTCAAGTGGTTTAGGCCTCATTGTCATTTTGTGTCAAGGGAAAGTTCTTTATGCTAAATGAATAATCCAAAGCATGGAAAGGGAAGAAGCAAAAAAAGTTACTCTGAAAAATGACATTGTATAAGACTCCCTTTACATTGACTCGGTGTGTAAAATACAAGGAAGACATGTGAAGATGAAAATAACTTTAACAAAATGCTACATTAATAGGGACTCTCAAAATTAGAATTAATATAATCAATATTTGTTTGAATAACGGTGTTGTCATGTGGTGAACATGACATAAAAATTAAAAATTACCAAAAATTAAATATTTGTTTGCTTAAGCTACATAGCAGAGATGGTACTTTCAAACAAGTCACATAATTCGTTGAGAGATTTCCAAAAAGTCCTCGTTTTACAAAAATGGAGCTTCCAGGTCAAAAGTTGTGGCCTTCAAGTTTTGCTTCATCTTGGCTTCAAAAATTTAATCTGTCAAATTTAAATAAAATATTCTTGGGTGGACCCATGGGCGAATAATGTCTTTTGCACTTTTTGCCAAAAGCGCTTAACACACGAAGTTCCCGCCGCTCCACCGACCCGCAAACCTTATGATTGGTCAAAATAAGATAAGTTAAAAAAATTTAAATTGGGAAAAATTTCTAGGTTTTCCCCGCTTTCCCATAGGTCCGCAACCAATCGGGTGCTACCACATGGCATAACGAGGCGCTATCAGATGCACGGTTCATTTTAAACCTTAGCGCTTTAAAAATAAATTTTTGGAAAAATTTGTAAAGTTTCTCCACCTTCGCTGCCCACTGTCGATCAGATGTTGCCATGTGGCTTCACGAGGCATCGGTAGAGGAGTGGATCCCTTTTTGACTTAACGCTTCAAAAAAATTTGGGATAAAAATCTTAAGTTTCCCCACCGACCTGCCGGCCCACAACTAATGATTGAGTGACATGTGGCATCATTGGGCATTGGTGGGGGCATGGGTGATTCTTAACCTTTAACGCGTTTCGGGAAAAATTCAAATTTTCTAAGTTTTCCCTGCCGGTACGCTTCCCCGCTTGGAAATTTGGACTGACATGTGGCATCTCTATATGTCGGCGAAGGAGAGGGTAATTTTGAACCCTCTTGCCCTTTCAAAAAATGTAAGACAAAAAGTCAAATTTGCATCCGGCGTCCCGCTTTTCGCCTAGGCTAGAAATTTGGACACGTGTCCCTTGCGGACCTCAAACTTAAATTTCCTCTTAGGGTGCGAAGTCCCGCCGTGGGCTTGCGGGGGTATGTGTGAATTTTTCTATTTTTTCCAAAAGTGCAAAAAGACAAACTACCTCCCAGCCCCACCGACTCGAATCCCTTTTTGGGAAAATTTTCTTCTCTAGGCCTGCCTTTGGGGAAAATTTTCTTCCCAAGGCTCGCTAGCCCATAACTTGAGTTTTATAGGGAGTTAGAAGGACTTATTTATATCATTGGAAAGGTGAGAAAATTTCCTATCTAATGGGAATGTTTTTAGAAGTTTTTAAGTGCATTAATTTTGAGAAAAAATAGGTTGAATCTCTTAAGCCTGTCAGGGGGTGGGAGAGTGAGAAATTGCCCTCTTAATCTTAATGACTATTCTAACCCTTAGTTTTGACCCTGTAAATTTAATAATTGTTGTAATGGGAAAATCATGAGCTAAGATTTTTATTTGGCCTTGAAACCTTGCTTGTGGAAACTGTTATTTTGTAACCTGGTAGCAGACACTTTTAATAAAAAAATTATCCCATAATTTTTCTGACTAATCCTAGGTTGTTCTTGGGTCTCAAGTGGGTTGTTTTTAGTAGCCATTACACTTGGTATCAGAGCATGGGTTCAAGAGCTTAGAAACTTGGGCATAATAGAAAACTTGAGACATGAACTTTAACCTAGCACATTTTTTAATCTAGAAAACAACCTTGCATGGAAATTACATACTTTAGTAAACATGGAAACTGAATAAAACTTAGAAAGATGAACTAACTCTCACCTTGATCTATGTAAGAGGTGCGAGATAGGATGAGGGTCTTTTCACATAGACGTAGACTTAGCACAACCAGATCATGCGTAGCAACTATCCTACCACATATTTTACAAACACTTCAGGATGTTAATGTTGCTCTACATGGAGGGACCGTAGGAGCAAATTCAGTTAGACATGATAGGGTGACATCCATTGAGGCTCATGCATCTCCTCGGCATAATGAGGAGCATAGAGGAGAGAAATCCCATGAGGAGTCAGTCAAAGAAGAGTCACCGCAGAGGGGATAGGGAGACTAGGTTTTAGGACACAGAGATAGGTCTCGGAGCCCTAGGCTTAGGGAGGAGATGGCAGAGAGGCCTAGGGTCGCTGGACCACCATTGTAGAGACCATATCAGGGAGATCCTGAAGCTACGAATAGCTCATTATTTTGGTGAAATAGGTGGATTTCAGGAAGAGGCTTGGTTGGTGAGCTTGAGTAGGTTCTTAGAGCTCTGCCCTTGCTCTAGCAAGATGAAATCTCATGTTGTGAATAAGAGATGGAGCAGGCGTATGGTGGAGGACAGAGGAGAAAAAGCTCCATGTTGATTCTGAGATAGTTACCTGGGAGCTCTTTGAGGAGTGGTTAGGAGTAGATACTTATATCGAAGGTTTGTACAACAGAGGATTGATGATTTTCATGACCTCTGACAAACATCTCTTACTATGGCTGAGTATGAGAGTAGATTTCTGGATCTACTCTAGTATGTTGATTACATGCAGGATGAGTGGGTGCAGATCCATAGGTTCATTCGAGGCCTGAATCTAGACATTGGAGGTGCAATGCAGATCCATTTTCCATAGACATTGGCTTGAGGTCATTGAGAAGGCCTATATAGCAGAGGAGACTCGAGGAAAGACCTAGCAGGCTAGAGACCATGTCCAAAGCCATATACAACGGATGCGGGACAACGAGATAGAGGGGGTCGATTAACTCCTCCTCATGGTGGATAGGGTTCAACACAATCATCCTTTAGACCACAACATCAGCAATAAAAATCTTACCCACCATATAGACCTCCACGGAGATTTGATGCATAGAGGGGTCAGAGTATGGGGCCTCCTCCTAGGGGTCCCATTAGGACGCAGGAGCACCTAGAGCTCAGTCAGTAGGTTTTCACCAGTAGAGACCTCACTAGTCCATAGTAGGGTCATCAGGGTCCATAGCACACCCCTCTAGGGTACCGACTGGAGATGCTACTTAGGGGAGAGGATCAGGTGGTTGTTTTGGGTGTGGTGTTACTGGAAATTTTTGGAGAGACTACCCACAGAACCCTAATAACAAGGGTAAGACACAAATCTTAGAGCATATTGTTGGTGACATGGGATGTACGTAGTGGTTTAGAACTACTAGGCAGAGCATCAGAGTATAGTTATTGAGACTATAGGTAACATTTTTGGTATTCCTACCTCTGCTTTGTTTGATTCAGTTCTTCGATTGTTTTATTACACGATCTTTAGTAGAGCGATACGAGCTAGTGGCGTTAAATGGTGGTCATAGTTGGGATGTTGAGATGGATTTTGGAGCCAAGATCTCTATGACTCCTTAGTTAAGGAGTGTGTAGAGGATTTGGGACCCATCACCACTACCTCGGATCTTCATATCCTTCCATTGGGATCTTATGGAGTCATCTTGGGCATGGATGGTTAGTTATCTGCACACGAGCTAGAGTGGATTGTTACAACAAGATCATATCTTATACATATGATCTAGGAGTTGAGGCGGTGATAGCGGGGGTCGGGAGACCCGTTTTATTTGTACCATCTCTGCTATTCGGCTTAAGTGGTGTATGCAACTAGGTTGTCAAATGTTTTCTATCATAGTTAGTGATCAATCAGAAGATGGGTCTAGTGGACCATCGCTAGATGACAATCCCATTTTGAGAGAGTTTTCTGATGTCTTTCTAGGGGAGCTTCAGGGTTACTGCCCCCACGGGAGATATATTTTCATATAGATTTGGTTCTTGGAGCAGAGCCTATCTCATGAGCACCTTATCAGATGACTACCCCTGAGCTTTGCGAGCTCAAGTTACAGCTTGAGGGTCTTACGGAGAAAGGACTAATTCATCCTAGTGTATCCCCTTGGTGTGCATTGGTGATATTTGTAAAGAAGAAGGACGGATCCTTGCAGTTGTGTATTAATTACCACCAATCGAATAAAGTAACGATCAAGAATTGTTATCCCCTTAGTGCATTGATGATTTATTTGATTAGATGAAGGGAGACACAACTTTCTCTAAGATAGACCTTAAGTCGGAAACCATCGGTTTGAGGATTTCGAAGGTGGACATTCATAAGACTGCCTTCCGTATGAGATATGGCCTATATGACTTCATAGTGGTACCTTTTAGGTTGACAAATGCCCCTGCAAAGTGTTTATGAGTTTGATGAATGGGGTATTTAGGACCTTCTTAGATCTCTTCATGCTCATCTTCCTTGATGACATTTTGATTTAATCATGTACATGCGAGGAACACGAGGGGAACCTTCGCGAGTTCTTTATGTTAGGAATACTTATATAGTGCTCACATTATTCATATATATGGATGAATAATATTATGTAATATATTATGAGTTGTAATAAACAAACTCATAATATCAGGTTATTATATTATATACGTGAGTTGTTTGGGAGATATAACAACTCACATATATATAGATTTGTGGTTGAGTTGTTTCCTACTTAATAGGAAACTATCTCCCTATATATTTGCAGCTTGTTCAGTATGTATTAATCCCGTATGAATTGAATATAGTTGATTATATTCATCTTCAAATCTGTCTATACCATTTTATTTGGTATCAGATCTTTGTAAATCCATGGTCAAAATATTGAGAGTGGGACATTTCATATTATTTGAGTGCCTCGGATGTTACATGAATTTTCATCTACCTCAGGAAGAACTTCATTGCTGATTGAACCCGCAGAAATGCCGATCTGCTCCTCCATGGGTTAGAGTTGGTAGCTGTAACGTATTGGGAGATGCAATGTATTCTTGTTGAAGGCGTCTAATATGCAGGTATATGGATAAAGCATTCAAACGACTCGTACAACCTGATATGTGGTCGGCCTGTTATTTCTGAGCATCCTATCAGTCTCAAACAATATTGTCATTCCAAAGTGTCACATCCTAACACTATCCATGTGGAGTTAGTAGAATCATCTCTGCTAAACAACCACCTATTTTTGAGCCAGAAATCCAAAAGAGAGAATTAGTATTGATTGGCATATGAATCCACTGATCTTCACAGATTTCTGATCAAGTCTGCTTCTGAAAATCATGCAAAGCCGTGGCGCTAGAAACAAAGATCAAAGGAACTCCACGTGTCGGCATGCATGAAAGCGAACATGAGTAAAAGTTCCTGGAATTACTTTTACATTTTTAAGCCTCGACTAGTGTGTCAGATCCATACGCAGTCACCATGTCAAGCATAAGGTCGGTCCGTATAAGTTTATATTAATATGTGTGTGTTTTTTTTTTGGGTTTCTTTTTAAAATCATATTAAAAGTAAAAGAGTTTGTATGTTTCCATTGTCAAATTCAAAAGTCAAAAGACATTATTTTGTTCTGTCAAGTGGTTATAGATTTTGTCTTTTATGAGTTAACATGTTTATTGTCTTTTGTTTAAAGTTGAGTCGAGACATTTTATGTTGTTAAAAGGGAAAAAATGTCATGATATGTCTGTTTAGTGTCAATTGTGAGTCATTGTCTCATCGCATCAATTTGGTAGAAACTGAAAAGGCATGCAGTGAAGTCCAAACAAAGGTGTATTGTTTGTCTTTATTTATTATATAGTCGTTTTTCATTTAAAAAGTAATCTCAGTTTATTACTTTTTAAATTTTTTTAGTCTAGTTGTCATATTGTCTTGGACGCATTTTCGGTTGAAACCGACGTCCATTTTTTTAACATGGCTAAGTTGAATCGAATGGAAAAATTCGAAGGCAAAGATTTTTACACATGGCAGGTGAAAACTCAGTTGTTGTTAATCAACAAAGATTTGTGGGAGATTGTGGATGGCAAAGCAAAGAAACCAAGAGATGCAGAGGAAGCGGCAATATGGGACATCAAAGATCGAAAAGCCATAGCAATCATTGGATTGGGATTATCTGATGCATATTTGCATCATATAGATTTTTCAAAATCCTCAAATACAATTTGGACTACACTAAACAAACTATTTGGATCGCAAGCAGGAAGCGCAGCAGTATCACTAAAACAAAAGTTGTTCGGACTCAAAATGGAGGAAGGTGACAACATGGTGGAACACATAAGTAAGTTTCGTTCTGTATTGAATCAATTAGCTGGAATCAAAGTAGATGTTCCTGACGATGATGCAAAAGTAGTTTTACTTAATAGCATGCCTCCTAGCTATTCTAATATGGTCTTCACTTTGAGAAAAATCAATCCAAGTCTAGAAGACTTGATTTCTTCTTTGATAGAGGACAAAAATAGAACAAATAAAATTGAAACAGAAGAAAAAGCATTATATGGAACACATGGTAAAAAGAGATACAATCATTCTTTCAAGCAAGGTTCAACCTCCCAGGATCCAAAGAAAAGGCTTATTTGTCACTATTGTAATGTGTCTGGACATGGAATAATGTTTTGTAAACAACGAGCTAGGGATCTGTTGGATGGTAAATTGAATAATAAAGCTTTTATTTCTGAAAATAGAGAAGAAGAAAGTGATTGGGAAGCAGGATCCAACCATTCACGCATGAGAAGTTCTTTGCTCAAGATAGTGAAGAAGACTTTCTCTTCTAAAAATAATGCATCAACCATTGGAGGATGGAGGCACAGGAGGCTGGAGGTCATTCAGCGACCTCTCATCAGTCACCAACGATGGGGCCGCACGAAGCTGTGGTGATAGTGTGTGTGTGAGTTTGCTTTCTTTTCAGAGTTGCAGTCGATTTCAGTTGTGTGCAGCATGATTCTTTTCAGTGTTCTCTGTTTTGGTTTGAATAAGTGAAATGTTCACATTGAGGGGGGGAACATGGTCTCAATGTTCCATTTTCTCTTTTCATATTTGTTATCAGTGATCAGTGTTTCCTACATAATTCCCTGATGTAAAAGCATAGTGGACAGATGAAAGCACAAGGAAAAGTAGCATCATGATATTGAGGTTGTTGGTTGTCCTGTAAAACCATCCCTATTGAGGTTGTTGGTTGTCCTGTAAAACCATCCATGTTGAGGTTGTTGGTTGTCCTGTAAAACCATCCATATTGAGGTTGTTGGCTGTCCTGAAAAACCATCCAGATCATGAGCACGCACGGGCGGCACACTGCTTGCAAAAAGGAAGTGCAATTGTTTTCTCCCATGTTCGCACTAAGGGGGGGAATGTTAGGAATACTTATATAGTGCTCACATTATTCATATATATGGATGAATAATATTATGTAATATATTATGAGTTGTAATAAACAAACTCATAATATCAGGTTATTATATTATATACATGAGTTGTTTGGGAGTTATAACAACTCACATATATATAGATTTGTGGTTGAGTTGTTTCCTACTTAATAGGAAACTATCTCCCTATATATTTGCAGCTTGTTCAGTATGTATTAATCCCGTATGAATTGAATATAGTTGATTATATTCATCTTCAAATCTGCCTATACCATTTTACTTTAGCATCTTGAGAGCATCATCTTTACAGAACTTGGAGAAGTGTGCATTCTTTCAGACAAAGGTGCAGTATTTGGGTCATATCATTTCTTGGGAAGGTATCATTGTTAATCCTTCTAAGATTAGAGCTATCATGGATTGGCCAACACCCACTACTGTGACTGAGGTACGTAGCATAATGGGATTAGCAGTGGTACTATTTGAGATTTGTCCAAGACTTCTCCTAGATTGTACACCCCATCACTTCCCTTCAGTGGAAAGGGAAGAAGTTTTTTGGTCAGATAGGTGCAAGGAGGCCTTTACAACACTTAAGGAATGTCTCACTACAACACCTATTCTTGTAGTTTCGGATCCACAGGGTGATTTTTTCGTATGCACAGATGCTTCTTTGATAGGACTTAGAGGTGTATTGATGTAGGAGGGCAAAGTGGTGGATTTTATTCTCACAAACTCAAGGATTATGAGTTTAATTATCCAACTCATGATCTTGAGCTTACGATAGTTGTGCACACCTTGGTTAGAGAATAGGGTTAGAGGATAGGGTTTCTCTTGGACTAGCTTTGTTGCAAGACATGGAACAAAGAGGTGGTCATGATCGAGACAAAGACTACGGGAGGCACATGATAGGTAGAAGAATTACACCGACCAACATAGGACCGATCGTAGTTTTGATGTGGGCATGAAGGTGTTCCTTCGTGTTAGGCCACACAAGAGCCCTATCCATTATGGAAAAGGTTCTAAGTTAGCTCCTAGGTTCATGGGTCCTTTTGAGATTTTGGAGCGTATCGGCCCTTTGGCCTACCATTGTAGAAACCAAAATTAGGTCACAATCCCATTTAGTCCCTTGAAAAATAAACACCTTCATCAAATTCACCTAGCCATGCCCCCTTCACCCCACTATAGTATTGATTTAATTATTTAAATTAAATTAATTCATTATTTTCACAAAGATTTATTATTTAAATATCCTAATTGAGATAATGCCCACATATCCACCTCACCTAGACACCTCATCTAACCACCTTACCCTAAGACCTATTCTACTTAAGTTGCCATAACTAACTAAGACCTACCCAAACCCTAAAAATCAATGCCTACATTCCCTCTAACCACATTCCCACATGCTTAAAAGAAGCTTCCATCCTAATCTGCATGGCCAACACATGAGATCCTAGAAAATCAAGGGGATTTGCCTAGTTTAGTAAACCTAGAAAATCTCACCCTAACCGACGCCGGTTACCCTTAACCACCGCCGGTTAAGCCGGAACCACCATCGGTCACCTTTTAACCCCCAAAACAACCTTATTTTTGAGGTTGGCAGATTCCTGAGAGATATCACATCTTTTGAGAACAAGTTTCAGGGAGAACATGCATGTAAAGAAGGAGATCAAGTATTTTCTCTTGCACAAACATCCAACATTCACCCAACAACTTTCTAACACTTTCCCTAGTACATGATTTGATCCAATCAGGAAAGAAGGAGAGCACATGCATCCCATGTAAAAGCTCCCCAATGTTTGGTGACCCTCTGCAACATCCAACCTCTTATCAACACCTTCATTCCTCACTCACAGATGTCCAAAACTAGATTCCAAGTAAGTAGAACATTTTACTCCTCTGGTTCACTCATTGCACCATTGTATTTTCATCCTTTGTTCTCCTAGCCACCCACTGACCTCCATTAATATTCACCCTCCATATCCCTATTAAAACCTTGCCAATCCAATCCAAACAACTTAATACCTCATTTTGACCAGCCTAGTCCTTTGTGCAATCATAAGGGAGATCTAAAGCTCATTTTGTGACATTCCCAACACCCCACAAGAATCGCACACCGTATTCCCAAATCGGCACGGTCACCCTTAACCAGCATCGTCTCTGTATCTACCAATACAACCTAGAACAGTAACCTACCTACCTATTCCCGCATCACCCTTAATCACCTGTGACCTGCCTAAGACCTCTATCAGACCTGCAGAGACCCATAACCAGTTACTTGACCTTCGGATCTTATTTTAACCTAGCATGTTAGATTAGATCTTTCTTATTGTGTTTTAAATGAGATACCTAAATCATTTTAACTATAATAGGATTTACTTTATTACTAGCATTAAATTGTTTTAAACAAAGTGGATTGACAGCCATCTAGGAAGTATCACACTTCTTGGATCTAGCATACGCTAGGCAGTCCACTACATATATTGTTTAACTCTTTCTAGTGGTCTTGCTTTTATTTTAGGTAGTTCCTCCCAGCCAAAAGGAAGCTCTCACGATCAGCTGTGGATCAAGGAGTCAACACGCACACAACAACCTATCAACCAACATTTCAACAAGTATTCCTCCTATGCCTGTTACCCTATCTATTTCATCATTTTCAAAGAAACGTCTAAGAATTAGGTGAAACATTTTGGCACACCTGGTGGGACCCATTCGGGGTTCCTTGCATTTTATTCATTCTTAGGAAAATTTATGTGTTTTTTTCCCTTATGAAAAGCATACACATTAATTTTCTTCCTTGGTAACCTTCTTTTTCTTTCTATTTTCTCTAAAAGAAACCTTTCTTTTGGTGTACTAAAAAGAACCATTTCTTCTTGTTTTCTGCATTTTAGTGAAAGAGCATCCCTCTTCCTCTTCATCTATTTGTGGCATCGAATTCAACATTTTGATTTGGGTTTAAAAATCATTGCATTTTCATTTTGCTTTTCTGCATTAAGCTCACATTAATTGAGGGAAACCTATACGCTGGAAGTCATTCCCAGCTGATGGTTGACAAATGAATCGTAGAAAGCACATCTCTCTCTCTCTCTTTGAGTCTTACCAAATTACACAAATTCAAAACAAATACATATTCTTAAACAACATCTTTCCTAAGATCACCTATCAATGATTACACTCGATCTATGGATTGGCAGCACTCCCTAGCTCACTACTACTCGTCGAGTCATACCTAGAGCGATGCCCGCCGCCATCATAACATACCTGAAACCTCACCTTTTAGATCTCCTTATTCATAGGAAGCCATCCTCACCAAAAAACTCTATTCTACAATTCATGAGTTAGTCCTTAAATAGCATAAGCTAAACAAACATAATAGAAAAGGCACTCTTAGGATCATATTTTTCTTAGTGTTTCTACTTGGCTTACGTTTTGAGGTGAGAGGTCACGCTCTTCATTTTTCTTTTTCTCCTTGTATGCTCCTCATCATAGTTGGTGTATTCCAACTTCATCTAAGTGTGCTGGACCATATTCTCATCATTCTCAGAATTTTGGGTTTGATTCCACATCAAATTTTAACTCACAACCACTTCTTCTTGATAATCTGTTTCAATTTCACAATTGATCGGTGTCGGTCAGTTGACCATCATCGGTTACCCTTTGACCGTCATCAATTACACCCAACCAATGTCAATTCACTGTCATTTTGGTTAACCTACCCAAAAGGACACCTGTTCACCTTCTTCAACTATTCAGAGTCCCTGTCACTATTATCACTCCCATTGACCTGGTAAATCTCATCAATATTTGGCATACCGGCAAATTTTCCTTATACCTTGTTTTTGACCAACTATCCATTTTCACAAAGGACTGGTAAGCGGTTACCCGTGATGACGGCGTCAGTTTAGCCTAACCAACATCAGTTAGCCTGTGTCATTTTCCAACTGCCATTTTAGCCCCAATTCACCCACCACTACCTATTTATCCTACATGTGTTGTATTTTTGTGTCACTTACAGAAAGTAGTCTTACCCCGCTAGTACTGTTCACATGGTACTGACGTCGACAAGCAAGCACCCTCGTATTCCATGCCAGTTGTCAACCACTCCCACCTAGCCCTTTGCCACCTTCCATTTTATCACCCGCCATGGAACCTATCCAACCTATCACTATCACTACCGGAGATGAGGAGTTTGCACAACTCCTTGACCAAAACCCTACCGCCTTGCAGTTTTATCTTTCCCACTCATCCACTCGAGATGCCTCGGGTCAATTGATATATGGCATGCCCGTATCTATCCCCCCGACTCTCGTTCCCACTCCTGCATCAACCCCATCTAGCTCCGCGCTACCCGCATCTACCTTACCCCCAGTCATTTCGTAGCTAGGTCCTATACCCACTATGATCGCTGCATATGTTACATCTGTTGCACCCACCACATTCACCGTACCTTCAACAAGCACCCAAAGCACAACCTCATCCACCCCTATTGTCTTGCATTCACCCGTAGCTACACAACCACCCCTAGTCTCTGGTGACCCCTACCCCTTTTCAAAGCATGGTCCTTTCCATTCCACAATCGTTAGCCCCCATTGCCACTAGGGTCACCATGACCCTTTCACCTCCATATACATACTATCGTAGCCTCCCATTTCATCTATGATTCATTCTAGGTATGTACCCCCTATCTCACTCCCTCCTTCTCGGTCTACGTATACGATAACGCCATATACTTGGAATGTCACCCTTGTTACATGCCCAACACCAAGCCTCTTATGTTATAGGAGGCACCCATCCATCACAACCTACCAACAACCTAATCAAGTTAATGATGGACAAGATGCAGACATTGGAAGCATTGGTTTCTGGCTCACACAACACTCTCACCTATGATGAAATTTTTAATGAGCCTATCCACCCATCCATTCCTATCCATCCATATCCCATGCATTGGGAGATGCCTAAATTCAACCATTTCAATAGAAAGGAAGACCCATAACAACATTTGTAGTCTTTCAAACACGGGTGCTACCTAATCACCCACGATGATGCTTTTCTCTTAAGGACCTTTCCCATGTCTCTAACTAGACCTATGTTAGATTGGTATAGTGGGTTACCTAGACACTCTATATTTTCATTTAATTAGGTAGCCCAAGCCTTCTTGGATCACTTCTCCATCAATATCGTTAAGAAGGTTACCATGACTGACCTATACTCCATGTGTCTAGTATGATGACAAATCTATCACATATTTCATTGCTCACTAGCATAGCTTGATTAATCAACTCACATTCCAACTACCACAAACTAAACTCATCGAGCTCTTCACGTGGGCTTGTGCTAGACATATCTCACCGACCTTGTAGGTCCAAACTTTCCAAACCTTTGATGAAGCATTCACCATGGCACAAAAGCTAGAGATTCAGGCCATTAAAGAGAAGAAAATCCAATTACATAGTAAGAATTTGGCATTCAAGTTGAATGATACCTCTTCTTCTTCTAAACCATAGAACAATTATTCAAAGGCCAAGGGACTGCTAATGTAATGGTACTCAAATCCGGCTTAGCTCATCCATCAAATTAGGTAGCCCCTCATCTAATCTCTCACCCGTTCAAACTTTTCAATTCATATGAGAACAACAAAAATACACCCCAATTGGGGAGCCTTACTCTTCTATCTTAGAAAAGCTCATCAAAGTTACGGCCATCACCCTTTCACCTATAAAACCACACACTGGTTTTGACCCTTCTCACCCCATTCCCGCATGGTATAAAGAACATGACTTCTATAACTATCATCGAGTAAAGGGTCATAGTGATGACGATTACATCACTTCAAAAACTATTGTCCAAGAAATGCTTGAGAAAGGTAAGTTAAGCGTGGATAATCCTAATGCACCGACCAATCAAAACCTACACATATTCAAAAAACCCTTTCCCAATCATGTCCCTTCACTTGATCAAACCGGTGAGACCTCAACTCATGATAGCCATACCCACGAGGTCCACGCTATTTTTAGTGACGCACCCATTACTTCCCAATTACCTCGTATTCCTTCCATAGAGGAAATTCTAGCCCAAAGTCTTCCACCTACACTTGAACCCATCTCACCTATTCCTCCACCCACAAAGGAACACCTTTCACTTCCTTCATCACCCATGGAGGAGCCTTCCGCTAATATCGAGACCATTTCACCTTTGGCTTCTCCACCTAGGGAACCGCCACCCACAGTACTTCTTCAGTCCATGGAGGATACTTGTTTATATCATCCACCCACATAGGAGCACCCACCATCTCCTCCACCTATAGAGGAGCACCCATTTTCTACTCCACCTATCAAGGATCCAGTAGAGATACCTTTGCCTCTAGGTGAGCATTCTCCATCAGCCACCCAAGATCCTATAGACCTACTTTCAGCTCTCTTACCCACGGAAGCCAAAGCTAGCAAATTCCTCATCTCTAAGACACATTTTACGGGAATAGCCATTAGGTCCTCATCAACTTCACCTATAGATGTGTCATTCTCATGCTTGGCCGATTGCTTAGATTATGTGGACAGAGCCTTACTTTGGGGTGCCTTCTGCTTCCTGTCTCAATGTAAATACAGATGTCACTTGCTAATACTTCCACCATCTACCCAAAAATATTTTGACCAATCAAACCAAACACAACCACCTCTATCACAACTTCTTCCGTGATACCTATCACACTCAACATACACCCTCAACCATAACCTAACATATATCTAAATCTAAACCGCACCTACATCATCTTCCTCGACTAAACCTATCACTACCTTAGGGGTCACCCCAACCACCAGCCTTACTCATCCACCTATCAAACTAGATTTAGCTACATCCTCCAAAGTCAACACCAAACCTACTCCAACACCCAAATAGAAAAACCAAGCCCATAGAACTCATACTTATTGCACCAATCATACCTGCATCACCTTCACCCTTTTCATCTGTCTTAGGACCTCAACCTCCCAGTGCAGTTAAGAAACCTCCACCTATCAATAAACCAAAAACACAATAGCCCATTCCTTCCTCGCAAACCTCTAACATACCCAAGCACCCGACATGACTTACACACTCACCTGCAACATCTTCACCACCCATACCTCCAATATCCTCAGTAACCTCTTCACTACCCACTACATTTCAGTCTTTGTCCCTCACACCCCCTATGCAACCCACGTCATCTACCTTCACAACACCTTTGTTATCCTCATGGGTAACTTTCCTCTTCCCCATTCACTTTTCCCTCAATATCTCATACACCTATATGCCCTTTATCCAAGAAGGTGCAACCCAAAGACAAAAATCCACTACCCTCTAATAGGGTAGTCAAAGTAAGCATACACCCTCTGGCCAATTCATCTACCATACCCCTACCCAAATAAACGCGGCCAACACCCAAGACCACACCAACACCCAAAACCATAGCTCAACCTACTCCCCCTCCTCCAAGGACCGTTCCTCAACAATCAGCCACACCTACGCCCAAACCCACTTTCATTTCCCATTCGACCCACTAGCAAGGTCCTATTCCAATATCTTAATCAACCTCCTTGAGACTTGTCATCACATCACATTACCACCGCTGACCTTATGACCCCCTCAAACCCAAGCAAAAAGGTTTTATGACACTAAAATTTGTGCCTACCATTGTGTGCCAAGGCACAATGTGAAGAGAAGGCTTTCAAAACCATCCTTATCTAAGAGCTTTAAAGCCATCTTTGATGATCTAATCGATGAGGACCCCCACCAACCCATTCCCATATCCCTTCCCTCACTGCCTACTCAACAACCATGACCTCCACCCCCACAGCTCCTAGAACCACCCCTAAGATTCAAAATTAACATGGTTCACATCAAGAGAACTTGCCACACCATTACCTAAATGTCATTGTGCCCAGCTCACTTCATAAGGATTTTCTCCCTCGGTAGGTTTTACCCGTCATGTTGTTATACCACTCATCCTACACCTTCTCCATTTTCTAACTCCCCTCAGATTAACATGATACACATCACTACTCGTGCTCTAGAGAGATAAAGGCAAGGAAAAGGCAACTAACTCGCTAACCAATCCTATACACAACATACCATCTACAGCCACACCTAAAATTACTATCCGCGGCCCCACATACCCTATTTCTAATGGGGTCACACATTGCACCAGGCTCAAATAGTTACACCAATCTCCCTCAAAATTACCTACATGACCTCATCCAAACCTCAGAGTCCCATCGTCAAGCTCTCATGGAGGTTCTTCAATCTATTGAGGTTTTACCCAATGACCCTATAGTCGTAGCTTCCATTATCACACCCCATCATGTAGCCTCTCTTACCAAATTGCCACCTTTATCCACACCTCACCCTACTCACCAAATAGCCTCCCTTAGATTCTCAGAGGAAGAAATCGCACTGCACCAAACTGATGACCCTGACCCAGCCCTCTTCATCTCATTCCACATCGATGATATATGTGTACGACGTGTAATGATCGATGGGGGTGCTAGCATTAATATCATTTCATCCTATGCATTCGCTCAAATGCCCATACCTAAGAATTACATGCATAAACATCCTATCATGTTGCATTCATTCAGTGAAACTATCACCTCTACACTAGGCACAGTCATCCTCCACATTTGCGTGGGCCCCCACATAGTTTTAGAGTTATTTTATGTCTTGGAGGGGGAATTTCAATATAACTTGTTTCTTGGTAGACCCTTGGATTCATGTCATGGGTTGTGTTCCTTCCACTTTGCATCGTTGTGTAAAGTTTGAGCATGAAGGACACACCTATACTATTCTAGCTAATCCATCACCTTTTAAAACATGTAACATGCTTTACCGACCTAATGACATTCTCATACCAATTAAAACATCTAATAACATCCACGGTGTCCGATATATCTCCTTTTGATGCGCGGGGTCTGGATACTTTCCATGAACAACCTCCTCCCTTGAAACTAGGTTCTTTTGTCTTGGTACCTCTCTTGCGTGCATGGCTTCTACCTTGTTATTACAAAACGGGCTCTAAACCTACATCTCATGTTACTTGAGGCATCTACTATATGTCTACCTTCTTGATATTGACAATTCGAGTGCCCTTGTCCTTCCAAAGGTCTGCTTGATTCATATGCTCAAACAATTCTAGGAATGCCTCATACTTATGCTTCTTTCTACACCATGAGCACTGCAACAGGTCCAGGCATTCACATTTGTAATTTTATGTAGATCCATAATTGAAACAGGTTCCACACGGGAACTCGCTCCTTCCTCCTCCGCGGTTACCACGACCATGGAATCCTCCTCAAAAACCTATTCCACACGCGCCTCCATCTGCGCTCCTCATAACGGTGATCATCACCCTTGGAACTACTTGCAACGCTGGTTTGGCACACCCCATGATCGATGGCCTCATGGATTTGATCAATGAGCCTACAGTCTTTACTATCATGGGTTGTAGAAGTGCACATCTTGCAATAACAAGATACATTCTTTGTGATTGCACGCTGCGATGAGGACATCTACTTGCATCATGGTCCCCATGACAAATCTCACACTCTACCGCCACAGCGCATGCTATCCTCTGGGGGTAATTATCCTTAACGTGCCCCTCTATCTCACAATCTGTGCACCACAAACCACTGCGAGTCTCATGGGCTAAGTTAGCAGATAATTTTTCCAATTGCTTTGCCATAGCAGCAATCTGGGCCTCCAAGAATGGGCTAACGCCAGTATCAACACTACTAATAGCCTCGGTGTGTAGGGTAGCCTCCAATGCCTCGCATGGATCTGTAAAAGTTTTATGAGACAAGGCCCTTCTAAAAGTGGTGATTAACCCTCCTACAAACCATTGCGCATGTTGTGAAGGGTGAATATTATATGATAATTTAGACAAGATATTTTTAAAGTGTGCATCATACTCCGCACACTCTCTACCATTCCTTGTTGAATCTCCTTCAAAGCGCTTGATGCTCTTCTACTCAAACTCAAGAATGTGAAACTCTGCCAAGAATGCATTCTTTAAGGTAATATAATCCACTACTGTCTGATGAGGGTCATACTTCCTATACCAGCTATTGTATGCGCGCCCTTGCAACATGGTTACAAACTGACTAACCTTCCATTCTAGGGTTGTGACACCCTTCGCATGCCATAGTAGTTCACACTTGTGAACATGTTCGCAACATCCCCAATACCTCTATAATTAGGAAAATGTAGAGACATTTCAAAGAAAACTTGTGGGGGTGGTTGGGGTCCAAATCCTCCTCTCTGCTAGATCCTTGGTTTCTACCTATGCTTCCACCACTACTTGATCCACCAGTCGACAAAGTCTTGAACCACTGAGATCCACCAGTCCACTGGGTCCCGAACCAATAGATCCACCAGACCCACCAGATCATACTCCTCCTGAACCACTAGATCCACCGGGCCCACCACGCCCGAAGTGGTCGCGCAAGGGTTCCCATAGCCCACCGAGTTATGTGCATATGGTCTGCAACAATGCCTCACTACCAATAGTATACCCCATGCCACTTAGGATGTGAGACCAAATGCTTGTGTGCCTATACCTTGCCTGAAAAGTCCTAACACTGGGTTGGTGTTTGCAGCCATAAAAGTACTAAATGAGAAATTATACCTCCTAGGTGTAGAATGATCACCTCTAATGTAATCAACTAGATTAACAGTATTATCCCCCTAATCTAGAAAACCAAGCACCAAGGTCTGGTCACTAGGGGCTCATATGCGCGCCAATGGTTCTTCTTTCTCCGTGCAACAAACTCTCATCAAAAGCCAAAGGGGTTTCTCTCACACGCTTGCCAAGATGGGGTCACACAGATCGCGCTCGGGCTCCACGTCCTCAACGTGAACCTTAAATCCTTCCCTCAATGTCTACTACTAGACATCCATCACACTGTAACCTCGCATCATCTAGCAATCTCCCTTTCATGCGCTTCACTTGTTTTGATTCGTCTCTCCTCCCTTTATTTTTCTCAGTAGCAACATCTACCATCTTCCTCCACCCTAGCTTCCTCACCCAATGCTCAAAGTGGTTTAGCCGGCCATTGGGAAAGCCTCTAAACTCATGGTAATCATCAAGATCTTCAAAGCTAGAGGGACATCACGTAAAAACAATCCTATGGGCTCCCTCGAAGCTCAAATTCAAGTAACCTCTTGACAAGAATATGTGGAAATGGCGTACTCCAGTGTGCTAGCTAATACTCCTTTCCACCAATGATCCACAAGATGGGTCCACATCAGATCTGCATCCTGTAGCCTTTGGTACTCTTCTTGGGTCCACACATGTGATCTACAATGCCAACTTGAGCTAGATGCATAGGCTGAGATCCATTCATACAGTTCCATAGGGAAACAACAGAAAAATGTTTTGTATCGATCATGGTAGAGATTCTCTTCTACCCATATATGTGCATTAAACTCATGTCCAAAGTCTTTGAATATCCGAGAAAATTCATCCTCTGTGCTCTTTAACCATGATTCAACATTTTCCAATGTTTACCACTCTATCATTACTCATTACACATATCATGATGTATGATGAATCCCACTACAACTTTGAAAAGAGGTCCTAAGAAACAGAACCAAGATGTAGTCATTTTTACTCCTATCACAAAAGAAAGGAACCCATGCGTGCTGGCCTATCACCTAGCGAAAGATGAGCACTCACCCGAGGCACGCGGGTACTGAGTCTCTCTTTTATGTGATTTTAGTGGGAAACATCATCTATGATTAGTGTAAGAGATTTCAGAAGGGAAGTTTAAGACATACAAGAACCATAGGGCTCAGAACGGCCTCTAGATCCTTGCAGTCACTTTAGACCGAGTGTTTAACAAAATCCATAACACGTATTGTGACAGAAAGAAACATACAAGCATTCATACTTAGCATGAAAGGAAAGAAAACTCATAAGAGAGAAACATGCATCAAAATCATTGATATTCATGTATATATTATGACAGGTAACCTTATTACATCCATGGAACCATTACAGAGGGTTGTAGAGAAGTAGACCATAGTCATGCATTGCACTGGACTTAATGTAGCTAAGCTACCCAAAAGAAAATTTACAACCCCTAGGCCTAGTGCATTCTCTCCCGAATAAAACTATTCACCGACAGAGTCCTCGTAATATTTCTACAGAGCTCCGCTCACTCCCTAGGTGTCTATCTAGATACTTGTATGTATATTTCTATGTATATGTTTATCTATCTATCTGTCTCTGCAGGCACTTGTATTTATAGATTTCCTGGACTACCAACCCATCCTCTAGCACCCTCAAATCCGGTGCCAAGTGTCTGAATTTGGTCCTCCATGCGAGCATGCTTCTCTAGGCCTCGAACTATCCACTTTATTCCATGATGTTCTTCTATAAGTTTCCATCACAACCTTGATCCATCCTGGGCCAACCTATCACCATGCTCGACATCTTATACATGTGTAACTGGGCCATCATTTTCATGTGTTCTCGCCCGATGTCCAAAATCACTAAGTCCCGATCCTTTCATGGGTCACACGTGCTACATGCTTCCTTATACCCTTCTCTTGCATGATTTTGCCTTCGCACACCATTCCATAATTGGGACCTTCGCATGCCTACGCGCCTTCATACTTAGCCAATATTCACGGAGTCCAACACGGGATTAGGGGTAGATGATGGTGGAGCCCATTTGTATTATAGATCATAGGACACTAGGCCTTTAGGGTAGAGAGATTGATCAGGTCCGGGTACAGTGGGACATATATGATGAGATTGTAGCTACATGGGAGGATGCTACTTTGTTACGAGTTCAGTTCCCGCATCTATTCCAATGACTTCCATGAGGAAGTCAAGCTAAGGGGAGGGGGATGTAGTGCCCACTTTCCTTTGATACCTTGTGATATTGATCCCGATACTGCTAACTATATTATGGACATTGTTATAGTTTAATTTAGCATGATGTTAGATGTTAGATCATGGTTTATTGTGGACTTTGATTCATATATGGTGCATGATGATTATTAGAGACATTTTAGATATTGATGTTGATATATTGTTTGACATGGTTACATTATAGATGTTGTTCGAACTTGTGATATTTGGATATTTTGAGTAGACCTAGAAAATGAGAATTGAATTAAAATTGGTAATGATATAGTTATGGATGAAATTGTAAGTGATACTATTGATTGTCTTGATGTTGTGATTCACATATATGTTGATGATCTTGAAATTATATTTATATTTATTTGGATGTTCTAATATGGCCATGAGGCTGAAGGAAGTATTTGTATTTTATAGGTTTAAAATATCACAACAAACATCGGGGATTGGAGACCAACCACATTGGAGTTCTCGATGAATTTAACAAGGTCACCATGGCAGCTTGTATTTGTTTGTAGGTTTGATTGTGTTAGGGATTACCATGGGGGGATCACCTTTAAATGTGACCAAGGGTTATGTGTTTTTATTTATTTGGTTCCTTTTTATTGATGTTTGTGTGTGTTTATTAAGTGATGTGTTTACCCTTCTATTTAAATAAATTGTGGTGTATAATGTGAGTAAGCATATTTCTAAATTAAATTAACCAACTTGGGTCATAAGAAAGTAATTATTGGAGTGGTTAACTCTTGTATTAAATGTTATAAGATATGTGTAAGCAATGTGTAAGTGATGTGTAAGGAATATGTAAGCAAAATTTGGAGTATGAAACACTTCATCTTCTTTGGAATTTTAAATTGTCCTTGGAGATTATTTTTAGAGGTTTGTGGGACAAGTTAACCTTATCCCATACCTCTTAAATTTGCATACCAACCTTACCTATGGTTGGAGAGTTAAATCTAGCCTTCATTACATTTTTGTAAGTCTAGCTAAATGTTTTAATTGCACTTATTACTTGAAATTAATTTCAGTCCTTTGGGGTATGGGCTTGATTTGAGTGTGTAAGTAAAAAAAAGTCATATTATTCAGGTACTTATTTATTGTGTCTTGGGATTGAAGTTGACTTGTGAGTTGGAGTTGAGGATGTGTGATGTGGCATCCTAAAAAGATCCACCTCATCCTCCTCTCTTTCCCTTATATATATATATATATATATATATATATATATATATATATATATATATATATATATATGTATGTATATGTATGTATGTATGTATGTATGTATGTATGTATTTTATTGTTTTGGGGTTACATCCTTTCATGAGACTTCTTTTGTAGGATTTTTTTCCCACTTCAAGTGGATGACTTGTAATATTATTTGTGTTGGATAGTTATTCTATTTTGAAAATGAAATCCTATGTTTAAATGAGAAAGAGATATGGACTGAAATCTATACTTGTGTAAAGAGACATGAAAGGGTATTTGAATGAAAGGAAAAGAGAAGAAGTGGTAATTTGTAACATTGTATGTGATGAATATAAATAGAATTTGTATTCTTTTCCACAAATGGAGTTACTACTATGTAAAATCTGTGTTGAAATATGTTGAGGAGTTTCTGTTTGGAAGAAAGAAATACGTATGAAGAAGATATATTACTTTGTTTTATTGAAATGCATGATTTGAAAAATAGAAGCTGCATTCTTGTTTTTACATTTTGATTGAAGGAAAGATAACTAGTTAAGACTAGCATGAAATGTAATCAACGTTGGTATAGTATGGCAAAAGAAATAGATTAATCTCTGGTTGTGAAAGGTATAAACTTCATTTTTATTTCATTGTAAACTTTGTAAATCTTTACCAAAGGATACACAAAAATCTTGTAAAACTAAGAAAAACATTTGAAACAGTAAAACAATATAAGGAAGATCAAAACGAGCCCAAAAAAACTAAAATACTTATGAAAATTTTATAAAACCTTTCAAATCGGGTTCAGACAAAAAAACTCAGACTTTTACTATATAAAAATTGGTAATTTTGGAATTGCTAATCAATAAAACCTTTTGAACCTTGCAATCCATCCTAAAATATTCCAAGTAAAATCCTCCATGCCTATTGGGCATGTTGAGAAAGAGTTAATGGAAAATTTGAATTTTTTTACAAGTTTAAAAAGACCAGTTCACTTTTAAGGGACAAAAAAACTCTTTCTTAAAAATTACCACTCAAAATTTATCAAAATTAAAATCATAAGCTTCTTGTGCAAAGAGGACTTTGAGAGCTTTCCAAAAATTCCTCGTTTGCCAAAAATGGAGCTCCCAGTCGAAAGTTATGGCCTTCTGAAGTTTTACTTCATCTTGGCTTCAAAATCTAACTGTCAAATTTAAATAAAATATTCTTGGGCGGACCCGCGGGAAGAGTAATTTATTTTTTCATTGTTGCCCAAAAGTGCTTAAGGCACGAAGTTCCCGCCACTCCGCTGACCCGCAAACCTTCTGATTGGTCAAAATAAGCTAAGTTAAAAATTAAATTTGGGAAAAATTTATAGGTTTTCCCCGCTTTCCCATAGGCCTCGCAACCAATCGGGTGCTGCCTTGTGGCATAACGAGGTGTTGTCAGATGGGTGGTTCATTTTAAACCTTAGCACTTTAAAAATAAATTCTTGGAATTTTTTTTAAAGTTTCTCTCGCCTCCCCCTCTTGGCCCGCAATCGAGATGTTGCCACATGGCTTCATGAGGCGTCGGCAGAGGAGCGGATCCCTTTCAGACTTAACTCTTCAAAAAAATTGGGATAAGATTCTTAAGTTTCCCCACCAACCTACAGGCCCACAACTAATGATTGATTGACACGTGAAATCATTTGGCATCAACATGGGTGCAGGTGATTCTTAACCTTAAATGCGTTTCAGGCAAAATTTAAAATTTCTAAGTTTGCCCCATCGGTCCGCTTCCCTACTTGGATATTGGGACTGACACGTGGTGTCTCTATGCACCAGCAGAGGAGCACATAATTTTTAACCCTCTCACCCTTCCAAAAAAGTAAGGCAAAAAGTCAATTTTTCCTCCGACGTCCTACTTTTCCGCCTAGGCTAGAAATTTGGACACATGTCCCTTGCGGACCTCAAACTTAAATTTCCTCTTAGGGCACGAAGTCTTGCCGTGGGATCGTGGGGGCGTAGGTGAATTTTTCTATTTTTCACAAAAGTGCAAAAAAAACAAACTACCTCCCTGACTTTGGCAACCCGAATCCCTTTTTGGGAAAATTTTCTTCTCCAGGCCCGCCTTTGGGGAAAATTTTCTTCCCAAGGCCTGCCAACCCATAAATTGAGTTTTATAGGGAGTTAGAAGGACTTATTTATATCACTAGAAAGGTGAGAAAATTTCCTATCCAATGGAATGTTTTCAGAAATTTTCAAGTGCGGTAATTTTGAGAAAAACTAGGTTGAATCTCTTAAGCCTATCAGGGGGTGGGAGAGTGAGAAATGGCCCTCTTAATCTTAATGACTATTCTAACCCTTAGTTTTGACCCTGTAAATTTAATAATTTTTGTATTAGGAAAATAAAGAGCTAAGATTTTTATTGGCCTCAAAACCTTGCTTTGTGGCAATTTGTTGTTTTGTAACCGATAGCAGACACTTAATAAAAAAAGTTATCCCTTTTTTGACTAATCCTATGTTGTTCTTTGGTCTCAAGTGGGTTGTTTTAGTAGGTGTTACACTTGGTATCAGAGCATGGGTTGGATATCTTGGACCCTTGGGCACACTAGAAAACTTGAGACATGAACTTTAACCTAGCACATTTTTGAATCTAGAAAACAACCTTACGTGGAAATTACATACTTTAGTAAATATGGAAACTGAATAAAACTTAGAAAGATGAACTAACTCTTGCCTTGGTTTGTGCAGGAGGTGCAGATGGGATGAGGGGTATTTTCACATAGACCTAGACTTACCACCACCAAGTCATGATGTAGAGCTATCCTAAAATAGATTTACAGACACTTCAGGATGTTAATGCTACCCTACACGGAGGGACCGTAGGAAAACATTCGATCGAACATGATAGGGTGACATACATTGAGGTTCATGCATCTCCTCACTTTGCGAGGAGAATAGAGGAGAGAAATCCCATGAGGAATCGGCCAAAGCAGAGTCACCACAGAGGGGACAGAAGACTGGGTTTCAGGGCACAAAGATAGGTCTCGGAGCCCTAGGCTTAGGGAGGAGCATGTAGAGAGGCCTAGGGGTCACCAGACCACCGCTGCATACCATATTAGGGAGATCCTGAAGCTACGGCTAGCTCATTATTCTAGTGACATAGGTGGATTTCAGGTAGAGGCCTAGTTGGTGAGCTTGAGTGGGTACTTCAAGCTCTTCCCTTGTTCTAGCAACATGAAAGTGCATGTTGTGATCCATCTTCTAAGGGATGGAGTAGGCGTATGGTGGAGGACAGAGGAGTAGAAGCTCCATGTTGATTTTGAGATAGTTACCTGGGAGCTCTTTGAGGAGTGGTTCAGGAGTAGATATTTATCTTGGAGGTTCATACAACAAAGGATTGATGATTTTCATGACCTCGAAAAGCATCTCTTATAGTGGCTGAGTATGAGATTAGATTTCTAGATCTACTCTAGTATGTTGATTACATGTAGGATAAGCGGGTGTGGATCCACAAGTTCATCCGGGGCCTGAATCTGGACATTAGAGGTGTAGTGCGGATCCATTGTCCACAGACATTGGCTGAGGCTATTGAGAAGGCCTATATAGCGTAGGAGACTCAGGAAAACCCAAAGCGAGCTAGAGACTATGTCACTCGGTTGCCGTTACTGAGAGATTCAAGACTATAGATCGAGGGGGTTAGTACCTCCTCCTCATGGTGGAAGAGGGTTCAAACACGGTCATCCTTTAGACCACAACAAAAAACAACAATAGTATCTTCCACTATAAAGAACTCCATGAAATTTGATGCACATATGGGTGAAGTATGGGGCCTCCTCCTAGGGTCCCATTAAGACATAGGTATCACCTAGAGCTCGATCAAGCATGAGCTCACTAGCAAAGACCTCAGCTATCCACATATAAGGTCATCGTGGTCCACAACACACACATCTAGGAGTACCGAATAGAGCCGGTACTCGGGGGAGAGGATCGGTGGTTATTTTAGGTGTGGTGTTACTTGGACATTTCTGGAGAGATTGCCCACTAAACCATAATAACAAGGGTAAGAGACATATCTTAGAGCCTACTATTGGTGACATAGGGGACAATCATAGGATGTACGTAGCATTTGAGAACTACTAGCAGAGAATAGGAGTACAATTATTAAGACTATAGGTAACATTGGTGGTATTCCTACCTCCATTTTGTTTGATTCTGGCTCTTTTGATTGTTTTATTACACCATCTTTAGTAGAGCGATGCGGTGGTGGTAGTTCAACAGGTCATAGTTGGGATGTTGAGATGGATTCGGAGCCAATATCTCTATAGACTCCTTAGGTAAGGAGTTTGTAGTGGATTTGGGACCTTTCACCACTACCTTAGATGTTTGTATCCTTCCGTTGGGATCTTATGGAGTCATTTTGGGCATGGACTGATTATTTACACACAGAGCCAGAGTGGATTGTTACCACAAGATCATATCTTATACAGATGATCTAGGAGTTGAGGCAGTGATAGCAGGGGTCAAGAAATTTGTTTCTATTCACACCATCTCCCTATGTAGCTTAAGTGGTGTATGCAATGAGGTTGTCAGGATAGTTGCTTTGTCATAGTTAGTGAATGATTAGAAGATGGGTCTAGTGGACCATTGCTAGATGACCATCCCATTTTGAGAGAGTTTTTGATGTATTTCCAGGAAGCTACCGATGTTACCACCCACACGAGAGATATATTTTCATATAGATATGGTTTCGGGAGCAGAGCCTATCCCATGAGAACCTTTTCAGATGACTACCCCTGAGCCCTGTGAGCTCAAGTTATAGCTTAAGGGCCTTCTGGAGAAAGGCCTAATTCATCCTAGTGTATCCCCTTAGGGTGCACCGGTGATCTTTGTAAAGAAAAAGGATGGATCCTTGCGGTTATGTATTGATTATCACCAAATTTGAACAAATTAACGATTAAGAATCATTATCCCCTTCCATGCATTGATGATTTGTTTGATCAAATGAAGGGAGCCACAACTTTCTCTAAGATAGACCTTAAGTCAGGCTACCATTAGCTAAGGATTTCATAGGTGGACATTCATAAGACCACCTTCCGTACGAGATATGGCCATTATGAGTTCACAGTGGTACCTTTTGGTTTGACGAATGCCCCCGTAGTGTTTATGAGTTTGATGAATGGGGTATTTAGGACCTTCTTAGATCACTTTGTGCTCATCTTCCTTGATGAATTTTTGATTTACTCAAGTATGCATGAGGAACACGAGGGGCACCTTCGCTAGGTTCTTTAGTGTCTTCGAGAGCAACATATTTATGGGAACTTGGAGAAGTGTGCATTCTTTTAGATGGAGGTGCAATATTTGGGTTTTATCATTTATAGGGAAGGTATCATCATCGATCCTTCCAAGATTAGAGCCATCTTGGATTGACCAACACCCACTACTATGACTGAGGTGCACATCTTCATGGGATTAGCAGGGTACTACAGGATATTTTTCTAGGACTTCTCCTAGATTACACACCCCATCACTTCCCTTAAGTGGAAAGGAAAGAAGTTTGTTTGGTCGAAAGGTATGAGTAGGCCTTTAGGACACTAAAGGAATGTCTCACTACAACACCTATTCTTCCAGTGTTGGATCCATAGGGTGGGTTTTTTATATGCACAGATGCTTCTTTGGTAGGAATTGGAGGTGTATTGATGAAGAGGGCAGAGTGGTGGCTTTTGAGTCTCACAAACTTAAGGATAATGAGTTTAATTATCAAACTCATGATCTTGAGCTTGCGGCAGTTGTGAACACCTTGGTTCGATGGAGACACTTTCTTCTTGGCAGGAGATTCACACTCAGGACTGATCATTTGAGTCTTTACCACCTCTTCACGTAGCCTAATCTCAACGCTCGTCAAGCAATGTTGGATGGAGTTGTTTTATGAGTATGATATAGAGATAGAGCATGTGAAAGGGAAGGAGAATGTGGTTCCAAATGATGTTAGCAGAAGGAGGCATGTGGCTATGGCCACCTAAGTGAGCATAGATTTGCGGAGCAGGATTCTACAGGAGCTTCCTCATGATAGCTTCTACATTGTAGCAGAATAGAGATCGAGTCTCAGAGACCCCTCAAAGGGAATTTTGATGGTCATTCCTTAGAGGCGATGGTCTTCTCGTGTACAAAGGCTAGATTTATGTTCCTAGAGATGGAGGTTTGAGGCAGGACATCTTGGCATAGGCACATCGTGCACCCTATTCAACCCATCCCGGGGTGAAGAAGATGCACGCCACCTTGAGACAATTTTATCATTGGAGAGGACTTTGTAGAGATGTGACTCATCTTGTGTCACACCTGTTTAAAGTGCTAGAAAGTGAAGTATGAGCAGCAACATCCAACTGGCCTTCTCTATCCTCATGCTATACCGGAATGGAAGTGGGACACCATTTCCATGGACTTCATTGTTGGGATATCGATGTCGAGATACCACCACGATGCCATCATGGTCACGAGTGGATAAATTGAAAAAATGGCTCATTTTTCTCTAGTAAAGACCACTTATATAGCTAGTGCAGTGGCATGGGTATATCTTGATGAGATTTTCAGGTTGCACGGGATTCTGTGGAAGATTATTTATGACCACAATCCTCTGTATACTTCCCATTTTTAGACCACCATATAGTATGCCATCAAGACAAGCATCAATTTCAGCACAACATATCACCCTGAGACAGATGGAAAAACTGAGCGGGTGAATAAGATTTTAGAGGACATGCTTAGGATGTATGTGATGGATCATTAGGTGAGATGGGAGGAGTACTTGTACTTGGTGGAGTTTTCCTACAATAATAGTTTTCAAAGTTCTATAGGCATGGCTCCTTTCTCAGGCCTTGTATGGCAAAGAGTGTAGGAAACCTCTTAGCTAGGATAGGGTTTCTCTTGGACCAACTTTGTTGCAAGACATGGAGCAACAGGTGGTCATGATCAGGCAAAGACTATAGGAGGCACAAGACATGCATAAGAAGTACACTATCTAGCATAGGAATGATTGCAGTTTTGATGTGGGCATGAAGGTGTTCCTTCGTGTCGAGCCACACAAGAGCCCTATCCATTATGGAAAAGGTTATAAATTAGATCCTAGGTTTGTGGGTTTTTTGAGATATTGGAGGGTATCGACCCTTTGGCCTCTATCTAAGCATTGCCACCTAGCTTGTCTCACATACATGATTATAGGTTGGACATCATTATAGTGCATGATCGGGCGGGTGATGGTGGAGCCCATTTGCATTATAGATCACAGGACCCTTGGCCTTTGAGGTAGAGAGATTGAAGTGTCCAGGTGCAAGTGGGACGGATATGATGAGACTGCAGCTACATGAGAGGATGCTACTTTGTTACGAGTTCAGTTCCCACATCTGTTCCAGTGACTTCTAGGAGGAAGTCAAGCCTAAGGGGAGGGGGATGTAGTGCCCGCTTTCCTTTGATACCTTGTGATATTGATCCTGATATTGCTAACTATATTATGGACATTGTTATAGTTTAATTTAGCATGATGTTAGATGTTAGATCATGGTTTATTGTGGAATTTGATTCATATATGGTGCATGATGATTATTAGAGACATTTTAGATATTGATGTTGATATATTGTTTGACATGGTTACATTATAGATGTTGTTCAAACTTGTGATATTTGGATATTTTGAGTAGACCTAGAAAATGAGAATTAAATTAAAATTGGTAATGATATAGTTGTGGATGAAATTGTAAGTGATACTGCTTATTTTCTTGATGTTGTGATTCACATATATGTCGATGATCTTGAAATTATATTTATATTCATTTGGATGTTCTAATATGGCCACGAGGCCGAAGGAGGTATTTGTATTTTGTAGGTTTAAAATATCACAACAAACATCGGGGGATTGGAGACCAACCACATTGGAGTTCTCGATGAATTAACAAGGTCACCATGGCGGCTTGTATTTGTTTATTTGTTTGATTGTGTTAGGGATTCCCATGGGGGATCACCTTTAAATGTGACCAAGGGTTATGTGTATTTATTTATTTGGTTCCTTTTTATTTATGTTTGTATGTGTTTATTAAGTGATGTGTTTACCCTTATATTTAAATAAATTGTGGTATATATTGTGAGTAATCATATTGCTAAATTAAATTAACCAACTTGGGTCATAAGAAAGTAATTATTGGAGTTGTTGAATCTTTTATTAAATGTTGTAAAATATGTGTAAGCAATGTGTAAGAAATATGTAAGTAAAATTTGGAGTATGAAATTGTCCTTGGAGACTATTTTTGGATGTTTGTGGGACAAGTTAAACTCATCCCATACCTCTTAAATTTGCATACCAACCTTACCTATGGGTGGAGAGGTAAATCTATCCTTCATTATGAATTTTTGTAAGTTTAGTTGAATGTTTTAATTACACTTCTTGCTTGAAATTAATTTCAGTCCGTTGGGGTATGGGCTTGATTTGAGTGTGTAAATAAACAAAACTGTCATATTATTTAACTACTTATTTATGTGTCTTGGGGATTGAATTTGACTTGTGAGTTGGAGTTGATGATGTGTGATGTGGCATCCTACAAAGATCCACCTCATCTTCCTCTCTTTCCAATTCTACATATTCATATTCATTTTATTGTTTTGGGGTTACATCCTTTTGGTTGCTTCACTTTTGCATACTTCATTTTGGGGTGAATTATTTTACTGTTTGGAGCTCTTACTTTTAGAGAAATTTTGTAGACTTTTTACAAGCCCGTGTTTCATTGATCTTGGGATATTTTGTATTAGAAAGCTTGTTGGTTGGAACTTGGAACAAACTCAATTATGGAGAGGTAAGAGCTTGGCTCTTGAAATACTCTTCATTTAATTGTGCAAATGTTATTGTTGCGAATGTTTTGGCATGTGTGTGGGATTTTTGGGTAAATGGCCTAGGGATGGTGTAGGAGAAGATTATGAGGTATTTATGTGGGAGGCATAAGTTTTTGGGGAGGTATAAATGTGGAGGGAGTTGGGATCTGGTTCTACCTTAAAAAGAAATAACTTGCATTTCTTTAATAATTATGGGGTGCCATAAGAGGTTGGGGAGGCATAAGGAAATGTGAGGAATAAGGGGTACTTGGGAAGAAGGCATAAGGGTATGTGTGATTTGAAATGATTAGTTCTCAAATGGTGATACCCATTTCCCCTTTGGGAGGCATAAGCAACATCCCCATAGTTCTTACTCCTTTGGCTTGCATGATGGAGCCTGAGTTTTTTTGCTATGTTTTAATGTGGTTGCAAACTACATTCTATTTTGGACTGTTTTTAATGTGAAATTTGCATGTGTGTTTGGAGCCTATTGTTGCCATGAGTTGAAACACATCTCTTATCATTGATATCTTGGGTGTCAATGAAGAAGGATGGCTTCTCATTATCATTGGATATCTTGGTTGGGTGGAGAGCGTTGCTTTCCCCTATTTGGTTGTGATCAAATGAAATAAAGAACATGGAGGATCTTCATGTTGCTATTGTGGAAATGAGAAAGAAGAAATATTTTGGCAGTCATTTGCGAGACTTCTTTTGTAGGATTTTTTTCCACAAAGAATTGGATGACTTGTAATATTATTTGTGTTGGATAGTTATTCTATATTGGAAATGAAATCCTATGTTTAAATGAGAAAGAGACATGCACTTTGAAATATGTACTGTGTAAAGAGACATGAAAGGGCATTTGACTAAAAGGAAAAGAGAAGGAGTGGTAATTTGTAATGTTGTATGTGATAAATATAAATAGAAGTTATATTATTTTCCACAAATGGAGTTATTGATATGCAAAATCTATGTTGAAATATGTTGAGGAGTTTATGTTTCAAAGAAAGAAATACATATGAAGAAGATATATTCTTGTCTTGTTAAAATGCATGATTTAAAATAGAAGCTGCATTCTTTTTTTTACATTTTGATTGAAGGAAAGATAACTAGTTAAGACTAGCATGAAATGTAATCAACGTTGGTATAGTATGGCAAAAGAAATAGATTAATATCTGGTTGTGAAAGGTATAAACTTCATTTTTATTTCACTGTAAACTTTTCAAATCTTTACCAAAGGATACACAAAAACCCTGTAAAACTATGGAAAACATTTGAAACACAAAAATCTAAGGAAGATCAAAATGAGCTCAAACAAACTAAAATTCTTATGAAAATTTTATAGAACCTTTCAAATCGGGTTTAGAGAAAAAAACTCAGACTTTACCGTATAAAAATTGGTAATTTTGGAATTGCTAATCAATAAAACCTTTTGAACTATGCAATCCATCCTAAAATTTTCCAATTAAAATCCTCCATGCCCTGTTGGGCATGTTGAGAAAGAGTTAATGGAAAATTTGACCAAAATTTACAAGTTTAAAATGACCAGTTCACTTTTAAGCGACAAAAACACTTTCTTAAAAATTACCACTCAAAATTTATAAAAATTAAAATCATAAGCTTCATGTGGAAAGAGAACTTCGAGGGATTTCCAAATAGTCCTTGTTTTCCAAAAATGGAGGTTCCAGTTGAAAGTTATGGCCTTCTAAAGTTTTACTTCATCTTGGTTTCAAAAATCTAGCTATCAAATTTAAATAAAATATTCTTAGGCGGACCCCACAGCAAAATAATTTCTTTTGCACTTTGTGCCCTAAAGCACTTAAGGCACGAATTTCCTGTTGCTCTCGCTGACCCGTAAACCTTTTTATTGGTCAAAATAAGCTAAGTTAAAAAAATTAAATTATGGAAACATTTATAGGTTTTCCCCACTTTCCCGTAGACCCGCAACTAATCGGGTGCTATCATCACATGGCATAACGAGGCAGCATCGGACGTGCGGTTCATTTTAATCCTTAGCACTTTAAAAATAAATTCTTGGAATTTTTTTGAAAGTTTCTCTGCCGCTCGCTGACCAATCGATTTTGCCACGTGGCTTCACGAGGTGTCGGCAGAGGAGCGGATCCATTTCGACTTAACTCTTCAAAAAAAATTTGGGATAAAATTCTTAATTTTCCCCGCCGACCCACCAGCCCACAACTAATGATTGATTGACATGTGGCATCATTGGGCATCGACAAGGGTGCGGGTGATTCTTAACCTTTAATGCGTTTTTGGCAAAAATCAAATTTTCTAAGTTTGCCCCACCGGTCCGCTTCCCCGCTTGGAAATTGGGACTGACACGTGGCATCTCTACATGCCGGCGTAGGAGAGGGTAATTTTGAACCCTCTCGCCCTTTCAAAAAATGTAAGGCAAAAAGTCAATTTTTCCTCCGGTGTCCCACTTTTCTGCCTAGGCTAGAAATTTGGACACGTGTCCCTTGTGGACCTCAAACTTAAATTTCCTCTTTGGGCGTGAAGTCCCACTGCGGGCTCACGGGGGTGCTGGTGAATTTTGATATTTTTGTCCAAAAGTGCAAAAAATCCAAACTACCTCCCTAGCCCCGCTGACCCAAATCCCTTTTTGGGAAAATTTTCTTCTCCAGGCCCGCAGGCCCGCCTTTGGGGAAAATTTTCTTCCCAAGGCCCGCCGGCCCATAACTTGAGTTTTATAGGGAGTTAGAAGGACTTATTTATATCACTGGAAAGGTGAGAAAATTTCCTATCCAATGGGAATGTTTTTAGAAGTTTTCAAGTGTGTTAATTTTGAGAAAAACTAGGTTGAATCTCTTAAGCTGTAGGGGGTGGGAGAGTTAGAAATGGCCCTCTTAATCTTAATGACTATTCTAACCCTTATTTTTACCCGAAAATTTAATAATTGTTGCATTGGGAAAATCATGAGCTAATATTTTTATTGGCCTCGAAACCTTGCTTGTGGTAACTGTTGTTTTGTAACCTAGTAGCAGACACTTTTAATAAAAAAATTATCCCATAATTTTTCTGACTAATCCTAGGTTGTTCTTGGGTCTCAAGTGGGTTGTTTTAGAAGGCGTTATAATGTGTCCTACTTGATTTAGAATAGAAAATATAGAGGGAGTCGATAATCAAGATCTTTGTTTGGCTCATAGATAATTTTCTTCCTTGAATCAACCTCAAGTTCAGCACAATCATGAATATACCATATGAATATTCTTCTTTAACGGAGTTACCCTATCCTAGAAATAAACTAGATAATGGTCATCATAGCTATATAATGATGGAAGGAATTTTTTTAAATCAACCAGTCAAGATTCAAGCATCGATATCTAGAGGAACTATTAGAGGTGGTGCAAGACTTCATAATTCTATGGTAATATCATGTATTTTTCAACCTCACACTCCTACCACATACCCTAACCTAGGAATATTATATAAAGATGATACTCTATCACAACAAAGTTTTTCATTTCAACAGAGTTTTATGTCATGTTCACCACACGACAACACTATTCAAACAAATATTGGTGTGTAATAATTCTAATTTTGAGTGGCCATGTTAATGAAGAGACAAAAATAATTTTAATGGAGCTACAAAAATTTGGACCTCTAAGATATTTTAATGTGTCCTACCGGTTTTAGAAAAAAATATCGAGGAAAACATCACATTAAGAGATTTTACATTTTAGATAATCAATCTTAGGGTTCTACTTGCAGATCATTTTTTCCATGGATGAGCCTAAAGCTGGCACAATCATGAAGATACCCTATAAATCTTCTTCTTCAATAGGGTCACCCTATCCTAGAAATAAATTAGATTATGGTTGTCATAATTATCTAATGATGGAAGGAAATGTATAAATCAACTAGTAAATATTCAAGCATCAATATCTAGAGGAATTCTTAGAGGTGATGAAATCCCTCATAATTATAGGGTAATATCATGTTCTTATAGGCCTCTCGCTCTTATCACATACCCCAATCCAAGAATATTATATAATGATGATACTTTATCACAAAAAATTCTTTCATTTCAACTAATTTTTATTTAATGTTCACCGCATGACAACAATGTTATTCAAACAAATATTGGTATGTAATAAAAATTATTTTGAGTGGCCCTGTTAATGTAGAATTTTGTAAACCATAGTGGCCATTTTGTGGATGAATCCTTCCTTACACTCATTAAAGATGAAAATACCTTTAGCAACATTATCTAATGCCTTAATATTATTTGTTTAACTTCTAGATATCCCATTCAATGGTCTAAAAGATAATATTATAGATAGTCCTTCCTCTTCGCACCCCTGGTTGGTTATGTATGAGTGGAAGATGCTCAACCATGGATAAATTTTCAAATTTATTGGTATTCCTCATGTTTTTCCCTTCCAAGAGGTTTGTGAAAAATCTATAAAATTGCTTAAATACTTCCTCTAGTCCAATGCTTCCACCATAAAAGGTTTCCACAAAGTTACATGGAAAACTTGTTGCCTTCTCAGAGATTCAGGAGGCTTGACATTTTGCATCAAGGGAAAAGACTCTATGCCAAATGGATAATCATAAGAACATAAGGGGAATAAGCATGGAAGATGATCTTGTAAAATGGAATTGCAGAAGGCTCCCCTTATGACTGTATTTCTGGAAAGGCATTGGATTTTCCAATTTTCTCATTGCTTATATATTAGTCAAATTGTTTATTACCTTTGTGCTCAAAAGTATTTGGAAATCTTGGGATCAAATTAAACCATGGTTCTTGTAGAATAGAAATGGATTTCATGATGACCATTCACTTAATTACCACTCTCTGTGGCAATCTCTTATCTTTCACTTCTAGGATCATTGCTTGGTCGAGGTTCTTAGATTCCTGCACTCTACCTTTTAGGTGAGGCATTCACACCATCTAAGACCTCTTTTGTAAATGCACTCAATATTGGCTTCCGTAGCAAGAGCTCAAAGCTCAATTCAAATTGGCTATTCTCAATAGATCTATTATTAATAATATCATTTCCTTTGTACTAGGTCACATGATCCACAAAATATTTGTTCCTTCATCTTGTCCCCTGGTGAATGGACTGGAATTGGTTTATGGAAACCCCATTATTGAATTACTGGCTAGTCAAGGTTATGCTTGGATCTTGCCTCATTTTCCCATGGTAATAAATCTTAATACTCAGTGGGGAATTCAATCTTCATCATCAATCTAGAATAAGAGATTTGATATTGTTTTTTCTTCATGTGTGGAACCAAAATTATATGGTGTGTTCTTCACGAAGGCCTTCCACTTGGTGCCCATCTTGTTCACTGTGAGTTTCCGCCCCCAAATTTCACTTCTGTGGTCATCTATAAACCTTGCCTTACCTTTTCTTGTAATTTTACAAATCCCAAAATTCTTGGAATTAAATTCATTCTTTCTTCCTCCCCTTCAAACAAGAGTGTTTTACTTGGCAGATGTTCTTTTAGGAGACAAATCTTAGATGACCTAAAAATTTTCCCAACTTTGGCTTGCTTTTAGATGTGAAATATTATTCTAGATTTGGAAAGAAAGTAATTCTTATTTATTTACTAATGTTCAAGTTGATCAATAGTTGTATATTTATAAAAAAATTGTGGTTATCGTGATTGTATTGCTATAGATTCAAGTTCAAGCAAACAGAGTGGCGATCGAGTCGGAACATTTGTAAATTATCCTTCATCACTAGGGTGAGACCTATTGTAATGTTTCTCATGAATGGTCATCCCCTTATCACCACTCTCCACTACAAGGTGGCACTAGAGGGCATCCTAGAGGTGGTGGTTGTCAAATACACTCACACACTGCTCATTCAGTTGGGCCTGTTGATCTCCTTGCAACCAACCTATAGGGAGGAGCTTTTCCTATCCTCCTTCAACCTACCACCGTGGTTGGTATGTACCTCACCACCTAGAAATATTGGTTGGGGATAACACTCAGGATAGTTGGAGCCTCATGCTTTTGATCAATAAGTTTCCCAGGTTGTCTCTTGCCATATTTCCCTCTCGAGCCACTGCTGAAGAAATTGAAGAAGGAATCCATCCTAGATCTAGTTGAGACATGTAGGATATGGGAAAAGACCTACCTAGACTTGGATACATGATCAAAACCCACCCCTTGTAGGAAATTAATTCTTTTTCTACTCACTAATGCTATGTAATTAGTTGTATTCCTAGGTTTTGTTGTTGCCTAGTTTTCTTTTGACTTTGAGGTTTTGGGTCACACTTCCATACCACATGTTTTTAGTGAATTATCTTGTATCATTTTACTTGTTTATATAATATAAGATCATATCCATTAACCTTGATAACATATGTAGTCCCTTGATAAGAATATTTATGGAAATCCTGAAGGGTTGAAGGACTACCTAAGAGACTATTATAAATAAGTTAATTTGGCATAACATGACAAGGGGTAAGAATGGTGAGAGAGCCAATAGTATGGAAACATAATTTTCCTAATGGTTGATGTGTTATATTATCAAAACCATGAATATTAATGGTTAAAGGGGATAAATCTATAACAGGGATGCCCAAATGATAAAGAAAAGAGATATTGAAAATATTAAGACCCAAGCCATTGTCAATGGGAAAACTCTTAACCATGGTATTTTACACAATTTCTTGACTATATAGAGGGATTCCATTATCAATGATGTCTTGTGGGGTAAATTATTAGAAGTAAAAGAGACAAATTTTTCCTAAAAAAAGATCCATTTGGATGCATGCCCATACATAATTAAGGGAGGTATTAAGAAGAATCTTAGCATGTTAAAATATTCCAAAGATAATATCCTTACATGGGGGTTTAAGATGAATAAATTCAAGGAATTGGATAATGAGATTACTAGTGGAAGCCATTAATATGCCCAAAAGTGGGAGAAGAAGGCCTAAAGACAAGATAAAAAGAATCATATAGTGAAATAATAGAAGAAACCCTAAGGCAACTAGGGTTTGAGCCAAAATATTCAATTTAAGAGATGGGTTCACCAAATTTTAACACCCTTTTTAAGATTTACTTAAGATTAGAATGGTATGGAATGCCAAAAACTAAAAAATGAATGTAAGGTTTGAAACTAGGAGTTATTCTAATTAATTAAATTCTAGCATTAATCACACAATTTCAAAATAACATATTGGTACTTACAACAAGTGTTTAAAATATGCTACAAGATTTAAAATACAAGGAAGATGTACTTAGCTACACGTAATGATACATGAGATATTTGGGTGCATATACTAGAGAATATATGATTGCAGATGTTGAAAATGCTTCATTAGTGACACTGAAACAAGAAGATGACCTAGTTCAAGACCATACAGATCTTCCAAGAATAGTTGTATAATCTATGACCTATTGTACATTCATGTACCTACTTAGTGTGTAATTATGAAACTTTTTGTTCCTTTTGTTCCTTATAAATGTGTTTTATGTCAAAACCTAAGTGTCACACAATCCCAAAGCCATTTATAATTAGCTGAAATCAACCTCAAACCCTAACTATGGGTGCGAGACCCTAAAAATAGTTATTGTTTGGGTTGAAGTGTAACATATGAACCACATATGTCAACACTACTCTAAATATTCCTTAAACCACATGTATTTCCTACCTAATATGTAATATATATATGAATGAAATTAATTAACAACTTGAACCACTTTGAATATGTTTGAGAGGATTGTTCACTTGTTAATAGTTTAAAGTAGGGATCTTGATGTGCTTGGAAGTGAAGTAAGCTAGATTCATTGACCTAGTTGATTGCTTCAAAGTTATTATAGTGGTGATGTGCATGTTATCAATCTGAGTACACACTTGACTGGGAAATGCAATCTAACTCTGCACTTCAGCCGGAACAATGGGAACTCCTTTGAGTTGTGGGTGCCTTAGGTTGAGGAGAACCTCTAGAGTGGACTGGCTCCCTTGGTAAATCACCTAAACTAATTCTCTAGTAGAGTTTAGGGAGATAAAACAACACAAACCTAATGAAAGTGGGTAAATAAAGTGATACACCAACGTTTTGGGACCTATAGTTAAACAAAATCACACTTAATGACTATAAAAAGACTGAGAAACTTCACTACAATTGTTGTATGATGGATCTTACACTCAAAAAGGCATTAACATACACTTACATTACTTGTAAAACTTACAAAATAGTTACATTAAGGTGATGGAAAGCTATGAGCATGTAAAGGATAGAACTATTCACTAAACCATACCAAATAACTTATTGTAATACACTTCACAAAACATAAATTGGATGAAAAAACTTGTATTTATTGCTTCAATGAGCTACACAACTACATTATTTCTACATACAAGTCTACAGAATGACATAATCCCCCCTTTGGAGTTTCACAAGAAAGGTATAAGTAGAAAAATATAACACGACCCTCAGCTAAAAATAGCTCATCCAAAAATAGATAAGATGGCTAATTGGAGACAAATCTAATTTTAGCCTTTACATGCATAATTTTATCTCTTCTTTGCAAATAAATAAAATTTTAATAATATGAAGCTAAAATTGGCTTGCATGAGGCTCCAAGGCATAAAGATATCTTTTCATGACCTTTTCCAAGCTTGGTTAACCTGAGATTGCCTTAGTCGACCTTTATTAGTTGCGAGGTTTAAGGTATGTGTATGTATGAGTTTATAAATAAAAAATAATTTTAGATTTGCTTTATTTATATAAGTTATCTTTGTATCTTTCCCTGTTTGAATTACATGCATGTGTTCATCATGGGTAATTATATGGTTTTTTCTTTTATCAATTATAGATTTTGGACCCCTTTGTTATGCAAAGTAGTAACCTTGGTCCTACCTTGGCTAACAGTCTTACCCCCATGCATATAATCACTGATGGAAAATAGAAAATAATCCATTCGTGGGTAAAGCATTTGGTCTTAACCAACAATTTACCATGATTAACTAAGTAAGGTTATCCCACCCCTATGGTTAACTCATCCAAACAAGGGTTGTAACCCTAAAAGACCCTCATTTTTCATCAAAAACTTTGGATGCTTCTAGAGGAAGGGGGGGCATGCCAAAATTTCTATAGGCCTCCATTTTTGTGCATGGAATCTCTAGTTTCTATGGTTTTATCTTGGATTAGTAACCATACATCTTTGTATTGAGTTTCTTTATCAGGTTTATGAGTTACGGTTTCTCTTTAGAAGCTTTCCATTTTTATTTTCTGGTTCTTCACTTTGCCTTTTGCTAGATATACTTATTTAAGGCTTTGAGCTTTATTTTCCCTACCCTTAGCTCAGGTTTTGATCTACTTTCTAATGGATGGGGCCAACATTAAAAGGATACTCAATCTTTTTTGGTTTAAAGGTTGCTTTATTTCATTCTTTGTTAGAGCTTGATTTGGGGTTGCACCATAGAGAGCTTAGTTTACCGTGTTTGTGCATTGTTTTAGATCTACTTGCCATGGTCATTTAATATTTAGAGGTGCTTTATTCTTACCTTATGGCCACAATGTTTGTACATTGTTCATCTCTCATTGAACTTACTACTTCAAATCTGGGCACGAGCTCAAAATTTCCTTGTTTGTGTTATTTTTGCTTTGGATAATATTTATTAGAGTGGCTCTATTTGATCTCTTCCTTTCATTCCTAATGGGTGGGTAGCATTTTTACTTGCTGCATTGATTTTTATTAGGCTCAATAGTTTCTATTAGATTTACACTTTGTTTATATGGCTCGGTGTGCTTACCTGACTCAACATGTCCTTCGAATGATCTTATCGGTTCTATTTCTTAGCTCACCCTCATGTTACTGTCCCAAGTATGTCATGGGTTATAAATCTTAACTTGATTCTTTCTATGCACTGGCTCAAATTGATCTCTAACAACTTGCCCATCCATCATCAGCTCAGTGGGTGCATTATTCATCCCAGTGTTGTTTGAGACCTGTAATAAAATAAACTTAAGGGATTATAGGCATTCCCATATTTGATTAACAATGGTTGTAGCTTTGAACTCTATTTATTTTCTTTGCCATTAGTTTTTAACTTGTCTGATGCTATGTAGATCTAGACCTGTACTATTCATAGTATACCCTGAAATGTGTTTTGTATCTATAAATTTTCACTCTCTTGATCATTATTGAATATTATTTGTTTTGATCTTCTTCAGTGGTATAGATTTGATATTTACTTTGAAAGTTTTATGGAGTCTTGAAAACCTATTTGATGATTGTTGAAGAACTAAACCTTTTCCTTTACTTGGAAACTTGTAAGAAAAACTTGTATTGTTTCATTGATGTTGTAAATTGGTATTCTCTTTAAAACCATCTTGAACCATTTTAACTTTCAACCTGATGAAGAAGTATGCTTTACAAAATAGAAGTTGGCATTTTAAGCTTTGAAACTCTGAATTCTTTACAAAGGCTCAGATGGCTATAATTTTTTTTGTTGGATCTTGAGATATAAAAATGTATTCCATTCTTAGAAACCTTTTTAATATGCAAAAGTGTGACCATCCTAAAGGTCTGAAAATATGCTTTTGGGATTCTATTTTGAACTTTTATAGAGACTACTTTAGCAACTTGAGCTAATTTTAAGCCTTTAAAATGTTTAAAAGTTGTATCCCTTCCTCTTTTATCCTTTTAAAATCTATAAAAATCTCAAAATATGGTTGTCACAATTTTACAATCTGAACTCTACTTTTGTTTCCCAACTAGATAATTGGCATCTCCCTTTTGATTGGATAATTCAATCATTTCTCACACATTCCAAACCTAGATATGTTTCTGTGTGGAATTTGAAAACTTGTTGATAAGGGAGGTCTAATTTTAGAACCTGTAGCTATACACTCTAATTAAAATCTACAACTTCGTATCTTTGTAAAATGTGGACAAGCCATTTATAGATCATAAAAATCTACAAACTTGAAACTGTTGGATTTGCTATGAAAGTATACACTTTTATAACTAAAAATTTATACCTCTTTCTTGTGCAATATTTGAAATACCTTCTCTACAACTAGATGATTGTCCATTTTTTGGAGTCCTTCGTAAATGAATGTTATTCCTAGATGTAAACCTATTCTTATGCAGTGATATTCTTAAATATTGTAATCTTGAAAATAAATGACTATTACTTGTATTACAAAAGCACTTGAACCTGAAATCTTTATTTTTTTGGAATTGATTGAAAACTGGTCAGTCTTGAAAGCTTATAAAATCTAATATCTGAAATATTTTTAAAACATGTATCTTGCTTTTTAACTCTATGACTGTTTTGAGAGCTTGCATTATGTGATATGAATGATCACTATTTTCATTTAGCCTCTAAAATCTCCTCTTAATCTCGATACTCTTCTATTATTCTCATCTTAAAATTGTATGGTGTAAGTTAGAGATCTATACTTGATAACACTCTAAAATGTCATTCTTTCCATTCCAATTGATGATGCATTTACATTCAAAATTATAAGTATAATGGGAAAGAGTAACTCTGATATCTAATTGCTTTCTTCTTCATCGTTTTAGGTACAACAAAGCAACAAATGTATCAATTAGAAGCAACTGATAAGGAAGGGGATCTCATCCAAAAAGAAATTATAGGTTCTTCTTACCATTTACATTTTTGTATTTCATTTTAAATGCAAATTTCTTTCAGCCATATCCCATGGATTGTGTGAGATCCGTGTACACTTTATTTATGAATAAATAAAATCACCTATTCTGATGAGATGTATATGTTTCTTTCACATTTTATTTTAGTTACATAATCTTGAATGAACTTATACAACTCAAGACTATAAGAAAACTTCACATAATCATAAGGAAATAAAATGAATTAGTTGTACCTTCATCTGATGCAAGAACACAAGTAATAACACATGACACAATTGTACTTTCCCACAACACCTCAATATTACAACTTATCTTGTTGTTTCACCATGTTTTTTAGATATACGATGCCTTTACCTTCACTATAACAACCCTAACATAGTAAGAAAAGTATGATACATGATCTTTACAAAGATTAATGCTGGAATTACCTCTTATGTGATGAATGAGCATCTTGGAACACAATTTGTAGCTTCTTGATGCTCGTGCGTTGTCCAAAATACAACTTAAAATGAGTAACCTAAAAATTTGGTATACCCCTTTTCGATGATGGAAAAAAATGATCAAAAGTGCATGATCTTTAGGAATATTTAGTAAGCCTTGAGTTCCTTTAGTATTTATTAAAATGAGTTTTCCAAGTGATGATTGAGGTCATACAAAATCTATTATATATGGCTCTGGAGGTAAATCATCATGATAAGACCAATCGATGAAGATGAAAAGACCAAAAAAAATTATTACATTAAAAGAAGAGTTGTAGGATGTGTTGTTCCAAGACCATATAGGTCGTTTCAGGACTAGATTCCAAATCATGGCCTTGTTGTACAGTTTTGGAAAAGGAACTGGTTGATGAAATCTAGCAGTTGCATCATGATGGTGAGAGGTAAAGCATTTATTTTATGGATTTGTGTTTAGAATTTGTAGACACATGATTTTGTAGGAATAAGAAAGTTAGGAGAGAGATAGTATGATATATTGAGTGGGGTTAAGATGTAGGTTTTTTTCTTAGCTAGGAAACACAATCATAACTAGTAGAGTCAAAGTGATAAATTGCTAAATTTAAGTGTCTAAAATTGTTGACCCTAAATCCCGAAAACAACATGAGACTTAGGAAGTTTGACCTATGTTAGGGATGTACGTGAGAAAATTACTCTATTCTAACTTGTAAACAAAAGGAATGTAAACACCCATAATAGAATTTACTCCAAACTTCAATCTTTATTCATATTTAAATAATCGTACATTATTCTATTTTACATTCATATATTTTTCACTCTTTCTCTCATACATTTCATATGCTATCAATTCTCTCAAAATTGCATTCACACATACATTTCTTGTGGCACACTCATATATAATGTATTAGTTACAATAAATATATAAAACTCAATACATTCCAAAAGTCACTTCCTTTGACTCATGCCTTTATCGGTTTCTGTGTTATATTTGTTTGATTTTTCTTCAATCCATGGCTTGATGTCGGCTTCCACAGCTCTTTCCAGTGTTATTGGGATTTTTCTCTCATATTACGATAACTTGTCTTCTGCAGATTTCTCTAGTGTATTGTGGCTTTGTCGGAGTTTACATTGCCTTCTCCCTTTGTTATTTATCTCATGGATTTCCTCTATCCTTTGCGGATACTTACTAGCTTTGGAGGCTCTTTCCTTAACTCCACGGTTATCTCAAAATGCGATGAAGAACCCTTTCAACATCACCATCCGACTTAAACTTTGTGTTTTCCTCGAGACAAAACTAGATGAAAAACCATGTGCTTCTCTAAAAAAAATTGTTCTCCCAAATATACTATGTAGGCATCAACCACTAGAACTTAGACATCTCGCGTAAGGAAATATTACCTCACTTGAATCACCCGGCTAGATTTATGGGATGCCAATTTGGGGAGGGTAAAGGCATCAACCACCCAGAAAATTAGATGTCTGGTGTAAGGAGATATTCCTTCGCTCGACTTGCCCAACTGGGTATATGGGACGCCTTGCCTCCATCTCCTTTATGGTGCAACTTTGGTGATATACTTTGTAATCTGTGGAGTTATATTTTTCTCAAAATTGTACCATAAGTCAAGATGAATGTTAATTTTACTTATCCATTCTTGTATATGTATGTTTTCATGGATTAATGGAAAGATGTATGAGGGTGAATGATTTTTCTGAATTTGATCCTGTCTTTGTTGATCAGTTGTGACCTTTTGTTGCATTTTGATTATGGCTCTATCCATCATATTGCTAAGTTCTTGCATATGTGTGATTTTCTCTCTCCACATCCTTTGTTTTGTTTGGAATTTTTCTATGGGGTCCGCCTATTTTGTTCTTTGAGTTCCATTTATATCTGTGGTGCTATTAGATGTATCGGATTGTATATTTATTTGTTGTTCTAATTTTTCAAGCTCGTATTTCTCCTGTTGGGTTTCACTTGGTCAACCTATTGTGTATGTGTAGTAGGATGCAACATTTTGTAGCTCTGTCTCTAATTTGGCAACCGTGGATTGTATATCTTTACTTTTCTGTTGGTTCTCTATCTTCTATGGCCCAATAATTTGTTGTTTATACTCTTCCACAACCTCCTCATGGATTTTCTTCTTTTCTATTTTGAAGTGAGTTATATCTTCTACCAAGTATTTTTATGATCGCATACGTGTTTGCGCTTCTATTTGTACATTGGAGGGAGTACTAATATGTGGATTATCCATTTGAATGGATGAAATTATGTTTTGCATTGCTTCTTCTATCTCCATACATCTTTTCATCCAATCATGTTTAGCACTTTGTTCTAATACTTTTCTATAAGTGGTTTTTTGTAGGGGAGTGAGTTTATCCAAGTTTACCTTATATCCTTATGTGGCTTGTTCCACTACCCATTGCTGCAATTGTATTGAATGTTTTGTCTTCCTTAATTGGAGTGATTTTTTAATTATAGCCACAGAATCCTTGGGTTCTTGAATCATTACCATGCTTGAAGATGACTCTGTTGCTGGTGTAGATGGTACTTGTTATCACCAAATCACCACACCCCCTTATAGCCAAGTAATGGATAGGAAATTTAGTGTGATTGGGTAACATAGGATCACCTCTCAAGCTATGGGAGTTGTGGGCTTGAGGTGAACCTCCGGAGAAGGCAAACTTCCTCTTCCTAAACTAAGCACTACACTACTCCTAATGCAATAAAAATAGTTAACTAGAACTATACTAACAGTTCCAAGGGATTAGGTAGAGATATTTGCAAGAAATAAAATCTACACTAGGAATGGTGATGCACCAACAAAGGGTTTTTCTAGACACGTTTTATTTTTTCCAATGAAAAAGGATGAAAATGAGAAGGATGAAAAAGCACCACAACCCAACTGCATACATAAATTCACTCCTAGATAAGTACAAAACTTCCAAAACCTACAATGGAAACTTGAAATTGCATAGTATACCTACAGGCATGAGAAAGGAAAAATGAAGTAGAAAAAATGATCAAAGGACCAATAATTGGTCATAGAACACAATTTATATTACTTTAATCGCATGCACAATGCATCATTACAATAGGAAGAGGAAATGGTTGTTGTTACAATCTTTGGAAGAAAGGCTTGAAAGTACCCAAAATCCACAACTTAGCTTGTGAAAAGAGAGAGGAATTAGAAAATGTCTAACCCTTTGAAATTTTTTTTCCCTTTACATTTATAAAAATATAAGTTATGAGAGAAAGAAGGAGCAATCCTAAATCCTAGGCATGAATGTAGTAGATGATTTTCTACATGCTTAATTACATCATTAGTTGTACATGAAAAATAATCCACTCCACTATGCCTTCATAAATTCATAAATTTAAATTTATCTTCCATTTTAATAAAAATAATTTGGAGAAGTCAACGTATTTTATGGTGGGACACATAAGCTGAAATTGTATTTGAGGGGGTTTCGAGCTATTTTGGTTTTCCAACTCGCTAGCTAGCTCGCCGAGATGACTTGTGAGCTATCCCCTTTGCATTACTTAGTGGGATTTTCATTGTATGCATTACAGGCCTTGCTCATAACTTGACTGCTCCACATTTTATATTGAAATCTCTCCACTTACCTTGTCCTGTCGTGTTCTACATTGGTCGGCCTCTTAGTTTATTACCACTCCGAGTTCTAACTTGCACTGACATTCCCATCACGCATTCAACTCCACGTGCTAATCTACAAACTCCCCGAAGTGTATGGTCGCTCCGTTGAATAATGGTTGACCACCTTATCATCTCATCGGATCCTCACTACCATGTATCATATTGAACCCCTCTACTTTTCAGAAGGATTTTACCTATTATGTGAGCTAGGTGGATAACTTTCCGAGTGACTCATCTTGGGATACTCCTTTTAATCATTGGTCAAGTATCTTACATTAAATGACAAATCTCATCTACCACAAGCTTGGCCACTATGTTGAGCTTCTCCAATGAATCTATGTAAAACTCCAAACAACCTAGCCGATGATTAAAAAATTTACCCCCTCAACACGTCCTACTAGAATCACCTTTCACGTCCAATTTGAAGGCCGACCACCTCTTACCATGTCGAGCCATCATGGTTCCCATAACCAAAGAGTTTGAAAGTCTGAGGTAGTTTCCTTCAGACTTTGGATGATATTTATCCCATGCACCAACTCTGCGAGTTGGTTCTTGATCTCCGGATTTCCACAAGCACGTGGGATCACTATGAATTTTTTCCTTGGTCTAACTTGAGTTCCTTGCTTCAAAGTTTAGTAGAGCTATCTAGGATTACCTTCCGATCTATGCCTTAACCGCCGTACCTATAAAATAACCTGACATTTCTCAAACATGAGTTGAGCTTCCATTTTATAGCGTGATCATTCGAGCCACTAGCATTGACATGTTGAGTGCCTTGGCATCAACTCGGCTAGCCTCATATACTCATGAAACTGAACTCCTGTGATGTCGATCTCAACTCCAATTTTGAACTCATGATTTCAGCACGGTGAGTCAACTCACCCCTTAGCTATTACCATGAGCTCCTTACACCAATGTTTATCCTCCAACTGAGTCATTCTTCATACGAGCTCACCAGTCTCCCGAACACGTCAATCTACAACTCAATCCAAAATGAACTCACTGTGTGGATCTCCTCTACAATCCACTCCATACGATTCGAGCTAAAACAACCTGTTATCTCTCAAAAGTACACCCTATAGAGAGATGGCTGCAGGTTTTCTAAGCTTGCAAAATTTGATCTCTCTATTTTGTAGAGAAAATGGAAACACCTCAGGTCTGTGGGTATACCTATTTTGAGGCGAGTCTCCGGTATCAAGGCTGGTTCCTTGTTGATGTATCCTAAACTACTTCTGGGGTTGAAAGGGGTAAAAGATGACTGTAAAATAATTAAAACTAAGGTGATACACCAAATTTTTATGAGGGCTTTGACTGAGTATATGCACAATTGATATGTGAAATATTCTTGATGCACGAGCCAACAATTTTCTATAGAATTTAAGGGCAAACACTTGGTTGTACTGAGGGAAAAATATCACAACAACATTGATAAGTTAACATGCACATTAAAATTATGCAGAAAATATTGAATTTGTAGCAGGGTAAGATGATTGATCAAGAAATTCACATTCACAAGACTAATAGAAACATACACAAGAATGTAAATAATTGGAAAGGTAGAAAATACTTCACAATTTAGAGGGTAAAACTGGCAAAATTTGCTTCAGTACTCCTATATCCAAAATTCCTCCAGAATTTCTCCTTGTGCTTTGTAAAGGCACACAATATATAGCAAAATAAAATTCACCCACTTCCTAAAAATAGCCTAAGGCTTGTACTCGCCCATGCATCGTATCTTTATCCTTTATTTAATAATAGATAAAGGAATAAAAATAGAGCATGCAATTACAAATAGACATTATTAGCCTTAATACAATATAGAAAACTGAAGTTGACTGTTCTATTTTTAAGAAGAGAAGGATGAATAACTTGCTAAAAATAAGATTGCTTGCTAGGAAAGTTTCTCTCCATGAACATGCAAATTCTATTTTTACAAAGGCATGCCATTTTTCTCCCTGTGAGTGAGTAAAATTTAAAATTTCCACTAACCATGGTCAAATCTGGTGAACTCAAATTTTTATGCCAAGATATTGCAACTTAATCACTTTCTAGTAATTAAATTTATCAGCTCCATTCGAGCTAGCAAATTTCTGTAAAGTTCTCCCCTAGCCGCCATTGATAACTATCTTGTGTTCTTTGTGTAAATCCACCATTATTACAGACTTAAACTTGGCCGAAGTTTTTCCTGAAGAACTCTGCATTTAATTATCTCAAAAGATGTCCATGTATGACAAATTTAATAAAAAATGGCCTGGAAAATCCTTTCTCATCGTTTTCGATATTTTGAATACTTGGCCCACCAATTAACTTTTAATCTAGGCCCAACACATGTTTGAGTCAAGGTCGTAACGGGCTCTCGGCTTAATTTTATGACATTTGCACTTTTCTAAAAAGGCTCAAAATTTGAAAATGCCCCGGTGGCCCGCTTTCCGATTTCACCTTTTAATGACATGGGAAGATTCGTGGGGAACTTAATCACTTTTTGTTTTTTTCCTTTACAGCGAGAATGTTTGGCGACCGACCTTCAATAAAATGGCGAAGTATCCTTTAAAGATTCGTGGAGTACTTTTCTACTTTTACTCCTTCTGGAAAAAACTCAAATTCTTGAAAACTCCCGCCAACCCGCTGTTGACTCAATATATTAGTTCTTTGACTTTCATCGGCAGGCTTTGGGTTGGTGGAACTTTAGAGAAATTTATTACTTTAAAACTTTTTGAGAAACTTAAATTTCTAAAGGGCAAAAATCTTCTGATATTCCACCTAACACCATCGTAAAGGGGCACCAGATTACCATGGGCTGCAGACTTCATGGAAAACTTTATTACTTTGACGTGAAAAACATAAGGAAGAATAAGTTTGCAAGATTGACCCACAATTCTCATGAGAAAGACCGAGGTTTTCATTGAATTTTGTAATTTGATTTGATCCATTTGATTTGGTACTTTGTAATCTCGCGTTGATCTTCTTCCTGAAATTAGGTTTTTAACCCTGTAATTAATTTGGCCGGTGGGAATTGACCGTGGTTGTTTTCTTTGAATGTGGAGCTTGATCTTGGGCCTTCGATCTTTGTTCTTATTGAATTTAGACAGTTTGATTACTAACTCCAAGTGAGTTAGGTTAACCTAAGCTCAGGTGGCTGATTTAACACAACTTGATCCCTATCATTTTGGTCATTTTTTGGCTTGCTCGTAGAGAGCGGCGAAGCCATGACAAGTTTTGTGTAGACCTCCATTTTTAATCTGTGAATCTCAACTTTTGCACTATTTTGTCTTTGCAATGGCCTCCATGGTGAGTTTTGAAGCTTGATTCTTCTCTATTTTTGGATCTCTGTGGTCTATTGGCTGCCATAGTCATTCTCTTGGAGCTCGGTTCTATGCAACTGTGAATACATACTTGTATGGCTTTGGTTCTTGACCATTTTTGAAAGATCTCGGTTAGAATTCGTGGCTCCTTTAATTTCAAGGATTCAATCATTACCATTTGAACTTCTTCGACCATGGTTAGAGGTAACTCTAGATTCACCCTTTTATGAATGGCTCAGTAGTATGAATACTCTATTTTTCTTGATATTGATAAGCTTGTGTCACCATAACTTTCTTGGTTATTACTGTTAGCTTTCTTCAAACTGACTATGGAGGGTTTGCTAGATAGTTTACGTTCTGGGTATTCCATATTTTACTTTGCTATCCCTGGATATATATTTTTCATTGAGAGTTTATCTATATATCTTTGTGGGCCTACATTTTTGTGCACTTGAATGTGGTCATTTTTTTGCTGATATTATTCGAGCTTGAATTCTATTGCTCGTAGTGTTCTCATGATTCCATAAAACTATGGAAAACCTTCTGGGTTTGCGTTATCTCTATACTTTGACTTCTTTGACCTTAAAATGGTGATTGTAGGTATATGTTGGTTATAAAATCTACTCATACCCTGATTAAGTGCTTTCGAAAGACAACCTATAAACTTAATTCTTTGATTGAAAGGTCTTAGATTGTATTGTATTTTCTAATTTGTTCCTCTAATCGATTATTAAAAGGATTAGTGAGTTCATTCTCTTGGCCAAATTTGTGTGAATCTTGTCAATGTTGCATTGAAACACCACTTTTGAAGCTTTCTGAAAACTTTGGATCTTGAAGAATATCTCAGACTCATTATCTGTATCACAAGATTTGTTACTTGATTATTTTTTACTTTGATGGTTCGTCCAGGACCTCCACTTTATCTCGGATTCGAGAATTTTCCATTCATTTACTAGACACCATTATCTTGAATATTCTATTTCAATCTCCATTTTATAGAAAAGCTCTAGGTATTTGTAATTTTTTAAACTCGTAATACCAAACTTGGTCCTTTACTCACTGTCAATGCATTCTGTGTTTTGTGATCTGAGCTCTGATCTATCCCATGGGACTTTTTCCTGTTTCTCATGTTCTGTCAGTTGACTTAAAGATTTTGTTCCTTCGATCTTATTATGGGTCTTCACTGGGAATTTTTGCTTCCTTCGTTGAACTGAATCTACATCTTCTTCTCTATGTTAATAGATCTATCTCCTTCATCTTGTGCATATTTATATCCAAAATATACTTTGTGCTTTGAAGATTGAAAACTCCTTTTGGAACTCGTGTACTAGACATCATTCTTATTTCAGTTTTGAATAACTTTGAAACATTTGATTATGAGAAATGAAAACTGTAACTGAAAACTGAACTTAAGATGTTTTGTATCTTGTAAGTGGCTTTCTAGAAATTGTAAACAATTCTTTATCTATTGTAACACCATTTTTAGGCATAAGCCTTGATTCAGATGCTTTGTTGAAATACAATAACTTATTTCTTTTACTTAGATACTTTATTTCCTTGATAGTAGTATTTCTGGCATGTTGGAAAATCTGAAATGTTGATTTTTCATGGCAAAGCCCTTGACAATTTTTTTCCAGAATTCTCTCTTCCATCCATTTCCAGCTATAGTAGTTGTATTTTCTGATTCAGAATATAGAACATAACACTTCATGTTTGAAGCTAGATAAAAATGAGACATCATAGTTGTTTATCTTGATCATAACATGCTTTACTGTGTTCATGTATCACTTACTTGATTTAAATAATTCCTCTAAGTATGTAGTAGTTAAAAGCAACATGATGGAAAGTTGTAAATGTCCATTTTACATGGTGAAGCCCTCGTCAAAATTTTCCCATACTCTTTCTTCATTCTTTTAACTATCTTTCTTTTTAGCCAAACATCACTTTCAAATTCTACTTCTTCCTTCATAGAAAACTAAAACATGTATTTCTATCTCCTAGTCTCTCTTATGTATATAACGTCTTCCACTTTAGAACAGGTTTGAAACCTTGAGTTACATTCTTTCTTTTCATGAATGCACTTATGACTTGTTTATTTTTCATTGGCTACAACCTATACCTGCACACTTAGGAAAACAATTAGAAAATACTTAGGCTTTTTGGCCTCTCTTATGTCCATGTTTTCTTCTTTTCTTTTCTCTTTCTTCACTCTTTCTGAGTAAATAAAGCATGTATGCAGTTTGATATTCAAGTAAATTTCATCTCATGTTATTAGAGATTCATATGCATGAATTAGGACAGTCTAGGAATATGAATTTATCCTTGAGCTCATAGTTGATAGTTATTATTTTCTTCTTTTTGGGTACAGTGGATTCTACAATGGAGATGAAGAAGAAGCTAGAAATGGAGATGTTTTCAATCAAAGAAAGAAACCCCAAGGAAATGATGGGTTCACTCATACTCCTTTGCTTTCTCTTTCATGCATGTGTACCTTTTATTTTAGTAGTTGTACTTTACTTTTCAGTTACATCCCATGGCTTGTGTGGGAAACATTTGACCTTCCTTATGAATAAAACATTGAATTCTGAAAATGAGTTGTGTATTCCCTTTTGCATTCTAACGTCTCTACATGGATTGTATAATGAACTAAAAACTTAGTAACATAATTGAATTTCTTAATCATGAAGGAAAGAAACATTGATGAGAACTTGTAATATTTAGTAATGAACTTTGATTTTGTAATATGCACTTATGTTTTTGCTTCAAAACTCAACACTTCACCTACTCGTAATTTCAAGATCTTCATCAAGACAACACAGTTGTCCTTTGGGGCCTTTGTGTTCTTTTGCTGAAGGTGACATGAAATTGCAGACTATGTGATCTGTTATGTTTTGTGACAACACACATAATTGCATATTTCATTTAATCTTATAACTAATTCAGTAGTAACAAATGATATTCAACTCCTTAGTTTAGGTATAATTCACCCATGACTTTCATCGTAACGATGAAGTTTTGAGTTTCCCATTTTTGCACAAGTGCAAAAATTCTCAACATTTCTAGCGATCCTATGGGGAAAGCTGCCGCTAGCTTAAAGACTAGTGCCTTGCTCTTGTCCATTGGGCATGGAGTCCAAAGCATATAACCAAAATCTACCTTTCTAAAAGGTCCAACCCTTCCAAAATGGAACTAAAGCTGGGAAAGGATTTGGTAAACCAGATCACGTGCATGAATGCACTTATTGAATTGAAAAACATTGCAATGTACAGGACCTACACTTATTGAAGGGAAATCCTACTCTAACAAACACTGTAATATATTCAATAACATTGTTTGAGAAACATACCATTCAAAACAATGGGAAGTTCCTCTCCATTCAACTTCGAAAGATGAAAAGCATTGTATTCCTTGCTAGTTGAAATCATGTAAGGACCACTCTAGAGTGTATCAAACTTTGAGTGTTTTCCGGTTTTTGCACGATCAACATGCCATTTTAACACAATATCTCCTTTATTGAAGATTCTAAATTTTAATTTCTTGTCAAAAGTCTTCTTCATTTGTTTTTGATTCTTTTCCATATCCAAATGAGCTTGATCTCTTAGCTCTTGTAATTCTATTAACTCTGCATAACGAACTCCGCAATGGTTCATTTTCAAGAAGCTCAATTTGGTTTAGCAAATCCAATGCTAGTAACTCAACTGAAATATGCATTCTTGCTTCTTTTTCATACACAAGTTTGTATGTTGAATTTCCAACTGATCTTTTAGGAGTCACTTTGTCAGCCCAAAGTGTTGAATTCAACATCAGATGCCAAGCTCTTTGATTATATTTAAGTGTTCTTCTAATGATCCTTAACTGATTCTTGTTAGTACTCTTAGCTAAGCCATTACCTTGTGGGTAATAATTAGATGAAGAAATTAGATATATTTATGGTTGACAACCCAATCTGTTATCTTTACACCAAGGAATGCTAAAGCATTATATGATATGATAGTTGTTGGAACACCAAATCTGTAGACTATACCTTCATAAAAGGATAGTATTGAAGCTTCATTAGCATATTTTAAAACTACTACTTCAGTCCATCTTGTGAAGTAATCTGTAGTAGTTAAGATCCACTTATGTCCTTATGATGAAGGAGGGTTTATCATGCCGATAAATTCAAGACCCCACTGCATAAAAGGCTGATCAACTGAAATAGGTTGTAAAGGTAGCGAAGCTAGATGTTCTTTACCAACAAAGAAAGCACATTTTTTACACTTTCTAATCCATTCAAAATAGTCTTTGAATATTCTAGGCCAATAGTAACCAGATTTCATAATTTTTAAGGTTGTGGTACGTGCTGAGAAATGACCTCCTATGGGTCCTTCATGGAATTCTGACAATATTTTCTGAACTTTATCATAATCAACACATCGCAGCAAAATCCCATTTATATCTCTTTTGAACAACACACCATCAATAAAGATATAATGTACAACCTGTAACCTAAAATATCTTCATTTATTTTTGTCCATACCTTCTAGATAGGTATCATATTGTAAGTAGTTAATCTGATCAACCATCCATCTTGATTCCTAAACTCTTGAATGAGCTCGAGTTGCAAATTTTCTGGTTGAACCATAATTTCGATTCCGATACGTAATTTTAGCATGCTATTTTGAATCATCTAGTTTCGTAACTTATTGCTATTTTTCTATATTAGAAATTAGATGTTCACATTAACCTTTCCCTCGAATCATCTTAGTAACCCAAATATCAACATCATACTCCATGACCTTTGTTATCCAGTTTGCTCTTTTCTCATTCAACTCCTTATTTAGTAAGAATGCTTTCACACTTGGATGAGAAACAAGAACATGGATTTTATTGTTCAAAAGCATATACTCAAAATTATTTAGTCCCTTGACTACTGAAAGTACTGTTTTTCTAGAAATGTGTACCTTGTTTCGTAATCATGCAAGCTCTATCCAAAGAAAGCAATAGGTTGTTCAATATTTTCATCATTGAATTGAGTCAAGATAGTTGAGATTGTTTCAGCTCTAGTGAGTGCATACATCATAATATATTTATTAGAAATTTGGATTTGTAAGAGTAGGAACTTGAGAGATAGTTTCTTTGATTGATTCAAATCCTTCTCTCCCTTCATTGATCCAAGAGAAAGTTTTCTCTTTCTTTAGCATAGCTGTGAGTGGTTTAACCAATGCTGCAAAATCTAGAACAAATCTTCTAACAAAGTTGATTTTTCCAAGAAAACTCTATAATGCCTTCTTATGATGGGGAAATGATAGCTATGATATGGCTTCGATCCTGAAAGGATCAATTGCTAAACCTTTCTTAGAAACAATATGGCCAAGTAACTTGCCTTGATGTACTGAAAAGATAGACTTCAGTGGATTTAAGGATATTCCAAATTGTCTACATAACTGAAAGGTCTTCCTTAGATGTATTAAATGTTCTTCAAAATATTTTGAAAATATAGTAATGTCATCTAAATAAACAAGGATGAATTTATTTAACAAGCTGCGAAAATCCATGTCCATTGCACGTTGAAACGTTGCACCAACATTTGAAATACCAAAAGGCATTCTTTTGTAAGCATAAACACCCCACTTGATGGTAAAATTTGTTTTGTATCTATCTTCTTCTCAAACTAAAATCTTATTATATCCACTGTAACCATCTAGAAGAGATAGTCTATCTAAACCTGAGACTATTCTTAGAATCTGATCCATGTTTGGGAGTGGGTAATGATCTTTTAATGAAGCCTTATTAAGATCTCTAAAATCTACACATAGTCTAATTTCACCATTCTTCTTCCTAACAAGAACAAGGTTGGCTACCCAACTTGAATGCTTAACTGGAAAGATACTACCCGATTCAATCAACTTAGATAATTATTTCCTCATCGAAGAGAGGATTTATTTTGGGATTTATAGGCCTGTTTTCGCCTAACAAGTTTAGAATTTGGCTCTGTAGAACTAAAATTGTCACACTCCCCTTTGGTAGGACAAATAAATACCTTTTCATCACATTCACCTAGCCATGGCTCAAAACATCTTCACCCCACTAATTAATTTAATTAAATAATTGTTAGCCTCACAATATTTATTATTTAAATCTCTAATTTAAATATGCCCACACTTACACCTCACCTAGACTTTGTAATTACTCACCCTAAGACTATTCTTAGTAAGTGCCATAACTAACTAAGACTTACCCAAACCCTAAAAATCAATGCCTACATTCCCTCTAACCACATTCCCACATGTTGACAAGAGGCTTTAGTTTAATTTTAATCCACGGGTGAGCATATGAGATCCTAGAAAATCAAGGGGATCTCGCCTAGTTTAGTAAACCTAGAAATTTTGACCGATTGTCAAGTTACCCCTAGATTTGATTAAGCCGAAACCATCGTCGGTCACCTTTTAATCCCCAAAACAACCTTATTTTCGAGGTTGAAAAACATTAGGAATTTTATTGAGAGATAAGACATCTTTTAGAGAAATTTTATGGGAGAACACACATGCAAGGAAGGAAATCAAGCATTTTCTCTTGCACCCTGGCATCCAACAATCACCCAAAATCATCCAAAGACTCATGTTTAAAGATAGATTTGATCTAACCAAGAAAAAGGGAATGCATATGCAGCCCATTAGAGCTTTCCAACGTTTGGTGATCCTCAACAACATTGACCTCTTAAAAGACCTTCATCCATCACTCACGAGCACCTAGAACTAGATTTCAAGTAAGTAGAAATAACCATTTACTCCTCTCGGTTCATTCATTTAATCATTGTATTTTCATCCTTTGTTCTCTTAGCCACCCATTGACCTCCTTTAATACTCACCCCTCCACATACCCTTTGACAACTCCACCAAACCCCATGAGAAACAACCTAATACCTTGTTACGAGTCAACCAAGTCCTTTGTGCAATCATAAGGGAGACCCAAAGCTTATTCTATGGCATTCCCATTTTTCCATAAGTAATCGGTGTATTGATTCTCCCCAACCAGCGCATGTCACACCTTAACAAAGCATCGTATCTATCTTCTATATTTACCAATACAACCTAGAACATCAACCTACCCCATCTATTCTCACATCACCCTTAATCACCTATGACCTACTTGAGACCTCTGTCAGACTTGCAGAGACCCAGAACTAGTTACTTGAGCTTCGGATCTTATTTTAACCTAGCCTTTTCGATTAGATATTTCTTATTATGTTTTAAATGAGATACCTAAATCATTTTAATTACGATAGGATTTACTTCATTAACAACATTAAATTGTTTTAAATAGTGGACTGATAAATATGAAGGAAGTATCACACTTCGGTGGTCTTGTGTTCCATTTCAGGTAGTTCCTCCTAGCCAAAAGGAAGCTCTCACGATCAGCTGTGGATTCAGAAGTCATACACGCAGAACAACCTATCAACCAGTATTTCAACATGTATTCCTCCTATGCTCATTACCCTATATGTTTCATCATTTTCAAAGAAACGTATAAGAATAAAGGAAACAACTATAACTCATTATATGTTGTAAAAAACTGGGATCAAATCCTATTAAGTCTTGGTATTCCAGGTGAGGAACATACCTTTCCAAGAAATAGCTTTTTCCCTTCATCAACCGAGATCTCTTTGTAATTATTGGTTTGGGTTGAAATTTTAGTCTCGACCTTTCTTAAAACCGATCGTCAAGGTCTTGAAGATGTCTTCTAATGTGACCAAGACCTTGAGGCATTTTATTTGTCTTCAACTAAATAATCTAGTCACCATATAAGTGTTGTAATTTATTCTTGATTAAGCTCGCAGAAAACTCAACTTCTTACTTGAAAACTTGTAGATTTGATCATCACTTTCAAAACTTGCCAATTTGAATCATTATCAGGTATTGTGGGCATGAAATTAACTTTATATGAAATCTGGATCTTACTATTTTCAACTTTTTCAGCACTTCAAAACTCTCCCCAACCGCTGCAACTTTGTCTACATGCTTGTTTTCATCTCTAGGAATAAACTGAATGTTAATAATGCCATTAATCTGGAAATATTCTATTAAGTTTGAAACTCTATGTCCTGTAAGACTTCATTGATGGATTCTTACAAACATTGAAATTTCTTACTTGATTGATAACCAACTCGAGTCACCAAAAATCTATAGCATGACTTTGATACCTCTTCTTTTGGCCCAAAGTAGGCCATGAATTAATGCTATTGCGTACTCATATGGCGAAAATTGCAATTACATGAAAATTGGAGACTCAATTCTGAAAAATATCTTTCATTCATTGGGGAAGTGAGCATTAGACCCGTTCACTATCCCTTTTGTTCTTAGCTCCATCAAAATGAAGCTTCCAAATCCCTTCACTTGAATCTTCTGTTTTTGACAGTAAAGGAAGTGGTGTATTTTCTTCATGCGTATAATACACACCAAACAAGTGTTCTTCAACTTTCTTAAAAGGATCATGAGCATGTTCTTCTATTGTCTTTTCATCCATAAACATGTTAGAAGCACCATCTAATGTTGAAACATGAGCTACCTCATCAAAATTAGACTCATCTAGGGCTGAATAATTAGCCACTACATTTGAAGAGTGAGGCTCAATGTGAAATTTGGCCAATGAATCTGAATTGATAGTAACTTTGGTACCATAAAGAGTAGTGAAAAACAAGAACGACTAATCTGAAGAGAGATAACCTCCTATTTTTTCCGTGAAGTCTCTAGATAAGCATAACGTAAACTATGGAGGTAAATCCACAACAGTAACATCTTGCAAAATAGAAACATTTGGGCAAGCATGTAATGTCACTTCTAGATTTTTAATTATACCAATTGTATTAGTTACAATTCCATCAAGATGTAAGACACTCCTTTCTGTAGGCTCATACTGCAGACCCAATTTTTCTACAATCACGTTTGGCATAACTGTGCTACTTGCACCACTGTCCACCATGTAATTATGAACTAGATGTTCTCCAATAATCAATGACAAATAAAATATTTTGGCTTCTTGATATCATGAGCATTTAGAACTTTCTGGAGCATCCACTTAAATTATTTAATGCGGTCTTGTTCAAACGTTCCAAGGACCATGTCTATCTTCTGAACTTCCTTTTCTACTGTATTTGAAGAAATGTGTAGCTTATCTAGTTCATGAGAAAGTAAATCTTGTTGTCCTAGAATACTTAGAGCATCCCACATTGAGATATTAACATTATGCTTTTTCATTACATCAACAATGTTAAAAGAAGCAACTATTTTAAAGACGGATTTAAGCGTCTTAGAGTAGGCCTTAGTGAAAAACTTGATTCTACTTTAGCTTGCCTTTGATATATGAGGTATAAAAACCTTCTTGGATGGATCAGAGTTATAGTTGTCTTTGATGGCCTTTATTAACTAGAAAAATTGTTTTTTTTAGGAACAACATGGTTGTTGGTTGCATTTGGAATCATGTAGATGTTGTCTTATTAGTGATGAGGTAGGATAGGTCTATTTTGTTGTTTTTGACTTTGAAGCTTTCCTTGAGCCCTAGTAGTGACTGTAATGAAATCCTCCTCATTAAAACTGACTAAATTCTATTCAGGTGCTTTCTGAACATGAGTTCCTTGCTTCCCACCCTCCATTTGAGGCATGAACAATGTTTCAGATTAAGGTTTTACAACAAGATTCAGATTCAGAAAAGCATTTGGGAAAGTTGCAGCTACATGAGGTTGATTGTAAGGTTGACACCAATCTTCTGTAGCCATATTAACTGGGACTAAAGCATTAGATGAACTAGGAGCCTTTGGGTCAAATTGCCTTTGTTGGTAAGGCTACCTATAATTTTGATTATGTTGATAGGGCTTCCTATTTTGTTGATTCTGTTGATTTTGTTGATAAGGAGCCTGATAGGGTCTGCTAGATAATGTAATTCTGTTATCAATCGAATTCAATTTATTTCCCATAGTTTTTAAAGCTTTAAATACATCATCTGATGGAGCTACAATAGTAGGTTCTATGATTGTAATAGGCTGAGGAATAGGTGTTAAATCTACCAAAAATGGCATTGAAGGCCTTGGTGCCAATTTTCCAGCTTGAATAAGACTATTTTCAGCTCGGATAGCGATATCGTAGGATGTGGGAGTGTCTCTCCCTCCATTGATTGAATCATAGTTGAAATATCACTGTTTAATGCCCTAAGATAATAAAGAAAAGCATGATCAACTTGAGGCTTGACACTTGCTGGGATTCTTTCCCAAGTTCTGGAAAAAGGATATTAAAACTAGACATAAACTCATTGGGAGCTCTTTTAATAATAGACAACTATTGAATGAGAGATAAATTATCTGAATTATCCTAGAACTTTTTTAGCAATTTTTCACCTAAGTTATCCCAAGTTCTTATACTTCCAATTTCTAGGTTTCGTACCTTTCAAAGAGCTTCCCTTTAAAAGATGCAGCTAAAAGTCTTAAAGCTACATCTTCATGAGTGATATTATGGACTACACATAGGGCTGCAACATCTTTGATATGTTCAGCAAGTGTAACCTGATTTTCACCCATGAATGATGGCAAACTTTTCATGGCAGCATTAGGAATGTCATGGTAAACTGGGATTACTAATGGATTGCCATTAGTAAAGGTCACAAAATTCCTTGGTGGTTGAATAGCCATTTGAAAAACTGGGATGTTAATAGAGAAATTGATACATGGTGAAGGAATATCAAGAGGAGGTTATCAAAACTAGGTCTATTATAAGGTAAAGTATTACCAAATCTTCTCCTTCTAGAAGAATTCAAGGGTAAATAAACAAACTCAAGAGAAATTCCTCTTACCGATGATCTTGTAGTCACTTTAGGCATGGAACATGTTGCAATACTGGTCTGAAATCAACTCTATGGAGTCACCAAAAGATATTCAAATCTTTAAAATAAATTTCTGCAACTTGCTCCCGAAAGTGACTTTGTAACTATTATAAAACTGTTGTAGATCTACTGTAGAATTTGTAACTTACATGCATATCTGATTCATTGTCCCACCAGGCATGCCAAAAATTGTTATCTCTCAAAAGTGCACCAAGAGATGGTCGAGGTTTTCTAAGCTTGCAAAATTTGATCTCTCTCTTTTGTAGATATAATGGAAACACCTCAGGTTTGTGGGTATACCTATTTTGAGGTGAGTCTTCGGTATCAAGGCCGGTTCCTTGTTGATGTATCCTAAACTATTCTGGGGTTTAAAGGGTAAAATATGACTATAAAATAATTAAAAATAAGGTGATACACCAAATTTGTATGAGGGATTTGACTGAGTATATGCACAATTGATATGTGAAAGATTTTGATGCACGAGCCAATAGTTTTCTATAGAATTTAAGGGAAAACACTTGGTTGTACTGAGGGAAAAATATCACAACAACACTAATAAGTTAACATGCACATTAAAATTATGCAAAAAATATTGAATTTGCAGCAGGGTAAGATGATTGATCAGGGAATTTGCATTCACAAGACTAATAGAAACATACACAAGACTAAAAATAATTGGAAAGGTAGAAAATACTTCACATTCAAAGGAAAAAATAAAAAATTTTCTTCAGTACTCCTATATCCAAAAGTCCTCCAGAAGTTCTCCTTGTGCTTTGCAAAGGCACACAATATATACCAAAATAAAATTCACCCTCTTCCTAAAAATAGCCTAAGGATTGTACTTGCCCATGCATCCTATCTTTATCCTTAATTTAATAATAGATAAAGCAATAAAAATAGAGCATGCAATTACAAATAGGCATTATTAGCCTTAATACAATACAATCAAACTAAAGTTGACTATTCTATTTTTAAGAAGAGAAGGATGAATAACTTGCTAAAAATAAGATTGCTTGCCAGGCAAGTTTCTCTCCATGAAAATGCAAATTTTGTTTTTACAAAGGCATGCCATTTTTCTCCCTGTGAGTGAGTAAAATTTAAATTTCCACTGACCATGGTCGAATCTGGTGAACTCAAATTTTTATGCCAAGATATTGCAACTTAATCACTTTCTGGTAATTAAATTTATTAGCTCCATTCGAGCTAGCAAATTTCTGTAAAGTTCTCCCCTTTGCCATTGATAACTATCTTGTGTTCTTTGTGTAAATCCACCATTATTACAGACTTAAACTCCACCAAGTTTTTCTGAAGAACACTACATTTAATTATCTTAAAAGACATTTATGTATAAAAATTTAATAAAAAATGGCCTGGAAAATCCTTTCTCATCATTTTCTAATAAAAAATGTGTATTTTGAATACTTGGCCCACCAATTAACTTTTAATCTAGGCCTAACACATATTTGAGTCGTTTATTGGGATCTCAACTTAATTTTATGACTTTTGCACTTTTCGATGAAAAGGCTCAAAATTGAAAATGCCCCGGTGAAATCGCTTTTCGATTTCACCTTTCTAATGACATGGGAAGATTCGTGGGGAACTTAATCAATAATTTTGCTTTTCACCTTTGTAGGTTGGAGAATGTTCCACGATGAATCCGCCTTCAATAAAATGGTGAAGTATACTTTCACGGGTTCATGGAGTACTTTTCTACTTTTACTCCTTGAAAAACTCAAATTCTTGAAAACTCCCACTGACCCACTATTGACTCAATATATTAGTGCTTTGACTTTTGCAGGGCTTCGGGTTGGTGGAGCTTCAGAGAAATTTATTACTTTGAACCTTTTTGAGAAACTTAAAGTTCTAAAGGGAAAAACTCTTCCGATATTCCACCTAACACCACCGTAAAAGGGCCACGTGTACCCAGGCTTGTGGAAAACTTTATTACTTTGACGCCAAAACATAAGGAAGGATAAGTTTGCAAGATCAACCTATGGTTCCCATGAGTAAGACTGAGGTTTGCATCAAATTTTGTAATTTGATTTGATCCATTTGATTTGGTACTTTGTAATCTCCTGCGTTGATCTTCTTCCTAAAATTAGGGTTTTAACCCTGTAATTAATGTGGCGGGAATTGACCGTGGTTGTTTTCTTTGAACGTGGAGCTCAATCTTGGGCCTTCGATCTTTGTCTTTATTCAATTCAGACCATTTGATTATTAACTCTAGGTGAGTTAGGTTAATCCAAGCTCAGGTGGGTGAGTTAAAACAACTCGAACCCTATCATTTTGGTCATTTTTTGGCTTTCTCGAAAAGAGCAAAGCCATGACAAATTTTGTGTAGACTGCCATTTTTAATCTATGAATCTCAAATTTTACACTATTTGGTCTTTACAATGGCCTCCATGGTGAGTTTTGAATCTAGTTTCTTCTTTGTTTTCAGGATCTTTATGGTCTATTTACCACCATAGTTGTTCTCTTGGAGCTCGGTTCTGTGCAACTGTGAATACATACTTGTATGGCTTTGGTTCTTGACCATTTTTGAAAGCTCTAGTTAGAATTTGTGCCTCCTTTCATTTCGAGGATTTGGCCATTATCATTTGAACTTCTTCTGACTATGGTTAGAGGTAACTCTGGATTCACCCTTTTATGAATGGCTCAATAGTATGAATACTCTATTTTGCTTGATATTGATAAGCTTGTGTCACCATAACTTTCTTGGTTATTATTGTTAGCTTTCTTGAACCGAATATGGAGGGTTTGCTAGATAGTTTACATTCTGGGTATTCCATATTTTACTTTGCTATCCCTGGATCTAGATTTTTCATTGAGAGTTTATCTGTATATCTTTACAGGCTTGCATTTTTATGCACTTGAATGTGGTCATTTTTTTCTGATATCATTCGAGCTTGAATTCTATTACTCATTATGTTCTTGTGATTCCATAAAACTGTGGAAAAACCTTCTGGGTCTGCGTTATGTTTGTACTTTGACTTCTCTAACCTTAAAATGGTGACTATAGGTATATGTTGGTTACAAAATATACTCATACCCTGATTAAGTGCTTTCAAAAGATAACCCAAAAATTTAATTCTTTGATTGAAAGGTCTCAGATTGTATTAGTTTTTCTGATTTGTGCCTCTAATCAATTATTAAAAGGATTAGTGAGTTCATTCTCTGGCCAAATTTGAGTGAATCTTGTCAATGTTGCATTGAAATGCCACTTTTGAAGCTTTATGAAAACTTTGGATCTCGAATAATATCTCAAACCCATTATCTGTATCATAAGATTTGTTACTTGATTATTTTTGGCTTCGATGGTTCATCTCTGGGGCCTCCACTTTGTTTGGCTTCTAAGAACTTTCCTTTCATTTATGGACACCATTATCTTTAATATTCTATTTCAAAATCCATTTTATAGAAAAGCTCTGGGTATTTGTAATTTTTTAAACTCGTAATACCAAACTTGGTTCGTTAACTCACTGTCAATGCATTCTATGTTTTGTTATCTGAGCTCTGATCTATCCCATGGGACATTTTCCTATTTCTCATGTTCTATCAGTTGACTCAAAGATTTTGTTCCTTTGATCTTATTATGGGTCTTCACTAGGAATTTTTGCTTCTTTCTGTTGAACTGAATCTGCATCTTCTTCTCTATGTTAATAGATCTATCTCCTTCATCCTGTGCATATTTAGATCCAAAATATACTTTTTGCTTTGAAGATTGAAAACTCCTTTCTACAACTCTGTACTGGACATCATTCTTATTTCAGTTGTGAATAAATTTGAAACATTTGATTCTGAGAAATGAAAATCGTAACTGAAAACTGAACTTAATATGTTTTGTATCTTGTAAGTGGCTTTCTGGAAATTGTAAACAATTCTTTATCTGTTGTAACACCATTTTCAGGCATAAGCCTTGATTTAGATGCTTTGTTGAAATACAGTAACTTATTTATTTTACTTAGATACTTTATTTCCTTGATAGTAGTATTTCTAGCATGTTGGAAAATTGAAACGTTGATTTTTCATGGCGAAGCCCTGGGCAAATTTTTCTAGAATTCTCTCTTCCATCCATTTCCAGCTATAGTAGTTTTATTTTCTGATTCCAAATATAGAACATAACACTTCAAGTTTGAAGCTAGATAAAAATGAGACATCATAGCTATTTATCTTGATCATGACATGATTTACTGTTTTCATGTATCACTTACTTGATTTAAATAATTCCTTAAGTATGTTAGTAGTTAAAGGCAACATGATGGAAAGTTGTAAATGTCCATTTTACATGGCGAAGCCCTGTAAAATTTTCCCAGAATCTTGTCTTCATTCCTTTTCAACTGTAACCTTCTCTTTTTAGCCAAACATCAGCTTTCAAATTCTACTTCTTCCTTTTGTAGCAAACTAAAACATGTATTTCTATCTCCCAGTCTCTCTTCTATACTGTAACTTTTTGCACTTCAGAATAGTTATTGAAACCTTGAGTTACATTCTTTCTTTTTATGCATTCACTTATGACTTGTTTATTTTTCATTGGTTAGTAATTTGTACATGCACACACTTAGGGAAACACTTAGAAAATACTTAGGCATTTTTAACTCTCTTATATCCATATTTTCTTCTTTTCTTTTCTCTTTCTTCACTCTTTTCGAGTAAATAAAGCATGTATGTAGTTTGATATTCAAGTAAATTTCATCTCTTGTTATTAGAGATTCATATGCATGAATTAGGACATTATAGGAATATGAATTGATCGTGAGCTCATAACTGATAGTTATTCTTTACTTCCTTTTAGGGACTAGTGGCTTCTATAATGGAGATGAAGAAGAAGATGGAAATGGAGATGTTTTCAATCAAAGAAAGAAACCCCAAGGCAATGATGGGTTCACTCATACTCCTTTGCTTTCTCTTTCATACATGTGTACCTTTTATTTCAGTAGCTATAATTTACTTTTCGATTTACATCCCATGGCTTATGGAAACATTTACCTTCCTTGTGAATAAAACATTGAATTTTGAAATGAGTTGTGTATTCCCTTCTACATTCTAGCTTCTCTGTATGGATTGTATAATGAAATAAACAAATCAGTAACATAATTAAATGTTTTAATCATGAAGGAAAGAAATATTGATGAGAACTTGTAACATTCAGTAATGAACTCTGATTTCTATAATATGCACTTATGTTTGCTTTCCCAAAACTCAACACTTCACCTACTTTGTAATTCGGTATTTTCATCAAGACAACATAGTTTTCCTTCGGGGCCTTTGTGTTCTTTTGCTAAAGGTGGCATGAAATTATAGACTATGTGATCTATTATGTTTTGTGACAACACACATAACTACATGATTTCATTTAATCTTATAACTAATTCAACAATAACAAATGATATCCAACTCCCTTAGTTTAGGTATAATTCACCCATGAATTTCATCATAACGACAAAGTTTTGAGTTTCCCATTTTTTCACAAGTGCAATAATTGTCAACACAACCCTTTTCGATCCAAGTTCGTGTGTTACCTATCAGAACGAGCCTTTAATCCCCTTTGCTGATTTTCAAAAGTCGATACTCGGATGAGCTCGACACTCGAGATAAAATGCATTACTATCCTAAATCGAGCCATAGCTCAAACCTTTCAAAATATCCTGAGTTGTGAGTAGTGGGAGATGACAAAATGTATTAAGAGGTTGTAATATTCCATTGTGAGTGATCATAGGAACATCAAGAGGTGACAAGGGAGATCTCAATGCTAAGGGTACACTAGAAGTAGGTGCCAAGGAAGCTATAGTAGATGATATAGATGGAATACCATAGAAGTGGTAGGAGTAGCATTATGGACATCCTAATAGGTGAAATGACTGGTGAAGACACATCTATATGAGAAGACAAACAAATGGGTGTAGATGATGTAAAAATAGAAGATGCAATGGTAGGAGAAGAAGAAGTAATAGATGGAGGTGACTCATGTATAGTGCTAGATGAAACCTCAGGAGAAGGAAATGATGGAATAGGAGATTCACACTCAGTCATATGAAAAGAAGTATAAGTATGACTATCAACTACCTCATCAGTATTAGATATAGACTCCAAAATGATCATGTCGCTAAGGATGCTATCAATAAGATCATCGACATAATATAAAGGAGTATGTGAGCTAATATGAGATGTAACATGAGAAGCAATATCAAGTAAGATAATCATGAGAAGGAACTATAGTAGTATGTTGAGTAGGAGAAGAATCAAAATGCACATGTGAAGTATGATAAATACCAAGCAAGTAATCAATAAGAGAGTCATCTAAAGTTTCTTTAGAGAGATCAAAAGGAGGATCACTAGTAACCATATATCATGGTGTACAACGAGTGAAGGCTATAGGATCCTCAACAATGCTAATTCCAATGGGAGAATCTTCAAAGTAAGTAGGCACATATTGTTGACCATCGAGAAGTTTTTGTTGGATATGAGCTAGAATAAGAGTAGGATTACTATAGATAGTTGTGAGCTCAACAATGATAGGCTCATCATAAATAGGGTTAACACTAAAATGAGACATGATAGGAAAAGAATATGAAATATCCTTATCCATAATTGTTTGAAGTGAATCCTAGGGAAAAATATTCTAAAGTATGGGTTCACCAGAAGGATTAACTAAAATATGGAGATATGAAAGTATCTATATTTCAAATTAATCTAAACAAGTGATAACAATGAACTAAATAGTTTAAATAGAAATGCAAATGCTAAATGATTTTATTTGATATTTAAATGAAATGAAATAATGGAAATAAAAGTGATAAGGTAATAACCTGAAAATGAATTACCTCACTGTGATTCTAGACTGAACTGGATGATGTGTAGATGGAGCTGAGTGTGATGACACATCATAGGAAATAATAGGTGAAGATCCAACTGGACTGAGGAACTGAAGAGGACTGGGGCACCTATGGATGTCTTGGTCTACAATTTGGGAGCTTTGGTCTTCGCTTATGTCACTGTAAAACTTTAATGAAGATCTACCTATAAAACCCCATACAAAACATAAAATCCATAAAAATGAAATATGCATATGAAGGGGTCAGACTGACCTTAGCTGCCACAATGGTGGACTTACAACTAAGTGCTGCACTATATTCCACACCCAATGTAGTTTTGTGTGTTTGTGTGTGTAATTTTATTCTGGGGTGCCCTAGCGCCAATTCCGCAAAGATAGGGTGCAATAACTAGATGTAAAATGCAAATGGTGGATGGAATAGAATGAAAACAACCCTTCATATGCAGTGTGTGTGATGCAATGATGCCAAATGCAGTCCCTTGCCTTAATAGATAGCTATCCCTTGATAGTATATATTCTGCTCTTATAATAGTGTGTATGTTGTGTTTATATAGGGATATATTGTTCAAATTTTGACACTAATGACCCGACATGCCGACTAGTACCTAGGGGAATGAGAGGGAAAAATACAAAGACCAACCTCGAAACTCTAAATTAGACACAAGTGCTTCTGGGAATAGGGTGCCTAAAATTAAGACTGGGGCACCCACGGGCACCCTAGTACTACCCTAGGCACCCTAGTTAAATACTAGAGATGAAAAATGACCAAATAACGACATTTGAGACTCCCTAGGAGATGACCAAAATTACACAAATAGCTGACAACTATGCAAGGAAAATTATGACAATGAATGACTAACTGACGACAGGACTAGGGGATGAGTCATTAGTGAATACTTTTCTTACACGAGATTCATATATAAAACAACATACTTAGAGGTGTAAATGTAATAGTAAGTGCATGATTTTGTGACTACAAGCTGAAATTTGGAGCATGAGATCGTAAAGAGGAGCCTAATCTAGTGATGCCATTTTCTTTGCAATCTAAAGTGGATACCTAAAATTTACAAAAACATTATCCTATATAATTTCTTTCTAAAAATATTAATACCCCTCAAATCAGTGCACTTAGAGGACATTGAAAATGAGAAACTAGGCAACCTTTCCAAAAATAACAAAAAGTAGAAAAACAAAAAGTAACTACCTAAAAATAGAAAGTGTCTAAAAATGGTAAATCATCATCAAGAGAATTGAACTCTAAGTATTCCAAGATGATCAAGAAGTTCAAATTTGAGAAAAATAGGTGAAATATCCCAAAATAGCAAGTCCTGGTTCCACTTGCTAAAAATAGAAGGTCTCCATTTTGAGTGCAGAAATTTGCAATAGGCTCCATTTTCAGTAATCTCGCTACTTTTTGACATCCTCACATGGATTTGGGGTGATACCATAGCCCAAAAAGAGAAATGAAACCTTCATATGGGTCTTGGAAACATCATCAAGAACATAAGTGTGTCTAGAAGCAAGGCAGAGCATTGTAGGGCACATCATGAAAACTCTAGGGACATTTTGCAATCATAAGAGATTTGAAATATGTACAAAAATTAATTCATCAAATAAGAGGTCAACATAGCTCATTAGTCAAGTTGGATCCATCATCATCTCACAGTGAGGTGAGTGAGTTGATTTAAGCTTCAGTGAGTTGGGTGGTTTGAAATGGTTGAGTTGATTGAGCTATCTAAGACAAATAAGATAAGAGTGAACTATAAAAGAGATCAAGTCTCTCAGAGAAGTAAAAAGAAAATTTTGCAATCTTGCAACATAGTGTGTGCAACAGGATGCAAGTATCAAGAGGTTTGAGCATCATGAATGAAAATTGTGAAAGCCTAAGGGATAAAAGAGTGATCCTCACTCTCATTGTGAAATCAAGAATGCATCATCATGGGTGAGGTTCATTTTCATCTTGAGCTCACATTGGGAGGTCTTGAAACAATGTTTTTAAACACTCATTCAAAGGTCCAAGATGTTCAAAGGAGCAATCTTCATCAACGGAGCATAACAGTGTTGTAAAGGGTCATCATGAGTCATATTTCTATCTTCAATTTCTTCAATGATGATATTCATTGAAGGAAAAGGTAACTTGATCCATGCTTTGGAGCATTCCTTCTCTTTTGTCCTCATTCTTTCTCCTCTTCTCTTCCTCCTTCCCAATTATTTGTTGTAAGCAATCATGACTTTTTGTCTTATTCATTAAAGTGACTATGAAATATTTGTGCAATGTAAAAGTCCCTTTTGCAATTATAAAAAGGGGAATTATTTTGTGTTTCCTAAGTTCATGTGAAAAGTCACTTGTAATGGGAATATGAAAATTCATGTGGGGGTAGGTGAAGAGATGGATTGTAAAGCTATAAATTGAGAGAACCTCCTCATTTCAAGGGATGGTTAATATTGTTTACTAGCTCCCATACTCTCTCTAGAAACAAGTGATCAAAGTTTATCTATTTTTCTATATAGGTTTTCCTATTTCCTTGTATTGCACAAATTTTTGAAAATGTCAATAAAAATAGGATTTTCTACTTTTTTGGATGAGTGAAAAAGTGAAAGTTTGTGTTCATGGTTTTATCTTGTCTTAATATTGTTAGTAAAGTTGTTATTCTTCCCAAATTGTGTATATGATATTTATGATTAATCCTCGTAAGACCCTAAATTTTCATAGTTGAAACATTAATCCCTCTCCTAGTTTCTCAATCTTGCATCCCTTCCTTCCTATAAAATTCCTCCCTTGCACAAGATTGCAATCAGTTGTCATAGGTGCAGTGGAGTGTGCCTGTTGGATCCAAATCCACTATGCCAAAAATTGATTTAATTTTTATTTTACATACAATAATGGAGTTGTACCATTCAAGCAGAGGGACCTAGTCCCATAGCATTGGCAGAAAGTAACTAATTTTTCCTAGTGACAATTTTCTCGCTAGTAGTTTTGGCACCAACCATGGGGAAAATTTAGTATGTCTACACCTAATATATTCACCACAAAATAAAAAAGAAAATATTCCAAAACCATAAAAAATAAAAAAATAAAATTCATCACTGAAAAACCCATTGTTGATTCCTATAAGTGACCCTTTGTATTCCACAGTTTCCTTTCATATTCCTATTGCAAGATTTTCTTGAAACTGGTTGAAAGAAGATAGATCAGGCTGAATAGGTTTAGAGAAATTGTTGATCCTTCTTTTGAAACTTTTCAAAATCAGTGAGAAAAAATCAAAGATAATCCATATTTCTTCTCTCAAACCTCATCTCCATCTGATTCTTCAAGTGGTACACTTAGAAATCCTATTCAAACTCCTATTGATACTCCTCCTACAAATCCTCTTAATTCTCCCATCTTTCAACCACCATTGAACATTGAATTCCCTAGTAAAGAAGAACAAGAACCAGAGGAATAATTTAGAGAAGAATTTGTAGAATAAGAAATAAAATCAGAACCCGAAGTAAGGATGGCAAAAGAAAGAGAAAGGCCACCACCAATTGTACCATGGGGCACAAACATAGGTCCACTCACCCTTCCCCACCTATCCATGAATTACCAAGGGGGTATCCTAAGAAATTTCCCAAATTCAGAGGAGATGGAATGCAACTCCCAAAAGAGGATGTGGTAGCATTCATCACAACTTGTGGTGTATTGGGAGTAGAAAAAAAAGATGTGTCGGTGAGGTTTTTAATAAAATCCTTGCAAGACAAGGCAACAGAGTGGTTTTATCTCCTACCGGATAGATCCATCACTTGTTGGGATGACATAAAAACTAGTTTTGAAGATAGTTTCAAGTCCACAAAATATTTTCAAGATATCCTAGTACAACTAGTTGGTTCAAATAAAAAAGGATCCAAATGAGACTATGAGAGAATTTGTAGCTCATTAGAACATGTTGTTCAAGAGGGTACCATTTGAAGTTATGCCCTCTAATGACAACGTAAAAATGTTTTTCATCAACACTAAATTTCCGAAGGTAGGATTCTCTGGATATCTTTTCCTACAGATCTTGCATAAGCTCAAGAAATTTCCATTGAAGTAGAAGATGACATCATTCTATCAAGAAATATCAAGAACCCTTCAAGGAAGGATAAGGCCCAACATCCCAAAGATGAGATAATGGATTCATTATAATTGAAATTGGAAAACAAATTAGTAATGTTGAAAATGGAAGTTTCCCAATGAACATCCCATCAAATTCATAACAGAAATCAAATTGCAAGAGTGCCCTGAAGGATAGTCTTAAAAACGCCACCTATCAATGCAACATGTAGAACTTGAGAAGATGATGAAGTACTTGAACAAGAAAGTGAAGAAAATGATTTCCTAGAGATTGAAAAAGTATAGAATGATGCACAAATCAGATTATGTGAATATTCTAGAGGTGATGAATATGATGATGAAGATGCACCTAGTTTTCTCATGTGCGGTCTTCACATGTTCTCATTCTAAAAAAGGGATCTTTCTCCACTTCTGCAAAAAGAAGAAGATTGAATATCCTCCTATGGTAACTCTACAAAATAAAATAATCATTGAAGGATCTCCACTCCCACCCTCTATGAGGTTGCATTGGAGAAACCGGATCCTATGGCAAGTAATAGGTCACATGTTATTCCAAGTAATTCTTCTAATGCTCCTTCTAATTCTAATTCTTCTCCTACAAAATATATCCCTTCAAAATTCTCTGATGTACCTTCAAAATTAGTCTATGTTCCCCAAACCTCTACTCCCACTTCCAAGCTTATTTTACCTCCAAAAGTAGTTTCTCCATCCTCCCCATCAACAACTTCCCCTTTTGATATCATAGAACATGTGAAAAATATAAAGTGTAGATTTCTAAATACGAGTATTTGTAGACTCATCTGAAATCATTTGAGAATCTTTTCCTTCATATTAGGGGTAGTAGTTTAGATTCCAATACTGTGAATCCTAGTTCTAAAGGACTAATACTAACCCCACCTAAATCTGCATCAAAAACATGAATCTTATGAGTGAATCAAATACTAATAAGATGATCCTTTCTATGTCTTCCTTCTCATTAGAGGATAACAATTGAATACTTGTATAATAGATTCAGGTGCCTCTGACAATGTAATGTCCATAAAGGTTTCCAATGCTCTCAGACTCACCTTGAATCGAAGCTAGTGGCTCTTGTTACTCCATGGAGTCAAAGGAATTCTACTTGTAGGGAAGTTAAAGGATGCACAGTGGCCCTCACTAAGTTTCTGGATAAGAAGGTGTCATTGACTATCTTAGTAGCAGACATTCTAGCTTCATTTAGAATGTTGTTAAGTAGAAGCTTCTTCCAAAACTTGGGAGGAAAAGTCCAAATAATTTTTCTTCTGTAACCTTTCCAGTTAAGGGAGATATGGAAAATTTTCTTCCAACAAATAAGATGAGATATACGGTGAAAAATTCAGGAAACTTGGAAGGTAACATCTTGTACCAAGACAACAAGTAATATGAATCATTTCATAACTTCTGAAGAGGAGGATGAGATTCATATATTGATAGGGACAAGAATTTCTTTCGATGGGGTATGGGTCATGAATAGGTACAAATAAATATCGAGTTACAAGAGGATAACCCCGAGTTACTAGATGGTGTAGATGAAATGGCTCTTGATGAGATTCAGGATGTAAAATCAACTAATTTGTTTACCCATGATGAGGAGGTGTTCTTGTTCCCATTTGAAGATGATGATTCTTTTGATCATGTCATCCATGAAGAAGAAAATTCAACTTGTAATGAGCCTTTAAAAGGTTTGAAATAAGAATCTATGCAATAAATGCTAAGAATCACAGAGGAAAAATAAGACCCTCATCTCAGTCTTGAACTCCTGATGTAAGCCATGGATTTGCAAGACATGTATGAATCTAATTTTGAATTCTCAACCAATTCAAAAATTGGTCATGATGAATTCTGTCGGGGTGAAAAATATGATGTTCCTCCTAAGCTAATTATTGATGGATATGTTGATGAAAGTGAAGCTTTCTCTTTCCCATTTGAAGAAGAATATTATTTCTATGAGGAAAAGATTGAAACAAAGGTCCTTGAGCCCTTTAGTGATGAAAACTCTCATATTGAAGAAGTAGTTGTTAGGAAATATAGTGTTAACATGATTATTTACATGTGAGTAAATAATATTTACATATGTAAAATCTACCATATGATTAATATGGTAGTGTAGATATATTGTTTGGTCATATATTGTTATAACAATATATCATGAATAGATTATTGTTTTGGGAGAAGTTGTAAGAGATATTCGAGGGATTGGAGTTCCTTATATTTAGGAGTAGTCTCTCCTTTATATATGAATTGTATGTATTAAGAAATATATGAGTATGAAATATATTATTATGTTATTATCATGATTGACTGAATTGAGCTTTATAGTAGTGAAGTTAAATGAGCCTTGGGATGATAGATTAATCTCTCAAAATTGTTTCATCAAGTTTCAAAAAAATATTCCTCAAATGAATGTGATGATGGGATCTCAATAGTTTTGAAGAAGAAATCCTTGTAATAAATTTTGAAAGTTACAAAAGGTACTGTAGAATAATTTCTACATTTGCAAGGATCTCTTTGTTTTTTTTCATGCCGGCCCTTTTATTTTGATGTTCTTTGTCCCTTTGGAGCATGATTTTGGTTTAGTATGGATCCAAGCACGGAGGGTATCCACGTGTCTCTTCGACACATGTTGGAGGAAGCACATAGAGCTGGGATTTTCAAATCAGCGTGCGACCTCCATGTGGTAGAGGCACAACAACATAGTCTAAATGAGCTGTAAAGTCAAAATAAAAGGAGATGAGACCGCAAAGCTCCATGTATTGCCCATGCGCAAATCCAAGAGGATAAAAAGAAGGCAACCTAAAATTAGCACACAACCTCCACCTATCATTCAAGAAAGCTATCACCACCCACAGAGCCTACCAAAGAAGTTAAAGTACTTGCATTTAGTGGATTGAGTGCAATCCCAGGTCCCGAAGTGATCAGTTGAGATCTACCACATGGGTCAAAGATCAGGTAGTTGAAGAACTAAATGCAGATGGTGGAGATCATAATAATAGTCATGTTTGAGTGTGAGATGTAGGGTCTATATAAGAGATCCTTAGAATAAATATTTAAGGAGGAGGGGGGAAGTAATTCACAAGTTTAATAGGATTTTGAGTTTTAGTAGTTTGTGTTTATCAACCTTAACAAGGATCTATTGTAAAGAAGAACTATAATCTATGCCATTATCGACCTTATGTATTGTTTTATCTATAATTTAAAGGTTCTTTTTATGTGCACAAAGGATTCACAATACTCTGAATCTTTATTTCCTTATGTATGATTTTATTTAAACTCTCAGATATATGTTTCAGTTCTACCATTATATACTCCCTTACTTTATTTTACATTCACCTATCCATTCCAATGGTTACATTTTAGTTCTTTCTAGCCTTAGATATAACCGAATCTTCTGGAAATAGGTTGATCAATCTCAATGCTCTTTAACTTATTTTGTAGTGATTTGGATAAGTATCTCTATACTTTATGATAAATATTTCCACATCTCTTTAGATTAGGATCTTCAGTTGTTTAGGTCTCTTTCTAACTCTCATCTCAACACTTGAAGAGAAGAGTCAACTTCTATACAATATGGAGATTATCTTAGGGGCCAAGTCCCATGTCTCTAATATTTCCCACAAATTTTATGGTCCATCTACAAAGATAATCGTCAATAGTTTTTCGGCATGCCCGATGAGACTAATCTAAAAGCTTGATCAAGAGGCACATGAGTGTTTATTTCGGTGGGAAAAAATCCACAAGGATATCCCATAATATTTCTAATTCATGAGAAGGATACAAACACGGTCAAGAGAAAGAGAATAAGGCATATTTGAGTACTTATAGCTATCCCCTGGTTGAGGAAGAAGAGGAAGGCAGATCCAGAGATCTCCATCTCCTCCAAACCGAACTATTTCAACACCTCCACCTAGGAGGCCCTTCTCACAATCTACTAGAGTCCTTAGACCTATCAGAATGTCCCATCAACAACCTCATCCTCTGAGGCAGTTTGTCCCATGGAATCAAGGGAGTCCACTTATTACACCAATACATCTAGCAACATGGAACCCTATTCCAACAAATGCAATGAAAGCACTACCCAAGTTTAGTGGTGAAGACTTTAAGACTCGGAGGAACATCTCCAATATGTCGTAGAGATATGTGCAGTGCATTTCATCACAGAACAATATATAGCCTTGAGACTTCTGACGACCTCATTTAAAGGAAAATCTCTTGATTGGTACAAATCCTTAACTCCTAATTATATTGGTACATGGGATGAGCTTAGGAACATATTTTTCCAAGGTTCTATTAAAAAGGAGATAGATATTAACTTCTTAAAAGATGATCAACATCAAAAAGGATCCATAAGAGCCTATGACCGACTACAATACAGATTCCATAATACATGGAAAAGAATTCCAATTCAAGCATGGTCACCTATAGGCATGGCTATTGTTTTCTACTTAAATTATTTGAACTCATATATCTTTGTTATGATTCAGTCGTTGGGAGGAGATTCTTTGCCACATGCATATGATATTGCGGTCCAGTGAGAACAATTTGATAGATGTTGGTAAACTTCCCCCCAAGGTTCCTTTTCTAGTATATCTAGAAATAGCCCCACTTCCCCAGGCACAAACCTCAAGCTCGACCCAAACTCCTACATCCATATATAATTACCCATCCCCTCAAGGATTTTCGCCCTCACAAAGTAGCATCATCATCTTCCCCTGGAGATAGAAGAAATGAAGAATATCCTTAGGATCTTCTCCAATGAGATAGTTAACCTTAAGAGGAATCAAGGTGCTTACCCCAGACAAAATTATCAAGGCTACCAAGGAAATAATCCTATTTACTCTCCGTAATATCAAAATTCCTAGAGACCGCTTTTCGACCCAACCTTCTAACCAAATTGTCCTAGTCCCAACACCACTCTAGACTCTCCCACCTAATAAGGGGAGAGAAATGATTCCAGGATAGAATAATCTGGCAGAAGACCCCAATGCTTGGTGCTTTCCTTGCAACACCCCTCATATGTCAAGATATTTCCCTCAAGGGAGTTTGTAACAAAAGGCAGCAAAGAAAATAGAAATGGAGGGTTTTAAGGTGAACGAAGGAGGTCCATACTAGTCCTAGGAATCCACAATGTGGCCCTTGTCAAATAAATTCAAGGAGTGTCCCTGGAATAGGAAATAGAGATTATACCTGAGCAAAAAAAAATTATCTAGGATCAAAGGAGAGGATTTTTATTCACAAATGAAGTATCTACTTCAAATATAGTTCAATCAAATTACAACACTCGGTTCAAGAGGTGTATGATGGAAGTCGTAGCACAACCAGAAAGGGTAAAGAAAACTTGGAGCAGATGAAGCTCTAAAATATTTAGTTATTATGAATCAGAAAGGGGAAGGAAGCAAACCAAGACCCCAACCCTTCTTTATGACTCTTATTTTTGATAAGAAGTTATTACATAATTCCATGATAGATTATGGTGCAATCACAATAGTGATGCCTAAAGCAATAGTAGATGCCTTAGGAATTAAATATGAACCCTTGAGGAGAGGATTCATTTAGTTAGATGGAAAATTAGTGCAAACCATCAGAGTCATCATAGGTATCCCATTACAAATCTATTCCTGCTTGAACATAACAGATTCGCAGGACATCATGCTTGATTGATGTACCGCCGTCTTCGGACTATGTTTATCCCACGACTTCAAAAAAAATTGGGGGCTATATGTCTCTTGATTGGTCACATCTTATTATTATCGGACTAAGTATGGGTCCAAAATGAAGGTGTTATCAGAGCCTCTCACGAATAGCATATAACAGATCAGGAAGCCTCAAGTTTTGAAGATTCACATGCCATGATCACTAGAGAAGAAGAGTCATACATAGAAGAAGGTGACAATCAAAGCAGAAACTATCTAGTTGACCTATCGCTAGGAGATCCCTTTAGAAATTTTGACTCCATTGGATTGGGCACTTATGTGATTTTTGATGAAAACACCAACATTCCAAAGATCATGAAATAAGATAGTAAAGGAAAGTAGAATCCCACAAAGTATTCATGGATATGGAATCTGCACTTTGATGGCATAAGAAGTAGAGATGGCTCTGGAGCCAGTATTCTCTTAACTACACCAAGTGGAAGAAAGGTACTCCAATATTTCCATTTCCAATTCACTTGCATTAGCAATGAAGTGGAGTATGAAGCATCAGTGCATGGTTTGACCTTTACACGCAAGGAAGGCATAAATCAACTGAGTGTATTTGGAGACTCTTAGTTAGTGGTAACATAGGTTAGGAACACTACTATGGAAAAGAACCCAAGGATGAGGTCCTACCGACATAGGTTATGGGATCTTATTAAAGACTTTGAAGCCTTTGATATCAAGGTTATCGCTCGAGACTAGAACATAGAGGCATACATGATGGCTCAGATTGGATTGCAATTCAATCCCACCAAATATTTTCTAGAGAAAAAGGATGCGGTGAAGTTGATCATCTAACCATTTATACCTGACAATATGTACCATTGGTTAGTCTTTGAGAGTGACCAAGATATTTCTTTTCCTGTAGAAATCTGGAGAATTCACATACCAACTACAACCAAAAATTGAGGAAAATATGGAGATCAAGTTATTTAGCTTAGAATGAACAAGCTTCTAAGAGGGATGATAACATTGGAGAATCTCTTTGATACCAATGATGCTAACATAGACAAGAGAAATTTTACTGCAATCAAAGAAGATTATGCTGAAATAAAAGTAGCTCATGGGAGAAAGCTAAAAGTAGGGAAATGAGTCACCCAACAAGAGAAAGAAAGGATTGTGGCTTTATGCCATAAATATGATAAGGTGGTGGTCTAGACGTATGATGACCTACATGATTATAATAAGGATATCATTCAACATACCATTGATTTGGAGAAAGTAACAAAGCATGTGCATCAAAACAAGAGGTGAACCCAAAAATAGAATCTCTCATGGCTGAGGAGCTCTAGGAAGCTTTTAGAAGCCAAAATAATCTTTCCAATCAAGCATTCCATGTGGATTTCTAACTTGGTTCATGTGAGGAAGAAGAATTGTGAAATCAAACTCTATGTGGATTTCAGATATCTGAATAAGGTGTCTCTTAAGGATCACTACTCCCTTCCTTCCATGGAACAAAGATTACAAACAGTGGCAAGATAAAAAAAAATTATTTGTTGGATGGTTTTTTGAGCTACAATTAAATATGGCTCACAGAAGAAGATCAACATAAGACCACCTTCACAAAAAGTGGGGAACCTTCACATATGCAAAGATGCCATTTGGACTCACCAATGCCGAGTCAACTTTCCAAAGAGCCATGGATGCTGCATTTGGAGAGTTTCTCAACAAAGTGATTATGATATACTTGCATGATCTCACGGTGTTCACTAAAAATGGAGAGGATCATTTTGATGCACTAGAGGTTGTGTTTGAAAAATGTCAAGAATTCATGATCTCTCTCAATCCCAAAAAGTGTGTTTTTCCTGGTCCCGCAAGGAAAAATTTTGGGGCATATCGTCTCAAAAGATGGAATCTATTGACCCCGAAAGGATCAGAGCTATTTTGGAGTTGTCCCCTATCGGTCAATAGGAAGGTAGTTCAATATTTCAAAAAATACTAACTTCATTAGTAGGTTCATTTCATACTTTGCTAAGATGATCCACCCAATCACTTTGACACTAAAAATACTTGAATTTCAAATGGACCATTGAAGGCCGACAAGCCTTTGAGTCAATCAAAAAGTCCATTACATCTGCACCAGTGTTACACAATCTAGATTTCACTAATTATTTTATCATGTATGTATATGGAATCAAACACAGTGCATCCTATGTGCTAACACATAAGGGAGATTCATAAGGATAGGAACATCTGGTAGCCATATTTTCAAAAAATCTCCACGACTACAAAACTAGATATAACTTTGTAGAGAAGCAAGTTTATGCCATTGTTAAAGGACTGGAGAAATTCAAAACATCTTGTGACCAACAAAGATCATGATCTTGGTGGCACACTCTAGCATCAAGGAATATATTACATAAGATGAAATAACTGATAAGAGAGCTAACTGGATCACCAAGATTTTGGAGTATGATGTTGAGATTAAACCCAAAAAGTTAGTAAGGGGAAAAGGCTTGTGCCAGTATCTCAACTAGGAATTAATGACACCAATTGATGATGAATCTGAGATGGTGTTATAGATTCAAGAAGATGAACACAAAGTTTGGGTGTTTGATAGAATACATTTCATGTGAACAGAAGAGTATCTAGGTCACCTTCCTCTCAAAAAGAGAAGGTATTACCAATCGTAAGAACTTGAGTTCATCATAATTGACAATATCCTTTTCAAAAGGAACTTCAATGGGATTCTACTTAGATGCTTGGAGAAAGAGGAAGCTGAAAGGGTATTACATGAGTTACATCATGGTAGCTCAGGAGGCCATTTCTCAAAAAACTATGACCATAAAAGTCCTGCAAGTAGGATATTTTTGGCCCAACTTGTTTTTTGATTGTTATCAGATGGTGAACAAGTGCAAAAATTTCCAGTACTACATAGGTTTTAGGAGAAATGCCACATTACCCCTTAGTCCAATTCTTATTGAAGAACCATTCACATAATGGGGTCTAGATTTCATTGGGATGGTAAACCCAGTATCAAGCATAGGCCATAAGTGGATCATAACAACTACTGATTATTTTACCAGGTGGGTGGAAGTAGTGCCGCTAAAAGAAGCTACCGAGAATATGATCCTAGAGCTTCTCTATGACATCACTAGCCATTTTGGACCCCCGCGTACAATTATATCAGATAGTGCTAAAGATTTTTGGGTTCTATAGTATCTAAATTTACTTAAAAACATCTTCCAACTAATACGCATAGGGTAATGGTTTGGTAGATTCCACAAAAAAAAATCTAATAAGGCTCATAAAAAGAATGGGTGATGAGCACAAGAGGTCATGGCATGAACACATCAAGACAACCTTATGGGTTGATCGGATCACACCAAAGAAGATTATGAGGACTTCACCATACAAGTTATTCTATGGTAAGAGCGCGGTGATGCCTGTGATGGTAAAAATCCCAACATTACAATTATTAAAGCATGTTGAGATCAAGGGACATGAAGCAATGCAGATGAGGCTCATGGAATTGACATAACTACAAAATAAGTGGGAGTAATCCCATGAGTTTATGATCAACCATCAACATGTCAATGTTGTTGTTTGACCATAAAAATTTAGAGCTTGGTCTTCGAGTTGGTGCTTTGGTACTGAAATGGGATGCGAGAGCTTCCAAGCCTAGAAATCATGGGAAGTTTGACCCCCTCTACACTGGTCCATTCAAAATCACCACATGTAAGCAAGCGTAATGCTTTCAAACTTAAGACCATGAAAGGTGAACCCTTGGAAATTCTGGTAAATGGAATCCATCTTAAACCCTTTCATTGAATATTTTTGAGATATTGTATAGTGTATCTTGTGTATAGTTACTTCTTTTGTCTCTTTTGTTTTATGGTTTTGTTCCTTCAGATAAGTGTCCTCGGACACGTGTCTCCTACGGAGACTCTCGTGTCCCCTTTTGAAGTTTTGGGAAGGGTGTACCTTCCTTTATTTTCCCGAAAGTTATGATCCAATGCTTTTTTGGAGTACTTATTGAAAAGGATTGAGGAAGTAATGGAAAATCTCTTGGGAAACATGAAATTTGGCATTGAAGGTCATTCAACCTATGAGCCATTACAAGATGTGACCTGATTGTGTGCACGAGCCATTAATTCACAAAATGTGTGGAGGATATTTAAGGAAGGGAGTGGGTTACTTGATTTTCATTCCATATGTTAAAGAATCCCTTGCATGAATCTCTGAACCGCCAATAGAAAAAACTAGAGTTTCATTCAGTCTCAAAGCAGCCATGGCACCCTCTAGCTCAGCCTCTCAATCAAAGTCTTATGCAAGGTGCTCTGCACCACTATGCACTTAGCACCCAAAGTTGGTTTACCCTGAAAAAGGGTACATACTGCAAAGATACTTCATTGGTGGCGAATATGCAGATGACATTTTCGACCCTGTCTTGAACAAGAAGTTGAAATCCCTTAGAGACAAAGCCTACACCAGATTCCACAACTATGGAGATGATGGGTCATTTGGATCTAGGATTTTTACCACCACATTAGCTTAATACATGGTGCCCCTAGCGATCCCATATCTTGAACTCATATAGATGTGTGTGCACCATTTTGAACTCACCACATGTACCATCAATGATAGGGATATGCAAGTGGAAGTAATGCCATGAGCCATCAGGGAGATGATGGCCCTACCTTATGACCAAAGTTCTATCTTTTACGACATTGACAAGATTCAAGAGGTTTGGTATTCATGCCAAAATAAGCCACTTTTTCTTCCAAAATAATTATAGGATGATTCAAACAACTCTAAATTGCTAGAATTTCCAATTCCATTGAAGATATTCACACCAAATGCACATGATGACTGCTCTATGCTAGCCTTTATTTTTGGTCAGGATTTGGACAGAGAGGTTCATGACATGTAGATGAGAGCCATTTTTAGGATAAGAGTGGTTAGAAAAGATCATGCGTACAATTTTGAATTATCTGAAGTTATTTCACAAACTATTTGCCACCAATTGGCCCATTTCCACATCAACTCCACCTTCAGGTATTCCTCATACTTGTTCCACCTCATCTTGTTCCAGCAGAAAGCATACTTTAGCTAGTATATGCCTCTATCAACCTAGGATACAGAGGTCAACCCTCCAAGTATTATACCGGTATCAACATGGACCCATGTGTTATCCTCTTCTTTGGATGCATATGAGTTCGCAAGATGTTTCGTTGTGCCACTTCTTCTTGAGTTGGACCAAGATGGGGTCGATAAAAAAATGATTCATTCATCCTAAACCATCCTCGAAGATAAAATGCACCCATGTGATTACTTTTTCGGGGCAGCATATTCAATGATAAAAGTGCATGGGTTCAAAGAGGAACCCTTCATGCTCCCTAGAGTCCTCATGATATGGGTGGTGGCCTTGGAGATGGCTAGACAACTATAGAGCCTAGATGAAGATTTTGAATCTACTCGTAAGAAGAAAAACTTATTTGAACTCCCCTGGAGTAAAAGAGGCATTACTATGATAAAGCGCAAGGTGGGGCATATCCTCACATGAAAGTTGGTCCACTATGGTTTCACCTTGATCCAAGATAGATGGAGATATGACCCCGATGGGAAAATTTTGCCACCTTGGCCCAAAACAAGGTCTCAGGCTCATGAAAGCATGAGTGGAGGAGGTTATTTGAAGATAGAAGGTATCCTAACAAGGAGACTCTTGATATTTATGTTGAATTCTAGGATATCCCAACCCCAACGTGGGATTCCTTTTACTAGGTCCTACATAGCCATGATCCCCTCGTTACTATAGGAAATGGATTGAAGATAGTCCTCAAGGGTAGAGACTAGGGAATGAAAAGATAGATGCCTTTTGGAAATATAGGAAACGAATTAGGAAAACTACCCAAAATTTTGAGGAGGTATCCATGGACGAGAACTGGGAAGAATTATGGGAAGCTGAGCACAAAACCGATTCGGATGGCAAGGAATATGTCACAAGCCCCATGGTGGGTTCCTCCCAGCAGCAAGTGCCACCATAGTTTCTTCCCTTAGTATCCCAATAGAATCCTCCAAGAAATATTCCCAAAACTCAAGAGACACCATGTCCTCAGGGTCCTGAAGTAGGAAATCAATCGATGTCAGACCCAAAATAGGGTCTCATTTCTACATAGCCATTGGTCATCCCCTCAGTCACCAGCACTGAGATCACTAGCCCTCCTAGCCTACCAAAAAAGAAGAAGAGATCATCCGAGGTTTCCTCCTCCTCCACCCCTTCCTCTATTCCAATTCCCCCTTTTTCTTCACCTTCTAGCACTCATCTTCTCCCTCCTCCTTTGCCTTTCATTTCTTTGATTGGGGATGTCTTTGTTCTCATCACTCTTAATCAGACCCATCCACCTCCCAAGCTCCCCTCTTCCTCCACCTATCACCATCCCTTCCTTTCTCCCCTAGGGTCTGACACCCTTCTCTTTGGCTCTAGTAACATCCCATCCCGTGCAGCCCACTACCATTCCATACCACATATCACCAGGGTTCTCATCTTCAAGTGGGTTTGTTCCTTCCCCTATAGATTTTGTTAATGAATTTGATTCAACCTAAGGCAAACATGCAGTAGGAGAAAGGAGAAGTAAAAGAACAAGGTTGAATTAATGAACGAATCAACCCCTATTGTCATTATGGATTACTTGAAGGTAGCTTAGCTTAGTCGGGATAGGTTCGAATTGATGAAGAAAGTAAAGGTTAACCTCGAAAAAGTAGAGTTAAGAAAAATAGGCACTATTGGTCACCTTAACTCGAAATCAAAGGCAAAAACAAAGATTTAGAGAAACTCCATAGGGAGTTGAATAAGGCACCTTTGAAGGAAATTTTTGTAGATGTCTGATTTAACATCCTCCAAGGCTGCATAAATTTCACTATAGAGGAAGTTGATTCAATTAAATCTAATCTTTCAACCTCTAGGACCTTGCTTGGTTCATTCCAATGGGATCTTGAAGCAAGAAAAATTGATGTTGCCACACTATAGGAGAAGTTGTACACTAAAGAGGCTAAAAAGGGGAGCCTGAAAAAAATGCCAATCATCAGAGAATGCGGTCAAGTATTTGACCCAAAAAATTGCAAGAAACCAAAGGAGAGGAATCATCCCATTAGTGCAGGGGCTATACGCCTCCTACTACAAAAGAATTACCACTACGAAAAAGAATATGTCACCCGCACTCATATTTATATCTGATGCACAAAGCTTGTGTGCAATGTGGAGTGCTCTGCATTCATCATCAGTAATGTCATCTTCATTAAGGTTCTTAAATCTCAAGCCTTAGTCCAAATATTATACAATTCCTTAGACTGCCCTATGGGGCTAGTATCGTGGAATGGTGGATGGTAGTGGCCAAAATCAACGATATCTTGAGTTACAAAAGGGCCACACTCAACTCAAGCTTAGAATCAGGGAATGGAAGCAACACATTAAGGAGTTGGTAAAATTGGGCTTCCCCTCCCTATTTCCTAATGAATCCATGATCCTTTCAGAGGACCAAATCCAAAAACTAATAACTGAAAAGGAACAGAAAAAGCTTTTTTCCATTCTTTAAACTAAGAATCAAGTATGACTAAGGTGGAGGTCATCTTAAACCCGATACTGAAACTCGAGTTCCACTTACACGCGATGGTGCAGGATCTTCAAACCATCTTTCATAAGGAGATTATTGAGTTGGATAGATCCTTCTAGGCTCTAAAAAGAAGAGCATACCCAACAAAGGAGGAATGGATCAGGTACCAAGTGAATTTGAAGCAACTTTGAGTGGCGTCGTTTGAGCCACATTTTGTAATTATGAGTTAGGGAAGGGTTGTTGGATTCATCCATGACATGCATGGAATCCCTTAGTGAATCACCATAACTATAGAATAATTTCTACATCTGCAAGGATCTCTTGGTTTTTTTCACCCCAAACCTTTTTTTTTTATTTTCTTTGTCCCTTTAGAGAATGATTTTTGTTAAGTATGGAGAAAAGTAGGGAGGTTATCCATGTGTATCTTCGATGCATGTTGGAGGTAGCACACAGAGCTGGGATTTTCAAATCACCACATCAACTCCACATGGTAGAGGCATAACAACATATTCCAAATGGGCTGCAAAGTTAAAAGAAAAAGAGATGAGCCTATAGAGATCCACGTTTCTCCCAGGTGCAACTCCAAGAGGAGAAAATATAAGGCATCCCCAAATCAGCATGCAACCTCCATGTGTCATTCAAGGAAGCTATCACCACCCTTGAGATCCTACCAAATAAGTGAAAGGAATCACATTCAGTAGATTGAATGAAATCTTGAGTTCCAAAGTGAGTAGTTGAGATCTACTACATGGGTCGAAGATTAGGAAGTTGAAGAACTAAATGTAGATGGTGGAGATCATAATAATAGTCACATTTGAGTGTGAGATGTAGGGTCTATATAAGAGATCCTTGGACCAAGGATTTAAGGAGGAGGGGGAAGTAATTCACAAGTTCTAGAGGATTTTTAGTTTTAGTAGTTTGTGTTTATCATCCTTAACAAGGCTTTGTTGTAAAGAAGCACTATAATATGTGTCATTATCGGCCTTATGTATTGTTTTCTCTATAATTAAAAGGTTCTTGTTTTGTACACAAAGGATTCAAAATACTTTTAATATTTATTTCCTTCTATATGATTTTATTTAATCTCTTAGATATATGTTTCAGTTGTACCATGCTATACACCCTTAGATTATTTTACATTCACCTGCCCATTCGCATGGTTACATTTTAGTTCTTTCTAGCCTTAGATAATACTGAATCTTCTTGGAAATAGGTTAATCAAGCTCAATGCTCTTTAACTTGTTTTGTAGTGATTTGGATATGTATCTTTGTGCTTTATGATAAATCTTGGTGCATCACCTTAGATTAGGATCTTTAGTTGTTTAGCTCTCTTTCTAACCCTCATCTCAACACTTGAAGAGAAGAGCCATCTTTTATAAAATATGGAGGTTATCTTAGGGGCCAAGTCCCACGTCTCTAAGATTACCCATGAATTTGATGGTCCATCTCCAAAGATAATCGTCAATAGGTACATAATACTGTGAGCTAAGTCTTGGCCTCTTGACTCATGTTGTGGCCATATAAGATAGGTATGATGTTATGTTTGATTCTTCATTCAATGTCCAAACACCTCATAATGAAATAGAACAAATGGATAAATTCAAGGCCTCTCATGAAGAATTTTTCAATAAGCATGAACATGGGAAACAAGAGAACCGAAAAAATTCAAGAAATTCAATCAAAAATCAGCCTTGGGGAAACAATGAGATATAAAATGAGGAATCAAAAATGTGGGGGAACAAGGAAGGCATTTGCAATCTGAAATTGACTCCCAAGATAATAAGAACAATGGAATTTCGAGCTAAGTTCTGAGCATCAAAGGAATTAGGTAGGCTCACTCCTCCCAAGTATATAGGAAGTCATGAAAACACCTGATTTTCATAAGAAGTAGAGGAAAGGAGGATAATTTATCAAACCAATCAATGGATTCATGGAATATCATCACCCAATTTTACCCATTCATAGGTAACTCTTGAAAAGAGAAGTGTTATAGTGAAAGAGGGTTATCCCCTGCATGTACCATAAGTGGTTTAGGTTTGTGTGTTTTCCTTCTATTTTGTTTTTCCCTTTCCTATTGTTTTTTTTCCCTGACTATGTGTGGTGTGTTTCCCTTATGTTGTGTACGTGTGTTTGCCCTTTAATTCTATCATTGTTTCTGTTGTGACTCTATAAAGCCCAATGGATAAGGCACTAGTCACTGTATTGTATTGTATTAAGATTCTAGATTTCATTCTTATCATGTCCTCACTTCGTTTAATCCAAACCAAGTCCCCAAGTGAGATCTAGTTGTTGTCATGTGTTTTTCAATGTCAAAATTCAAGTTGAAAACATGACAACTTTACCCCAATATCAAAAAAATTTACTCGAAGCCCCTCACGAGTCATCATCTACATCATCCTACCTTCTGTGTCATACCCTTATTATCATTTAAAAACCTAAAATGTGATAAACAACCTTCCCAAATGTATGAAACATGGTCATGATTTCTTTAATTCCATTCAGTGAAATGTGGTAAAGAGGTGAAATCCTTACAAGGCCTAGAAAGCCTATTCCCTATCCTTTCCAACATTGTTGTGTGCATCCTATGGAGCTGATAAATGAGCTTAAAGTCATGTGAATATGTTGTAGAATATTTTTAAATTCATTAGAACAGTTTTAGGAAGTTTTGGGAAATTTGTAGAGGTTTTGGAACAAGAATAATGAAAGCAGGTTTTGGAGGTTTAAGGAACTAGTAGTGTGAAAAAACACATGAGGATTTTGGGAGCTCCAAGAAGATTCAAGAGTCTAACAAGATACCGTTGGAAATCTTAGATTATCCTCTACATGAAGGATTTTTCACATTCTACACAGTCCCCAAGAACGTCTCTATGTAGAACAATTTTAGCAGACTCACCTTGTGGTCTAGAATGAAAAAGCATAATTTTTAAGAGGATGCATAATAAAGTCTTACAAACTATCCCATTTATCCTTAAATGGTCTTGGGAATCAAAATCATATAAAACTTTTTTCAAAAATGGTTTCTAGAACTCAGGAAAGTTGGTTTCATGTTTCGAGCAATTAGCCCATTTTCAAATTTGAAGGGAAAATGAGTTTTTTCACACTGATTGTCCCAACTACATTGAATGTCTAGGATAGTAGCGAAATTTCGGACACCAGTACAAAACAATTACCCACACCCCTTGATGAATCCCTTGGAGCCTCATATGACCTTGATCATGCCTGGAAGAGTTCTTAGTGTTCTCATTTGCAAATTTGGTTAAGTATTGAGCCACTTAAGCCCTAGGGGAATTTTTTTCACCTCTACTATCCCAAATGTTTGGGATGTTTGGGATAGTTAAGACACAAAAGTGTACCCTAACCCTAGCCCTTTCTTAGGGTCTTCATGTGACCATTCTAGCCCCCAGGTGCTCAAACCTTTCTCTCTCCTCCTCCCAACTAGCCACTCGACTCTCTGCCACTTGCCAAACATAGGCATGGGGGCACATTTTTTCATACCTATTATCCCAAATTTTGGTAAATTTAGGAAAATTAGGAAAAAAGGGTTTGAACCCCTCCTTTTCCTTCAAAAACAAGTTTTAAAAACGCTTTATCAACTTAAAAATAACCTTGTTGTTGCCCTTTTAAGAGCTTCCCAAGTCTTTTCCTCTTCATTATTTCACTAGGTTGACCCAGGAAGCCATTTTTGACATCCTCAAGCTCAATATAACATGAAAATTTACCAAATATCCCTGTTTTTTCATATGAGATAGACATGGAAGCCGAAACAAAGATATTTTCATATCTTCCAAACCTGTGATAAAAATTGAGTGAAATTTTATCATATTTTATTCAACCTATGGGCTATCGAGAATATTGTAACAATAGAGAAGAGGATGACCTGGTTTATTAATGGAAAAAACCCTAGTTAGATGCCCTAGCTTCTGCTTTTTAAGTTTTTGGGCATTCCAAAAGGCGGATTGAGCTAAAATTTGGAGCAAGAGATCGTAAAGAGGAGCTTAATCTAGTGATGCCATTTTTCATTGCAATCTAAGGTGGGTATTTGTAGTTTCTAAAAATAGTAAGTATTTGAAATCCTCAATTTCTAAAAATATTAAGTCCCCTCAAATCAATGCACATAGAGGACATTGAAAATGAGAAACTAGGAAACCTTTCCAATAATAGAAAAAAGTAGAAAAAAGAAAAAATTGACCGCCTAAAAATAGAAATTTTCTGAAAATGGTAAAACATCATCAAGGGAATCAAACTAAGTATTTTAGATGATCAATAAGTTAAAATTTGAGAAAAATAGGTGAAATATCCCAAAATAGCATGTCTTGGCTCCACTTGCTAAAAATAGAAATTCTCTGTTTCGAGTGAGAAAGTTGTAATAGGCTCTATTTTCAGTCATCACACTTCTTTTTGACATCCTAAAAAGGTTATGGGATGATCTCATATGCCAAATAGAGAAATGAAACCTCCATATGGGTTTTTAAAACATCATCTTGAGCGTAATTGTGTCAAGAAGCAAGGCATAGCATCGTAGAGTGCAACAAAAAAATATAGGGACATTGTGCAATCAAAAGAGATTTGAAAGATGCCAAGAACTCAATTAATACATCAAATAAGATTTCAACATAGCTCATTGGTAAATTTGGATCCATCATCATCTCTTAGTGAGCTTAGTGAGTTGAGATCGATGAGTTTATTTGAGTTGGGTGAGTTGGGTGAGCCAGTGAGATGGGTGGTTTGAAATGGTTGAGTTGATTGAGATAGCCAAGATAGGTGAGCTAGGAGTGAGCTAGGGAAGAGATCACATCTGTCAAAGTAGTAAATAAAAAATTTTCAATCTTGCAACACAATGTGTAGAATAGGGTTGTAAGTATCAACATGTTTGAGCATCGTGAACGACAATTGTGAAATCCTATGGGATAAAAGAGTGATCCTCACTCTCATTGTGAAATCAAGAATGCATCATCATGGGTGAGTTTTTGTTCATCTCAAGCTCACACTAGGAGGTCTTGAAACAATTTTTCTAAACACTCATTCGGTAGTCCAAGGTGTTTAAATGAGTAATCTTCATCAGTGGAGCATAACAGTATCACAAAGGGTCATCATGGGTCAAATTTCCATCTTTAACTTATTCAGTGTTTATCTTCATCGAAGGAAGAGGTATATTAATCCATGCTTTGGAGCATTCCTTCTCTTCTCTCCTCATTATTTATCCTCTTCTCTACCTCCTTTCTAATTCTTCATTGTAATAAATCATGTCCTTTTGTCTTATTCATTAAAGTGACTATGAAGTATTTGTTCAATGTAAAATTCCCTTTTGCAATTATAAAAAGGGGACTTATTTTGTGTTTCCTAAGTTCATGTGAAAATTCACTTGTAATGGGAATATGAAAATTCATGTGGGGTAGAAGAAGAGATGGATTGTAAAGCTATAAATTGAGAGAGCCTCCTCATTTCAAGGGATGGTTACTAGCTCCCATACTCACTCTATAAAAAAGTGATCAAAGTTATTCTATTTCTCTATATAGGTTTTCCTCTTTCCCTTGTATTGTATAACTTTTTGAAAATGTCAATAAAGAAAGGAGTTTCTGATTTTTGTATGAGTGAATAAGTGAAAATTTGTGTTCATAGTTTTATCTTGTCTTGATATTGTTATCAAAGTTATTATTCTTCCTAAATTGTGTATGTGATATTTATGATTAATCCTCAAAAGAATCTGAACTTTCCTACTTGCATAATTAATCCCTCTCCTAGTTTCTTACTCCTGCATCCCTATCTTCCTAGCAAATTACTCCCTTACACAAGATTTCAAGCATTTTCTGTAGGTGCAATGGAGTTTTCTGTTGGATCCCTAACTACTAGGCCAACAACAAATTTAACATTTGTTTGACATACAATAATGGAGCTGCCCCATTGAAGAAGAGGGACCTCATCCCATAACATTAGCAGAAAGTAACCAATTTTTCCTAGCAATTTTTTTTTCTCCAACACTATTCTACATATAATGTCACAAACCTCCAAAATCCCCTTATCTTCCACTATTTTTTTCCATCGTCTAACCTCACAACCATCAAATCCCCTTCAACTATTTTCCCTCAATCCTTCTAACATTTTCTATTCTACAAATAATTTTTAAACCATAAAAATCCCCTTATCTCCAACCCTTTTCCTCCATCATCCAACCTCACAACCCTAAAAAAAACCCTATCTTCCACCCTTTTTCCTCCATCATCCAACCTCACAACCCTTAACTTCCATTCAACTAATTTTACTCAATCCTTTTAACTTTTTCTATTCTACAAAAAATGTCCCAACCCTCCAAACTCCCCTTACCTTCCACCATCATTTAACCTTCAAAATTCCAACCTTAACTTCCCTTCAACTATTTTTCTGAGAATCATTTAACCTTTTCTATTCTACACATAATCTCACAAAATTCCAATGTTCCTTATTCTTCCTCCCTTTTCCCTCTATTGTCAATGTCACAACCCTCCAAAATACCCCTATCTTCCACCATTTTCCATCAATTGTCCAACCTCACATCCCTCCAAAATCCTCATATCTTCCACCCTCTTCCCTTTATCATCCAACATCATAAAAATCCACTTCAACTATTCTCCCTAGAATATTTTACCTGTTCTATTCTACACATAATGTCAAAAATTCTTAAGTTTCATGTTCTTCCACCCTTTTCCTTCTATTTTCCAATGGTACAACCATCCAAACTACCCCTATCTTCCACCCTTTTCCCTCCATCATCCAACCTCACAACCCTAAAAATCTCATATCTCCCAGCCTTTTCCCTTTATCGTCCAATGTCACAAAACTCCACTTCAACTATTATCCCTAGAATATTTTAATTCTACACATAATGTCACAACATTCCAAAGTTTCCAATTCTTTCACCCTTTTCCCTCCATTTGCCAATGTCACAACCTGCAAACTCCCCATATCTTCCACCCTTTTCCATTTATTGTCCAACATCACAAAACTCCACTTCACTTTAACTATTTTCCATCAATCCTTTTAACATTTTTAATTCTACACACAATGTCACAACCCTCCAAACACCCCTATCTTCCAACCTTTTCCCTTCATTCTTCAACAATTTTCCCTAGAATATTTTAACCTTTTATATTCTACACACAATATCACAACCTTCCAAAGTATTCTATTCTTCCACCCTTTCACTTTATTGTTCAACCTCACAACCCTCCAAACATCCCCTATCTTCCACCAATTTACCTCCATCATCCAACCTCACAACCATCCAAACTTCCCATATCTTCCACTATTTTCTCTCCATCATCCAACCTCATAAACTCCACTTCCCTTTAACTATTTTTCACAATCCTTTTAATATTTTATATTCTACACACAATGTCACAACCCTCTAAATTCCACTTATCTTCCACCCTTTTCCCTCCATCATTCAACCTTCAAACTTCCAAACTACCCTTCCTTCAAACATTTTCCCTCCAACCCTCCAAGCTCACAACCCCTGCAACATCCATTTCACTTCTACCCTTTTACTCCATCACAACCTTCTAAACCTCCCCTTACCTTCATCAACTCTATTTTCTCCATTTTCCAACCTCCCCTTCCATTCAACCCTTTTCCCTTCATCATAACATATAACCCTCCAACCTCGCAACTATCCAAAATCCCATACATTTCCATCTTTTCGCCTCCATGTCCAAACCTCCAAAATCCCTTTTACTTCTACCCTTTTCACTTCATGCAACTTTCTAAACATATAATTACCTTCAAGCCTTTTCCCTCCATCATCCACCCTCACAAATCTCAAAACTCCCATTAATTTCCACCTTTTAGCATCGACATCCAACATCTAACCCTCCAACATCCATATCACTTCTACCCTTTCCACTCCATGAAACCATTTAATGCTCCACTTCCTTGAACCTTTTCCCTCTATCATCTAACTTCACAACTCTAAAAACTCCCCAATAATCCACATGTTATCCTCCAACATCCAATATCCAACATCACTTTCACTTCTACCATTTTCACTCTATGTAACCATGTAAACACCCACTTACCTTCAACCCTTTTCCCTCCATCATCAAATATCACAACTGTCCACCAACCTCAAAGCTATACAAAATCCTTTTCACTTCTTCCCTTTCCTCCTTCATCTAAACCCTCAAATTCCCTTCAATTCTACCCTTTCAACTCCATCTCAACCCTCTAAATCTCCCTTACTTTCATCAACACTTTTCCCTCTATTTTTCAACATCTATCTCCAAACTCCCTTTATTCAACCCCTTTCCCTCCATCATCTAACCTCACAACTATCCAAAATCCCCTTCATTTCAATCCTTTAACCTCTAACATCCCTTTCACACATACCCTTTTCACTCTATCACAACCCTTTAAACCTCCCCTTCCTTTAACCCTTTTCCCTCTACCGTCAAACATCCAACCTCGCAACTCTCCACACTTCCATTTATTTCCACCTTATATCCCCACCAAAACTCTAATATCCCTTGAACCATTTTCCCTTCATCATCCATCCTCACAACTCTCAAACTCCCATTTATTTACATATTTTAGCCTAAAAATCCCCTTCCCTTCTACCATTTTCACTCCATCTTCTAATCTCCAACACCCCAACCTTGTAATTCTCCAAACTCCCCTTCACTTCCACCCTTTATCCCCTCCAAACCTCCCACATTCCTTGCACCCATTTAAATTTTTCGCAACACTCTAAACATCCCCTTACCTTTAACCTTTTTCTTCCCATCATCTAACCTCCATCCATCTAACCTCCCTAATATTCAAAATCCCATTCAATTTCTAACCTTTATCCCTTCCAAAACTCCAACACCCATTTAACCCTTTTCCCTCCACCATCCAACCTTATAAATATCAAAAATACCATTCATTTCCATCCTTTAGCATCCATCATCTAACCCTTCAACATCCCTTTCACTTATGCCTTTTTCACTTTATTGTAACCCTCTAAACCTCCCATTCCTTCAAAAATTTCCCCTCCACTGTCTAACCTTCAACCCTCAAATCTTGAAACTCTCCAAACTACCCTTCATTTCCACCATTTATCCCCTTCAAACCTCCAAAATTCCTTTAACAATTTTCACTCAATCATCTAGCCTCACAACTCTCCAAATTATCCTTCATTTCCATCCTTTAGCCACCAACATCTAACCCTCTAACATCTCTTTCACTTCTACCCTTTTCATTATGTCCCAGCCCTCCAAACATCCCCTTCCCTTAAACTCTTTCCCCTTCATATTTCAATCTCTAACCCCCTAAACTCTCCTTCCACTAAACTCTTTTCAATCCATCTTCTAATCTCTAACCCCCATACTTGCCAGCCTTACATTACCTTAAACCTTTTTCCCTCCATTATCCAACCTCCAACCTCTCCAAGCTCCCCTTCCATTCAAATATTTTCCATCCATCTTCAAATATCCAACCCCGAACATCTCATTCGTTCAAAAAATTTCCCTCTATCATCTAACCTCCAAGCCCTCTAACCTTCCCTTCATTTTAAATCCCTTTAAACCTTTTGATTAAGCTAAAATGTGAAATAGGAGCCTAATATGATGTTATTGTAGTAGTAAAATAAATATGCAATGAAGTAAAAACATATCAAAGAAAACTAAGCAATAAAATGTGAAACCATAGTTGTAAAGAGGAGAAGAAGGTACTTATCTAATTCACAGTAAAATCTAGACTATTTCGAAGTGATAACCAGGTGAAAATAACCACAAGAACGTCACACAGAGACCCAATAAAATGTATATTTGGATAGATAAGCTGAATTGGAGCTCCTAAAGAGGGCGGCGAGCACTGCGTGCACCCTAGGCTTGTTTCTATGTTCATGGGTCTATAGAAAATCTTAGAAAACCTCCTCTAAGGTGTCACAAGGTGTTATCCTTTAGTCTCCTTTTGTCACTTTGAGGTTGCACCATCGAGGTCGTTGGAAACTTGTAATGAAATATGAACCTATAAAACCCTCAAATATACATCAAATCCTAAAAAGAAAGGTTCAAAATGAGGGTTTGGACTATCCTTAGCTGTCATAATGGTGAACTTATGACTAAGCATGCACTACATCTAAGACCCAATGTAGTTCTATGTCTGTGTGTGTGGAATCATGCCATAGGTGGCTCTCGTACGAGTCACACTTGATAGTGAGTAAGTAACTAAATGTAAAGAAATGTAATATATGTGTGCATGGAATAGAATGAAATTCCCTCCTATGAAGTGTATGCAGAATAACCAACCCTAGTGTCCCTTGTGATAGTGCTAGATGGATGTAATGGAGCTCTCAGATGCCTTGATGGATGAAAATTTAGGTGGTGATAGCTAATACTTAGTGCTTTGTCATTTATATTTATATGATACCCTTGCTTGAATTTTGTAATTTACCTCAAAAAGGTTAACTACCAAAAATATAAGATTCTCAAACAACTAGGAAGGACCCAAAAATTGTGAACAAATTATATTGAGGCCAGGGGCACCTAGAGGGGATGAGGGTAGCTAACACTTGGCATCTGGTTAGAGTTTAGTGTCTAGGATGATAAATTCCAAGGTATAATAAGGCATACTAAGCAAGAAAATGTGCAAGACTGAAAGGAGAAATAGAAGAAAAAGAAAGGTGGCCAAAAACATGGGTTAATTAGTACTTTTCTTAATTAGGAATCATATGAATAGTAATATGTAATCAAGACTATATAATTACCCAATGCACGTGATTTTGTGTCTACACCATTGATTCCCCTCATCCCTTTCCCCTCCATCATCCAGCCTACACCTCTCTAAACTCCCCTTAAATTCAACTATTTCATCTCCATCATCAACCTTCAACCCTCTAAGCCCTCCTTCATTTCAACCCATTTCCCTCCATCTTCCAACCTCCAACCCTTTAAGCATTCTAACCTCCCCATGCCTCAATCATCCAATCTCCACCCTCCAAATTCCCTTCACATATACCCTTTTCTCTCCATCATTTAACCTCCAACCCTTCAAGCCCTCCTTCACTTCTAGCCTTTTTCCTCCATCATCCAACCCTCAAAGCCATCCAAGACCTCCTTCACTTCCACTCTTGTCCTTCCATCATCCAACTTCCAAGCCCTTTTCACTAAATCATCAACCTCTAACCCTAAAACACACAATCCCTCCTTCACTTCCACCCTTTTCCCTCCATCATCTAACCCTCCAATTCCTCTTTTAATTCCAACCTTGTTCCTCCATTATCCTACCTCTAAGCCCTTTTCCCTCCATCATCCAACCCTCCAAATCATTCTTTTTCATTCCCATCATAAAACCATCCATCACATAACCTCCAACACTCAAACACTCAAATCACTCCTTCACTTCCACATGTTTCTCTCCATCATCGAACCCTCTAAGCCCTCATTTAATTCCACCATTTCCCTCCATCATCCAACCTCCAAGCTCATTTCCTCCATCATCTAACCCCCAACCCTCCAACCTCCAAATACTCAAATCTCTCCTCCAATTCAACCCTTTTGCCTCCATCATGCAACCCTTCAAGCCCTCCTTTACTTCCACCCTTATCCCTCCATCATCTAACCTTCAAATCCCTTTTCCTTCCATCATCCAACCCCCAAGTCATCCTCCTTCACTTCCTCCCTTTTCCCTCCATCATCCAACCTCTAAGACCTTTCCACTCCATCATCCACCCCCAAATACTCAAAACCCTCCTTCACTTCCACCATTTTCCTTCCATCAACTAACCCTTAAAGCCTTCCTTTACTTCCACCTTTTCCCTCGATTGTCAAACCTTAAACCCCTTTTCCTTCCATCATCCAACCTCGGACCCCAAAATACTCTAAACCCTCCAAGACCTCCTTCAATTCCAACCTTGTCCTTCCACCATCTAACCTACAATCATTTTCCCTCCATCACCCAACCTCCTTTAACCTCTAAGTATCCAACCCTCCAATACCTCTTTCACGTTTACCCTTTTCATTCTATCCAAACCCTCCAAAAATCACTTTCCCTTCAATTCTTTTCCTTCCATCTTCCAATATCCAACCCCTAACCTTCCCTTCCCTTAAAAATCCATCCTCCAATATTCAATCCCATAACCTCTCACCAACCTCTCATTTCCTTAAACCCTTTTCGTTCCATTCTCTAACCTCCAACATGTCCAAGCTCCCCTTCCTTCAACTCTTTTCCTTCCATCTTCCAATTTCCAACCCCAACCTCGCCAACCTACCATTCTATTCAACAATTTTCCCTCATCATCTAACTTTAATCCCTCCAAACTCCCCTTCATTTCCAAGACCTTTAAACCTGCCTTTCCCATCATCCATTTTACCTCTATCATCTAACCTCCACACCTTCAAATTCCCCTTCACTTAATTCCTTTCCACTCCATCATCCAACCTTCAACTCTCTAAGCCCCATTTATCTTCATTGTCTAACCTCCATGTCCCTTCATCATCCAACCTCCACCCCTAAAAGCTCCTCTTCACTTTGATGTAAATCATTAATCAAACATACCCATCTCTTAACCATAGAATCAAGAAAATTATTCAAACTTGTACAAACTGCAAAAATGACTTACTTCTTTTGTAGTCACAAAATCATGCACTTTAGACATTTATTTTATCATGGTCTCATACTACTATTTAGAAGGTTCTTGAGTGAATAAATTACTAATTAACCCCATCCTTTGGCCATCTTGTTTATTTTATTTTGTAATTTGTGACCTATTGCACCCATATGCCCAGACCATTTTCTGACATTTCGCATAATTTTAGCCTTAGTTGGGTGCCCATGGGTGCTATGGTCCTACCTAGGGGCAACCCAATCTAAAACTTTCCGCTATTTTTGGCCCTCTTCTAGCCATTTTTCATCCTTATCTTTCTTGTGGTCAACCTTTTCGGGGTTGATTATGAAATTAGAGAAAGATAACCCTATAAATATAAATTTATGAGACCATAATGAGGGACCTAGCATCACTTATTACTATCATTCCATCTAGAGTTGCATCCATCTATTGCATTGACTTCCACATAGCTCCATCATCAAGGCACAAGCTAGGACATCTGCATCACACTTCATATGGGGAGGATTCTATTCTATTCCATGCACACATGAACTATTACATTTTCTACATTTAGCTATTGTTTGTTATTTCAAAAATTGTGATTGGCATAAAAACACCTAGGGCACGACATGCACACACTCACCAGAACTACATCCGGGTCCAAAATGTAGTGCAACGCTCATTTAGTAAGCTCAATATTGTGGGAGATGAGGTCAGTATGACCCATTCATTTGTATTTATTTTTTTATGGTTTTGATACTTCCTTTTGGTCTTTTATAGGTTATTTCTTCCTCTTGGGATATTTTAAGCATTTGGTGGAAAAGGGAAAATTAATGCGACAAACAACGAAGGAAAAAAGTCATCTTTGAGACCTATAAAGACCAATTCTAGGACCTTTTCCTAGACCGAGGTGCCTTTTTTTTCTTACCAGATCTCTCGTGGGCACCCCAGTCCTCTCCCATGCACTCCAATCTAGCCACATCACCCAGATCTGTCCTCTACGTGACCCTGACACAATCGCTCCTAGTTTATGATTTTTGTTTGTCTTTGTAACATAGTCGACGAACATCTATTACTAACTAAATCATTTCTTCTTCTCTCTTACACATTAGGGTTTAGTATTCCATTTTACATACTTAGAATAATTAGCATACTCCTTTATTGCATTTCATTTTGCTTAGTATAGTTGTTCATAGCTTAGATTAACTATTATATACTACATAGTTTAGTTAATTTTAGTTATTCATCTTGGTGAACCCGACACACTTATTCATGATTTTAGGATCTTCCTTCTTCCATTTTCATTTTAGGGATTATTCCTCTCTTTCCATTGCTCACTCTCATGGGGAGTTTACTGAAGCTCACCTTAAGTCTATCAACAATTACCTTGTTGAGCATCCCCAAGATCTAGATTTACTTTTACATGTTGTTTGTGAGGAAGTTAACAACATGGCCAACCTCACCATTTTTGTAGCCATGCCCACTTCTTTTTCCACTCAACCAGTTGTTTCTACTCTTTCTCCTCTTTTTACCATCCCCGTTTCTATCCCTAATCCTACCAACTTCTTTAGATCACCTCTAGTTTCTCATGTACGAAAGGTATCATCTATTAGAAACCAAGACTTAACTTCTCTTTATCATGACCTTCAAGCTCAAATTCATAAGCTACAACATGCCACCTCCCATGCATAACCATCATTGGATTATACTTTGTTATTGCATACTCCATTCGCTCCCGCCATTTCTACTTATCCACTTCTGCCTAACTTTTTCACCCCTAAGCTTCCAATCTTCAATGGTCATGGGGACCCACAGGAGCATCTTAGAGCATTTCATGTTGCTTTTCTTGACTTCGTTGATGATCATATCCTTTTAGCTAAGATTTTTCCTCATAGTCTCCATGATTATGCGATGCGTTGTTTTACGACTTACTTGTTCACTCGGTCACCTCCTTTACACATCTAGTTGATGCATTTCTTACTCATTTTTCTATCAATATCAGCTCTAAGATTTCTTATGCCTAGTTCGCACAACTTGAACAAGGCTCAAATGATCATATCGCTAACTATGTTTTAAGGTAAAAGAGTAATTTATATAAGATGACAAATGTGATTTCTGAATTTGAGCTTCAGGATTTATTTATACATATTCTATTACCACCTTTACAAGAGAGTGTTCTCTTCGATTCCTATCCTTTGTTTGATCAAATTTGTCACACTCTTAAGCTTTGTGAGACTAAACTCATATCCATTGGAAATCTTAAATATCAAGAAAAACTTCATCTTCTACTTTTTTCCTAACAAAATGCCCTTTAAACCATCTACAACAAAACCAAGTGATGCTAAAGTTACCATCAACACGGTCACTCCTTCTAAAGAGGCTCACCCACAACAACATTGATGCACATTTAACACCTCTCCCATGGCTTCACATCTTATATTAAGAAAATTTTAGACAACAACCTTATTACACTTCCCCTCCTCAAGTTAGACCCATCGCATGACTAAAAGGTAGGAACTATAATGAAAATTTTCATTGTGATTCTCATCGATGTGTGGGAAATTCTACAAATAGATGCCTCAAACTCCACACCATCATCCAAGATCTAATCGACAACAAAAAAATTGAGTTCCTAGAATCTACTAGCCCTACCAAAAATAACGAAAAGGGTAAACTCAAGATTTTTAACAATGATTCTCTATAATGTGACAAGAAGACAACATACTCTTATGCTAATCATGTGTATCATGCAGTATTGCCTCATGGATCTAGAGTTCTATATTTCTTATTTTCTAAAAATGAAGTTTTACTACCTATCATTTCCTTTTCTAACGTCGATTATCATGCCAAGTTTACATCTAACCATTTGCACATATGTGCATCTATTGGCTCAACCTCCATTAACATTACTAAGGTTGACCCGTCATGGCCCATTAGTGTGTGTTCTATGGAACTCCTTAAGGCTATCAAGTATCCTCTATCTTAATTCAAATACCCCTTTAAGAAACCTTTTGGCGTTGTTCAACTACATGTCATGGTCGGCCATATTTCAATGATTGTGCCTTTCCTCATTGGAAACATAGTTGAGGGATGTGACATGCTCCTTCGTATTAATTGGATTCTTTGATCAGAATCTATCATTTCTATGAATCATCTACACCTCAAATTTATCTACAATAATCAGGTCATCTCTATTGATGATATCCCTCCATCTACTCCATGGTCACCATCTCCTATAAGGGTATCTAGCATATCCCCTACTTCATCTACCACATCACACTCTATGTTACTCAAAGGAAAAGCTACCCCTATTTTTCCTACTCGCATAACATCTCTATGACCGCATAACTCCACTATCCCTATACATTAGTATAGGTCTATTTGTAGGATAGTTACTGCATCGCATCATAGATCCCCACCTCGTTTCATTCCATGCATATCTTCTTCACTTTCACATTTTGTATCACATAGATCTCTATCACCAACGTATTATTTGATGCCACAACTTGCTTCATACATTCATCCCTCACATGTGCATAGATTTCATTCACCACTACAACATTTGTATACCATCCCTCCATTATTATAATATGGTTATACATTTTTACTTCCCACATCGAGATGAAAGAAATCCTTCCTTCACCATCATTAGATAGTTCATTTATTCACACATACTTGGGGGCATGACACTCCACCTTCCCCTTACCTAGTCTTAGCATAGTCACAATCATCATATTTTATATTCTTATGCATTCATATCCTCACATTCATCTCATTCATCATACATTCTAGTGTCATTACCCTATGACACACTCTTGTGATTTGGTTCACACTTGATTGTTGAGGGATTACTACACCGAACCCCACACACTACACTATAGGCTCTACACATTGTGTCTTATCACACACTATGCATCATACACCCTACATTCTACACTTAGTCTACAACATTTTGATATTTTTGTACCATATCTACACCATTTTCTAAACTTTTACATCCTATATTACTCATCTTACATACTACATACATGCCATTTTACACATTCTACACTTTTTGCATTACATTCTACACATTGCGTCTTTGCACATTCCACTCATCACATGGTCAATTTTTTTCATTACATATACTACATTGTCTTCTACATGCTACACTCACTATGTGATGACACACTTTAGTTCCTTGGTTCATACTCGACTTACGAGGGTTTACAAATCAAATGGACCTTACACTCATCACACGTTTACTACTCAACCTTTCACTATGCGACATTCATATCCTAGTGACATACGCTTTAGGATAAATCATCACCTATTCTATAATTTTGTAGTGGTATACACCTTAGGTTACATCTCCACTCTTCTATGGTAGTGACATATGCTTTAGGATAAATAGTCACCTATTATATCATTTTCTCGTGGTCTACACCTTAGGTTACATCACCACAGCCTCCTTACATTTTGTAATGATATACATTTAGTGCTAAATCATCACTCATCCATTCATCTTATAGTGATATACGCTTAGGATAAATTATCACTCTTACACTCATTTAGTCATGATATACGCTTCAGCTATAAAGTTCACGCATACATTGTAGCTAGGTTGTATCTCATCACTACACTTACACATTTATCACAATGCACTAGACACGATGCACATTACTTGACCATTTCTTGATGACGCACTCTCATTTATGGTTCATTCTTGACTGTTAACGGGGGGAAAATGAACCTCACTACATAAATTTTCCATTCACTCGGGGAAATGTGGCTCCTATCACTCCATCTTGAATTCCATTCCATCCATCCACATCATATTGCATATTATGGTTACTTTTATTCTTGCTTAATTTTTCGTGTTCATGGTCACTTTATTACACATGCTAGTTAGATTACTTAGATGTCATTTATCTATATCATACACATATGCACGTTCACATATTCTTATAGTTGTGATTATAGATATAGGTCTCTTACATGCAACATAGATAGTCACCTTCTACCCTTCCTATACTAATCATTGGGGGCATCCATACATTCATTTCTTCTAGGTGTTTATTGTTTCATTTTGTACTTAGCACTTTACATGACTTGCTTATACATGCTTTTGACATACTAGATATCTTTCTAACATGCTAATGGGTGCTTCATGTGTAACATTTGTTATGCATGGATATTTGTTTCCGTACTTGTTTGTTGCATTGTCTACTCTTGTTTGTTATTGTTTATAGGCCTTTCCCTATGTTTGGTGTGCACACTTTTCTATTTTTTGTGGCCATGATGGCCTTGCATGTCTTGTGACATCGTGAGTGATGTCCCATGTGTTTTTCTAGCCTTGTGCAACTTACTTGTCTTCTTGTCTACTTACATTATTTTTTTTGGTAGCTTATACACTATTTTCTACATGCATGCGTGTTTACACTTGTCTTTGGCTAGACTTCTTGTTTGTGTGTGCCTTAGTTTCTACCATGAACTTTTCATTGTTTCAACGTACATGTGTCTGGCCCTCTTTTGGGGTTGTATTCTCCTATCGGTAACGTCACATGCACCCCCAAAGAGGGGGACATTATCTAGGGGTTGTACATACTAATACAAGGTATTTACACTAGTTGAGTTTAGTGTACTTTCCACCATTAACATTGTGGGTTACATACAATGAGTGGGTTCAAACTAGTCTATGAACCCCATAAACAATGGATTTTACAATACATGGTGTCCTTAGTATTTTGGAAGCAGTTATAGGCTTGGAGGTTATAGTGGGTGTGCCTCTCTACACTACTTCGGCACGTGGTGTCAGATCACCCAAAAAACCAAGACGATAGACAAATATCTCCACACAGTTCAGGGAAGTAGTTAGATCTTGGAGGACACAAAGCATTTACTCCCTACATTTCTTAGGCCTATGGCGTGAGATCACCCTAAAAACTCACAGTTTTAGATATGTTTGTACACTCTTTCTCAACATGGATCAGGTGCACATTTTCCATTCACATTTGCATATTTTACATACTTTCATACACACGCATCTTTTACATAGTGTTTTTACAGTGACATACATACATATTTGACTACTTTATCATTTTCTCCTTGTAGGTACGGCCGTATGATAAACAAGCAGTCAAATAGGGGCAATAACAAGAAACCAAAATAAAAAGAAAACAACATTCTACGATACCACACATGCTTTATTAACCATGTAGGTACACTACACACTACGGAAACTACACACACGTGTTCCATCCTAGGTCCACTCTCATCACTTTTTTCTTTGCACATTTTTCATTTATAGTTTCCACTCTCCATATTTTTGTCATTCCACACTTTTGTCTAGTCCTTCGGTGTGTTTCTACTACACTCTTCATGGACATTGGGTAAGCATCTCTATCTACTTTATGTTACTGATATTTTCGCTCACCAACATAAAGTGGGGGTAAAATATAGTCACAAAATCATGCACTTAGACATTTATTTATCTCGGTCTCACACTACAATTTAGAAGGTTATTGAATGAAGAAAGTACTAATTAACCCTCGTTATTTTATAATTTGTGATCTATTACACCCATATGCCCAAACATTTTTTTACATTCAGCATAATTTAAGCCTTCACTTGGGTGCCAAGATTTAGTACTAGGGCACCCATGGGTGCCCTGGTACCACCTGGGGGTGCCCCAATCCTTCTAACATTTTCCCATACTGTTTGGGCCTCTTCTAGCCCTTTTTCATCCTTATCTTTCTTGTGGTTGGCCTTTTCAGGGTTAATTATGAAATTAAAGCAAGAAAACCCTCTAAAAATAAAGTTATGAGACCATAATGAGATACCTAGCATCACTTACTACTATCATTCTATCTAGAGTTTCATCCTTCTATTACATTAGCATCCACATAGCTCCATCATCAATGCACAAACTAGGACATCTACATCACTCTTCATAGGGGAGGTTTTCTATTCTATTACATGCACACATTCTATTAAATTTTCTAAATTTAGTTATTGCTTGCTATTTCACATAGTGTGACGACATAAGAGCACCTAGGGCATGACATGCACACACTCACCAGAACTACATTCAGGTCTAAAATGTAGTGTAATGATCAATTAGTAAGGTCACTATGTTGGTAGTTAAGGTCTGTCTGACCCATTCATTTGCATATTTATTTTCTTGGATTTTGATACTTCCTTTTGGTATTTAGTATGTTATTTCTTCCTCTTGGGATATTTTGAGCATTCAGTGTAGTACAAGAAAATTAATGTGTTAAACAATGAAGGACAACAATCATCTTCGAGACTGTGAAGACAAAGTCCGGAATTTTTTCCTAAACAAGGACTCCTATTTTTCTTACCAGAGCACTTATGGGTGCCCCATTCCTCTCCCTAGCACTCCAGTCCAGCCACATCACCCAAATTTTCCTTTGCGGGACCTCAACATAGTCGCTCTTGCTTTCGATTTTCTATTTGTCACCGTGACACATAGTCCGACAAGCATCTCGTTACCATCTAATTCATTTATTCTTCTCTCTTGCACATTAGGATTTAGTATTCCATTTTACATATTTATTTAGAACATTAGAATACTCCTTTACTACATTTCATTTTTCTTAGTACAACCATTCATAGCGTAGATTAACTATTATATACTACATAGTTTAGTTAATTTTAGTTCATCATCTTCTTATCAAGAAGCTTGCTAAATTATGCAATTTTTGGTTTAAATTATCAAATTGGCTTAGGAAATGATATCAACATGTTTCATGGAGTCATACTATTATATTCCAACTATCAGACATGCTATAATAAACCAAAATATTCACATTCACCTCAGTCTCACAAAAATGCCATTTTTTATTCTTAACGGCATATACTCTACTCCAATTATGCATTTAAATTTCAATGGCTACCCTGAGAGTTATCAAAGATTCAATAGTTCACTTTCAACCATCCTAACATGCTTCCAAAATATCAATCTCCAATTCTTATTGCACCCCTATTTCACCTGATTCTTGGAAGCGTTTCTTTGAATGTGACGAAATAGATAAGGGTAAAAGGGCTAGGAGGAATACCTGTTAAAGCTAGTTGAAGGTTATTGCGTGCATATGACTTCTTGATCCATAGCTAATCATGAGAGCTTCCTTTTGGCTAGGAGGAACTACCTAAAATGAACAACAAGACCACCAAAAGAGATTAAATAGCATATGATAGTGGACTGCCTAGCGTATGCTAGTTCCGGAAGTGTGATACTCCCTAGAAGGTTGTCAATCCACTATTTAAAACAATTCAATGTTAACAATAAATGAAATCCTATTGTAGTTAAAATGATTTAGGTATCTCATTCGACTACAATAAGAAAATTCATTCACAACAGGCTAAGATATGATTGAATCTAAAGGGAAAGGTCTCTATCAGAGTACTAGTACTGGTTAGGGTCTGGTTTTGGGTTATTTTGGGTATTTGGTGGGGAATTTAGGATCTATTTTTTTGTCCGAGAGTAAAACACGAGGGACCGATGTTGATCTCATGTAACCGATGATGGTCATGGGTAACTAGCAGCATCAGTATAGTCAGTGTGAGAAACTTATATATATCTTGGTGTTGGGACAGATCTGAGGCTAAATGAAAATGGAGAGGGTAATGGAAAGGTCTGTGGAGATCTTAGGTATACTCAGAGGTGTTTAACAGTCAGGTATGGGAAATTTAGTGGTGTGGGTGAAGGAATGATCAAACTTACATGAAGGTAAATGGTGGGAGAATGGGGGTGCAAGTAGAAATTGATAATAGAGGTAACAAAGCCTACTAAAATGAAAATGGATGAATGCTGGTTAACAAAATACTTACTATTATATGAGCTTGGTGGCTAGATGGAAATTGCAGTTGATCAGATGGATGGAATTTGATGTGGTGATGGCACTTCCCGGATGCTTCTGTGAATGCAAATGGCTTTGTGATCACTTCTGATGTTGGTTGTGGATGTTCATATGCGTGTGTGAATGTTGGTTTTGCTTGCATGCAGCTCTGGTTTCATCCCTTGCTCTCTGAATGTGCCAACCTTGAAATAAGGTTATTTTTGGGAATAAATGGTAACCGACGATGGTTTGGGTTGACTAGTGGTGGTTTAGGGTGACCAATGTCGTTAGGGTGGGATTTTCTAGGTTTACCAAAATGGGTAGATCTGCTTGATTTCTTGGATCTTGTTCATTTTTTTCTGCGGATTAGAATGGAAGCTTCCTTTCTAATGGGCGGGAAAGTGGTTAGAGGGAATGTAGGATTTGATTTTTAGGGTTTGGGTAGGTCTTAGTTAGTTATGGCAACATACTAAGAATAGGTTTGGAGTGAGGTGGCTAGGTGAGGTGGTGGTGTGAGAATTATCTTAATTAGGATATTTAAAATAATAAATATTGTGAGGACATGGATTAATTTAATTAATTTAATTAAATTAATATTAGAGTGGGGTGAAAGGGGCCATGGTTAGGTGAGTGTGTTCAAGGTGATTATTTGATGAGGGACCAAGGGGAGTGTGACCAATTTTGGTGTCTACATTTTTCCCCTTTTTGTTGCGTAGCTTGTATTAGTAAGTGACGTTGACAAAAATAGGATGTGGTTGGCCCAAGTGTGGGTGAAGGTGATCCCCCTCAAACTAGGAAATAATGAGGCAAAATGCATAATATGTGAGTGGTTTGATAAAAGGTGAATGTGATGAAAAGGAAAGTGGGTAATGGGGGTAAAGGGGTAAAAGGTCCAATCGGGTAATCCAGGTAATGGGTCAGGTCAAAGGTAGTAACAGTCAAACGCATGCACATGTATAAATTGCAGCACGGTACCAAGTTGAAGAGTATGCAAAATCTACATTTTCTAAGGTCAATAGGTTTATCCAAACAAGGTTGAGGTGATTCTAGTATCCAAGGTATAGGATATGGTCAGGAAACACATCGCAGTCAGGTGCAGGAACATTTAGGTATGTTCTGGTACACCAAAGGTTGGGTCAGGATAAATGGTCATGGCAAGAGGCAAGGTAAGGTCATTAGGTCAAACAACATGGGTAACAATGTCATAAGGTATAGCGAGCACATGAGGTCACAAGTCACTAGTAATGTTCCAAGTCCAAGTATCTAGGTCATGGCATGGGTAGGGCCGAGGTACGGGTAAAATAAAGAGTCCCCAAATGATGAAGGGGTTAGGTGGTAACTGATGAGGTCAAGGGGGTAAAGTGAAGTGTCCAAGTCAGGTGTGGGTGAGGTAGAAAGGATTCAGGACAGAAAATTAGGGGTAGTGGGTAGTAATAAGACTGAGCAGGATAACCGATGATGGTCATAGGGAATCGATGCCAGTTGTCATGAACTGACCATGGTAGGCTAGGGCACAGGACTAATGTCGGTCAAGGTAAAACCGTCACCGGTCAAGTCGGGTAGGCTATAAAAAGAAAAAGTGCCATGTTTTGAAAATCATTTGTCATTTACCAAATTGGAGAAAATGACAAGAGAGAGATAAAGAGGTGGAAAGTGACCAAATGACATGGAGAGCTGAGTTGGCGAGCAGAGTGAGTGATCGTTGGTTGATAGGTGGGTCTACAAGCATGGTGATTAGATTGGGTGATCGATTGGATTTGATTGAGCCAGTGGATGAGCGGTGATGGAAGAGGTAGGAGAGGGATTGGGTGGACCTGTGTAGTGGCTTGAGATGCCACCATGTAGATGGAAACGTGATGAGGTAAGAACCTATTCTAATTTTTTGATTGTTTGTGAGTAGGTGGAGGGTAGGAATCAGGTAGGAGGGAAAATGGGGTTTGTTTTGGGGGGAAACTATTAAAATTTGAATGTGGGGTTTAATGAGAAAAGGGGAACAAGGGAGGGTAGATTTAGGGCAATGAGGAGTGGGAATAGGAATTGGGTAGGTATTGGTGGGGGAAGTGGGTAGAAAGGAGGAGTGTGGGAGAGAAGGGGTAGGGCATCATGGGTTTGTCATCGTGATAGTGACTAACGTCGGTTTTCTCTTAGCCGGCGTCGGTGGGTAAGGACCGATATCGGTCATAAGATGTGATGATCGATGTCGGTCAGCAGGCTAAAGAGGCAAGCCCTCAAGGAGAAAAAATGGACGGATTACAAACAAATAGGTAGGGGTAGGGAGAGTTAGGTAGGGGAAATTTTATGGGTATGGGTAGGTGGGTGAATAAGGAAAATCAATGCGAGGGAAAAATGAAAATAGGTAAGGGTTCGAGGCATGGGTAGATAGGTGGTGTTGATTGAGGGCATAGAAATAGGTGAAAGGTTGAGTTAGTTAGGGTAAGTGGTATAGTGGGGGTGGCAAGGTGGCATGCAGGTATGGTCAAGTTTGATTGATATGATTGGTTGTATGTAGGCTAGGGACCAAGCTATGGATGAGGGATAGAGTACCTCCCTTACTCATGGAGATACGGGGAGATGACACAAGGAGTGGATCCATGTTGAAGATGTGGGTCTAATTAGTGTTAGGGGCTATCAAAGCACGTAGTCCAAGAGGTGATTTTGATGGTTTTCCTCATCAATATATGGGATTCGATAACCAATACATTCCATTTTTGTGAGATGAGATCACGATCACCCGTAGAGGATGTTTACATGATCATGCGGCTACTTATAACAGGTACACAGTGTATTAGATATCCTTAGAGGCATTCGAGGAGTTTCTGCTACCATTATTTGGAGAGGGGTTGGCCTTGTTAGGATTCCACAGTGCCAGTATGAGCTACGGGGTGATGTACCAAGCCTACCCTGAGGAGATAAGGCTGATAGTGCTTTTGATGGAGGTAGTGTGTTGTTTTACACTACCAGATGCATAGGGTGGGAGATTCCCATGGTCATTGATGGGGGTCCTACACAACATGGTGGAGAGTAGGACTCGGTTTGCATGGGAGCTGCATTCTGGTACAACTATACATGGAGTTGTGGGCTTATGGGTGACTATGGCAATTTAGCTTGTGTTGCACATTCTTATTACATTATTGGGCCTATGAGAACATTGTGTGTGTGCACCCAGTTGGTATGCCCAGGCCAACACATTTGAGCCCGGTTTTGTTTAAGTGGGCTACGGTGATGTATTCGGTTATGGGAGAGTGTAGAGAAGCTAGAGTGACACATGATGTAGCCTATTATAGGTGATTACTGGAGGGGTTGTCTAGCATGGACATTATTTAGAGGCCATATGTAGGCTATCCTTCATACAGGAAGATGGCGATGGAGTTGGATGGGCTACATGATTTACAGGTGGATAGAAGGGTGGCGGGTGGGGAGAATGAGATGATACATGTAGATTGGGTCAGACGGTAGTTTGGGTTGCCACAGGATATACCCCCACCCTTCCCTTAGTATAGGAGAGATGATGTGGAGAGGCCTATGTCTCCACCACGACCTACAATGCCAACAAACAGAAAGAAGAGTAATCGGTCGACCGATAGATAGATGATGTCGGGGTGACAGATAGGTAAAGATAGTGGTGGGATGCACATCTATGAATAGTACTGCCGAGGCTGGGGCAACCAGATTTTACTACCATCACAATGTAGAGAGATTCCCTGCAGGGGTAGGTGGCTACCCTGGTGACCTAGTTGGGCATAGTACAGGGACATCTGATAGGGGCCGAGGCATAGGTTGTGACCCTGCAGGCACAGGTGGCCACTTTTTAGGCACAAGGAGTACAGGGACCAACACCTGCATTGGAGGGAGAGGGAGAGGGTGGAGATGGAGATGGGGTGCAGGTAGCCACCCTATAGGTATAGGTGACAGGTTTACAGGGCCAGTTGGCCACATCGCAGGGACAAGTTATAGGTTTGTAAGGCTAGTTGGCCACTACACAGGCACATATAGTAGCTCTTTAGGCCTAGGTATGGCAAAGCTGGGGCCGATGGCACCACCAGGGCAAGGATATGGTGCCATTATTCAAGCATGACTAGGGTAGGGTCAGAGGCTAATGGCACCACCGTAGATAGTACCCACTACTAGATTAAGAGACGCCATGGGTGAGGTGAGATACTACCAAGATCATTTGATGGCAAAGCGAGGGATATATGTCTTATCATATGCCGAGTATAGAGCACAACAGGCCTCGAGTGAGAGGAGTAGATCCCACACACATAGTGTGGAGAGTATAGGGGGCTAGTGAGCCCAAGGGCTGGTTTAGGGTGAGGCCACTAGTGCACGGAGGCTAGCTCCAGAGGCAGGACCATTAGGGGCTCAGACCAGGGCGAGGCGGAGGGAGGTCAGCCGAACGCCAGGCTAGAGGAGTGGGGGAGGAGATAAATGAGACAAGTTTTGACATCATATGGGGAGATGATTGAGCTCTATACATGATTATTTGATTGTTGATATCATATTTTTGACATATATATCAGCCTGCGTGTCAAAGATAGTGAGGATGTACATGAGAGTTTTGAGATTTTGTTATATACACCAACCTGCATGTTGAAGATATTTGAGAGTCATGTATATGGATACACATGTTTAGATGATTGATTTATAGAGATGATGGTGATTATGGTCATTATGTGTATATGGTTGTGTTTAAATTGCTATTTTGATTTGTATATGTGATGGAAACTAATTAGTGTAGGCATGATAGAGCCAGGTCATAGGCATGGACCGAGTTAGGTTTTTGGTTTAGGCATGGATTGAGTTAGGTTGTGGTTTACGCATGGATGCAGTTAGGTTGTTAGTTTAGGCATGGATGGAGTCAGGTCATAGGCATGGATTGAGTCGGGTTGTGGTTTAGGTATGGTTGAGTTGGGATTGGTTGAGTTTGTAATTCATTAATTTGTGTAATTAATGATGATATGTGTCATGTTGAGATGTTTATAGTAATATGCATGATAATGGTAAAGAAATGGTAGACATAATGAATGTATGCATGATGATGATAAATATGTGAAGCAATTGTTCTTTTGTTTGGTTTAATTTCCAATTATTGATATAAAAAGGAAATTAACTAGGCTAGAATGTGACTAGGAAAAAAGGGGGAAGGAATTGGTTAGGGTAGAGAGTGTCTGAACTAACCTCTAAGAGATCCATGCCCTTAGAGTGTTGCCTACATAGTCCCAATGAAAAGTGACCTCAGGCCGATGTAGTTCTCCCATAAGCTAGGGAAAATGTGAGGAGGTATGAGAATGGGTTGGTAGGTTATAGGCATGGTTGAGTTGAGGTCTGCTAGGGATGGTTGGGTTGTGGGAAAATAGGTATGGGTGATATTAAGTTGATTGTGGTGAAAAAGGAAAATTTCCCAGTGATAAGCATCGAGGATCTAGTCATGTATAAGATGATCAATACGTAATGAAGAAGTTAAAAGATAAGAGGAGGAAAAAGAGCCACCTGATTGGTGAGGATCATAATAGTTGGATCATACCTTAGATAGGCTGGTGAATGTAAGACCCTAAAGACATTACATGATTGATTATTCTAAAGGTGAATAATAGTCACATGATCACCAAATGTCATGTTTCAGCAAGTCCCTTAAGGCGGTAGGAAATGAAGGTGTAAATGGTGAGAAGGTGAAAAGTGGTTATTTTATATGGTATGAGGTAGCATGCCTTTTTGGCAAGAGATCCTAGATCACAATGAGAAAGTCCATGATGAAAATGTTTTTCTATTTGACTTGTATTGGAGATAGACTGAGTGATGTGGGAAGTCTATATGGGATGAGGAAATTAACTCCTTGAGGTCTTTGAAGTGATCGATGGAGAAGCTTCAGATTTTTTTTTTTAAAGTAGGATTTACATAGCTATCCTTCGAGGGAGCAGTCTATTTATAGCAGTGATGTAGAGAGAAATATGTCCTTTTAAGGGAGTCATCCTTTTATTGGAAGTTTGACTCAAGGAATTGGATCCCATGTGAGGGATTTTAAGTCATGGAGAATACTAATGTGAAGAATAAGATTATTGTTCAGAAAGCAAGGTGAAACGACCATGGGATCTCATCTGCAATAAGACAAAAATTATCCATGAGAATCATGTCATGTGTAGAGTCGTGGTACACATATTTAAGAGAGGGTAAAAGAGTGATAGGTACACACATGATTCATGTTTAATTATTATGGATGGCATAGTGAAAGGAGGGAAGTGAATAGCACTCAAGGGATGAGCATGAAAAGAGGTAGAAGGTGAGTAGGACTAAAATTTAACAGTAGAATGGTCGAATATGAAAGGAATTAAGGGGCTCAAGTTTGGGTTTACCATCTAGTGAAGATAAATGATAAGCACTTGATCCATCAACATGTCCAAGCCAATTAGGAGAAAATTTTCCCATTTACTTTTTGTTGCTTTGGTTACATGTTGATTTTCCTTTAGGATGAGATCACCAACTTGGAAGGTTCGTTCATGGACACATTTGTCATAGGCATGTTTGATACATTTTTGGTAAACTTGAAGATGGTCAAGAGTGTTAAGACATCGTTCATCTAATAACTCAAGTTGTGCTAAATGGTCTTGGCAAAAGTCATCATCATTGAGCATGTCATGGAGATAAATACAAAGAGATGGAATCTGGACTTCGAGTGGTAGAACAACCTTTGTACCATATACTAGAGAAAAAGGTGTGGCAGCAGTGGAAGTGTGAATACTAGTGCGGTACGCCCACAGAGTGAAAGGAATGTGTGTATGCCAATCCTTCCCAGTATCATTAACCACTTTCATGAGAATTTTTCTGGATTTTATTAGTGGATTTGGCTTAGCCGTTGGTTTGTAGGTATTATGGTGATGAGAAACTTAGTTGAATACCAAAGGCATCACAAATTTTCCACAAGGTTTTATTTTTGAATTGTTTTCCGTTATTAGTGATGAGGCGATGTGGAACACCAAAGTGACAAATAATGTGATGATTGATGAACTCACATATTTTCTCATCTTTCATGGAGATGAGAGGTATGGATTCAACCCATTTGGTGTAATATTTGGTAGTGGTGATTATCCATTGATGTCTCTAGGAAGAGTGGGGATTGATCTCTCTGACAAGATCTAAACCCCATTGAGAGAAGGGCCAAAGGTCATGGGCGACCTGTAAGGCATGATTGGGTGTATGATGAAGATTGGCATGTTGTTGGAATTTTACACAATGCTTAATGTAGTCACAAAAATCATGGTTAAGGGTCGGCCAGTAATAGCCTAGGTGAAGAATATGCTTAGCAACAACAAGGCCAATGAAGTGAACTCCACATATGCCATCATGTACTTCCTTAATGGTATAAGGAATTTCAAAACTCATAAGGCACCATAAGAGAATACCATCAAAGCCACATTTATAGAGGAGGCCACACATGATGATGTAACGAGAGACCCTTTTAAGAAAGGCGCATTGTTCATTACGAGTGAGGTCGGGAGGCAAGATGGAGAGGGAAAGATAGTCTGAGTATTGTTTATACCAAAGGTCACTCGGTTTGGGAGTGGCAGTTCCAATAGAGTAAACTTCATGAGGTAAATAAGAGGGTGATTGGAGTCTTTATACGGTGAAAAGATTTTAGAGTTGGTGGTACAACGGGTATCTAAGAATCCAAGCGAGGCCACGATATCTACAAATTTGTTAGTAGAATGTGGGATGGTTTGAAGGGCGTAATGGTTGAAGGTGGATAAAAGTATGTCTACATGATGCTTATACTATTTAAGGATCTCATTACGACACTTTGGTATATACTATTGACTTGGTTTATGACCAATTGAGAATCACCAAACATGTTGATTAACTTTACATCTAAGGCATAAGTAGCTGGAGACCCAATACGAGTGCTTCGGATTCATAAATATTATTTGTACAATCAAAATCAAGTTTGAAAGAAAAAGGCATGGGTTCACCATCAAGCGAGAATGAGGATAATACCACCCTCATCCCCATGCTGACACTTGGAACCATCAAAGAAGAGTGTCATTTGGTAAGTGGGTTCGTCCAAGGAAAGGGTAGCAATTGACTCATTTAGAAAGTCAAAGTTAAAAGACCGATCCCTTGAAATAGTGCATCACCAATTGGTTGGTGATAACTTGGCCCTTGATGGACTTTTGATGGATGAATTCGAGGTCAAGGTCGGCTAGAAGCATAAGCCAGTACATGGCACATTGATTTTGGTAAGGTTTGGCATACATGAAGTGTAAGGGGTTGGTGTTGGTCACAACATAGGTTTTGTGGTTAAGTAGGTAATGGCGGAGTTTGGTGGCAACGAAAACTAAGGCTAAGAAAAGTTTTTCAGCATGGGTGTATCGGGTTTCATAGTCTAGAAGAGTACGACTTATGTAATAAACCTCCTACTCCCTATGTTGTTCATCACGATGAGCAAGCATGGCCCCTAAGGAGTGATGGTAGCAGAGATGTATAGGTAGAAGGGTTGATCATCTTTACGTGGAATGAGTATGGGTGGTTGGAGAAGGTATTTTTTTAAGGCTTCAAAAGATTTTTGGCAGTCATCATCCCATTTAAAGGTGACATCATTTTTATAAGATGATGAAATGGCTAACACCAATCAGAAAGTTGTGAAATGAAATGGTGAATAGACTACAACTTACCTTACAGGATATGGAGTTTCCAGTAGATTAGTGGGTGGAGGCATTTTGAGAATGGCCTTGACTTTAGCTGGGTCAACCTCTATACCACGTAAGGAAACAATAAATCCCAAGATCTTTCCACAATACTTAATGAGGCATGAGTCAAAAATGGTTTTAGGATAGTGAGGTGCTCGAGTGAAATTTAGATTTGCAAGGAGATCATCTATGTAAGCTTCCAATATATGGTGCATGATGTCATGGAAGATGTAAGTCACATCCTGCTGATATGTGGCGTTAACGTTTTTAGGCCAAAAGGCATGACTCGATAGCAGAAGGTCCCCCAAGGGGTGATGAATGTGGAGGAAAGTCATATTTTGGGCAATATAGGTTGAGGTCATAGAAATCTGTGTAAATGCGAAATCCCCCTATCACCTTAGTGACTAGGAAAATGTTAGAAATCCATTGGGGATAATCAATGGGTAAGATGAAGGAAATGGAAAGAAGGTGTTGAAGTTCTTCTTTGACCATAAGAGAAATGTGGGGGTGCATTTTCCTCAACTTTTGTTTTATGGGTTTGGCATTGGGAATGGTTACGATATTGTGGACCACTATGGTGGGGTCAATACCGGGCATGTCTACTGTGTAAGACCAAGAAAAATCATGGTTATGATTTTTGAGAAAAGAAGTGATGGCTTCCTATTCAACAATATCTAAAGATTGGCCAATCTTTAGAATGTGGGTCATCCTGAGTATGGATGTTGATTTTGATAGTCGATTCATTCAACATGGTTTGTGTCTCAGATGGTAACAACCGATGAATATATGAGTCTTCTACACCAAGGTAGGTGAGTATAGATTCATCATCCTGACATTGAATGACATTAATAGAAGGTGTATTGTCATCGATCATTTCAGGATATAGGAAGGGAAGAGAAGAGGGAGCCTCACCCTCATGTTGATAAGTTAGAGGCCCCAAGGAAATGGTGTTTATGAAAAAAAGTTAGGAGGGATGGATTCTGGATCCATCGACTCTTTCGATGAAGGTGGTGAAGAAGGTGGAGAAGGGTTGATATCCTCAATGAGTTCGATGTGAGCCTTCTTAGTAGGAAGTTTAGCAAAGTTGATACCATTATGGTCTTTATGTTTGTAGGTAGTACATGGAATAATAGTGTGATGGTCTTGATCGTAAAATCCAAAACCAAAACCCTTCCACGCACATCAGTACAACAAGGTGTGCGAAAAATGGTGATTGGTGAGTGACTAAAGTTCGACATAAAATGAGTGGGTTTGTGATGGTGGTTTAGGTGTATAAGTGGTAATATCAAGTCCCCCATAGGTGAGATTGGTGTGAAGGTGGGGATGACCATACGGGAGACGCTCTCCTATGCAATGATCGTAGTGAGGGTGTTGTTGAAGGCTTCCATACTCTTGTGGAGTAAGGAATGTGTTGACATTATATAAGCGATATTGAAAAATAACTTCTAAGGGATCGGTGGTCAATATGTGGGTAGTTGGGATAAAGGACGTGTTAGATATTGAATCGGAGGTGGAGCCAGCCTAATTGGGAGGTAAATTGAGTCGGTAGTGGAGGTCGTGGCAAAGGTAGGGATGAAGGGTTTAGGTGCGGTTGTAGTAGTGGCGGCACTAGTTAGTAGAGGTGTAGGTTTAAAGTTTGAGACTTCAAACCATCATCTACAGGAAGAGTATATGATTATCACCAATATCCATTTAATGAAGGCCACTTCAAAACATAATTCTTCTTCAATCTTATTAAGGGACCTAAGAAGACGTATTTCTCAAAGTTTTAGATTTTAGAAACACTCGTAAAAGTTCTAATAGCCAATTCTTTTAAAACCCTCACTAGGGTTCTATCTTTCCCAAGAAATTTCCTTTCTCTTCACAAAATTCTCAAGGATTAGTTTTAAAGATCAAAACTTGTCTCAAAGGTCTATAGTGATCTCTTCTTATATTATGAGTAGTTATTAATAAAAAATAAGACACGTGACTTCAACATTTATCCCAACTCCTTTATACTAGATTGTGTTTAGTAGTAGCACAATCTTAAGACTCTTAACTCCACAAAAATTTAGATCTCCACTTAAGCAATTAGATCTTCATATGAGATATCATACACATTCTTAAAGAGAGAAATCATTTATATTGTTCAAATAACTTGCACAAATAATCACCAAGTCCTCTTCCTTAAACTGACATAATTTCAAGTGATTAAATCAGTGACCTAAATACTAAAACATAACACTCCACAATGTTAACTCCAATTTTTTTAGATAAATTACCTTCATACATATCTTAACACTCAACTTGTAATAAAAAAAATTAAAGGGAATGAGTAACAATCATTCATGGAAACATATCAATCACAGACACTCTAGAAAATAATATATCGGATCACATGAAATAGAGTGTTTCATAATACCATTACAAAATTCTCCTCCATGTCTTCCCTTGGAATCCTTCATTCATACCTATCCATCCATAACTATCCTCCTCTTCGAGATTCTTCCCATTTTGTACATCTTCAACAAAACCTAACTATTTTTCTTAACTTCTAGATGGTCCTCATATGTAACTTATGAATTATTTTGAGGATTTTACACTCATTTCTCAATTTACAACTTAATGAACTCTTAATGATCATAATGAGATGTTTATGATGTTCCCTTTTAGACTCTAAGACCCCTAACTCTTCTTTAAAAAAATCCCACAATGGGTTAGACACACTAACAATTCAAAATGTCTCTTTTGGAGGGAAATCATTATTTTGAATTTTTGAAAGATTGTTCTCAAACAAACATATTAATATGACTCTAATGACCTCCTAAAACACTTAGGACACCTTCACATACCAAAATTGAACCAACACACCAAAATGAGCACCTTGGAGAGAGATGCTCCTGCATCACACTTCCACCCTTTTCTCTCCATTATCTAACCTTCAATCCCTCCTCAACTTCCACCCTTTTCCATCCATCATCCAACTCTCCACAAAAATTCACTTCCACTCTTGTCCCTCTACCATATAACCTCCAACCCTCAAATCCCTCAAATCCCTCCTTCACTTCCATAATTTTCCCTCCATCGTTCAACATCCAAGACTTTTCCTCCATTATCTAACCTTCAATCCCCAAATCCCTCCTTGAATTCCACCATTTTTCTTCCATCATCCAACCCTCGAACAAACTTCACTTATACTCTTCTCCCTCCTTCATCTAACCTCTAACCCTGAAATTCCTCAAAGCCCTCCTTCACTTCCATCAGTGTCCCTCCATTGTCCAACATCCAAGATGTTTCCATTCATCATCTAGCCTTCAATCCCCAAATCCCTTCTTGACTTCAAAAATTTTTCCTCCATCATCCAACTGTCTAACCAACTTCATTTTCACTCTTCTCCCTCCATCATCTAACCTCCAACCCTCCAACCCCTCTAAACCCTCCTTCAATTCCACCATTATCCCTTTATCGTCCAACATCCAAGCCATTTCCCTCTATCATCTAACCTCATATTTCACCTTTTTCTTAAATTGTTTCTTTGAATTGTTGTGAAACAAATAGGGTAACAATAATAGGAGGAATACTGTTAAAATGTCGGTTGATGGGTTGTTGCATGCGTATGACTTCCAAATCCACAGCTGACCATGAGAGCTTCCTTTTGGCTAAGTGGAACTACCTGTAATGAAAGCAAGACCACCAGAAAGAATTAAACAATATGGGTAGTGAACTACCTAGCGTGAGCTAGATCCGGGAAGCGTGATACTTCCTAGATGGCTATCAGTCCACTATTTAAAAAAATTAATGCTGAAAACAAGGTAAATCCTATTGTTATTTTGGAATGATTTAGGTATTTCATTTAAAACCACAATAAGAAAACAGATATAATCTAACAAAGCTAAGCTAGAATAGAATCCACAGGTCAAATGGTTGGTTCTGGGTTCTGTAGGTCTAATAAAGGTCGGGTAGGTCACCAGTGAGTGAGGGTGAGGTAAAATTAGGTGGATAGGTCTCTATTTAAGGCTGTGTGGGAAAACACAGAGATCGGCATCATCGGGGTGACCGACCGCGGTTAGGTATAACCGGCCTTGAGTTAGTTCCTGTGAAATCTGGAAACGTCACAGAATGGGGTTTTGGTCTCCTTTGTGATTGCACAAAGGACTTGGTTGGTCGGGACGAGGTATTGGGTGACTGGAATAGGTTTTTATGAGGTTTTGATGGGTCTATAGAGGTACAAAATGTTGGATATGGTCAATAGGGAGCAAGATAAACAATGGATGATAAAATAATGATAAAATGAAATAACTAGGAAAGTATGATGTTATACTTACTTGGATTTCATTCCTGAAAGTCTATGTGTGAAGGATGGAGGTGTTGATGATGGGTTTAAAGGCTGCAAGTGATCACCAACTAAATAAAATCTTCTACATGGTCTACATGCACACTCCTCTTTTGCTTGGATAAATCAGAATGTGGCTAGGAAGGTCATGCGGAGAGAAGATCCTCAATATCCTTCCTTGGATGTCAATTCTTGCTGGAATTGGATCTCTGAAGATGTGTTATCTCTTTGAGATTTCATTCTTTCTCATCCACTTTTTCTCCCAATGTTTTCAAAGACCTTGAGAATAAGGTATTTTAGGGGTTAAAAGGGTAACCGATATGTGCTGGATTAACTAGCAGCAATGGTTACATGGAAACCGACGCGTCGGTCAAGGTAGGATTTTTCAGGTTTACTAAACTTAGGGAGATCCTCCTGATTTCCTTGGATCTTGTGTCATTATTCCACATATTAGATTGGGATCTTCTTGTGAGCATGTGGGAATGTGGTTAGGGTGAGTGTAGGCATTTATTTTTAGGGTTTGGGTAAGTCTTAGTTAGTTATGGTAACTTGCTAAGAATAGGTCTTAGGTTGAGTTAGCTTGGTGAGGTGTCTAAGTGAATTGTTTGTGTAGATATTATTTAAATAATAAATATAGTGAGGATAAAGCATTAATTTAATTAAATTAATTAAATTAATATTAGTAGGGTGAAGGGGGTCATGGCTAGGTAGATGTAATAAAGGGGGGCTTATATGTCGAGGGATGAAGGGGGAGTGTGACCTAATTTTAGTGTCTACATTTTTGCCTTTTTTTTGTTGCATAGATTGTATTGGTAAGTGATGCTAACAAAAATAATATGTGGTTGGCCCATGTGAGGGTGAAGGTGATCCCCTTAAACCAGAACCGATGAGGCAACGAGTTGAAGTGGTGAGTGGTTTGATAAAAGGTAAATGTGAGGAAAAGGTAAGTGGGTGTAGGGAAGAGGGTGAAAGGTTCACACAGGGGATCTAGGTAATGGGTCAGGGTCAAAGGTAGCAATAGTCAAATGCACACACATGTATAAACTAAAACACTCTACTGGGTTGAAGAGCAGGCAAAATCTACATCCTCTAAGGTCGATAGGTTTATCCAAACAAGGGTGAAGTGAATCCGGTATCCAAGGTATAGGATAATTTTAGGAAACACAACATAGGTTAGGTGCAGGAACATGTAGGTTTGTTCTAGTAAACCAAAGGTAGGGTCAGGATAAATAGTCATGACAATAGGCTTGGTAAATTCATTAGGTCAAACAACATAGGTAACAGTGCCACAAGGTATAGCGAGCATATTGGTTCAAAGGTCACAAATAGTGTTCCAGGTCAAGATAGATAGGTCACAACATGGGTAAGGCCGAGGTAGGGGTGAAATAAGGAGGCTTCAATAGTGGACACGGTGAGGTTGAAGAAGATGGAGGGCCATAAGTGAAGGTAAAGTGGTCTAGGTAGGTGTAAGGAAGGAAAAAGAAAGGGGAGGTAAGGAAAATTAGGTGAATGTTAGGCAATGAGTACGGTATGGTAACCGAAATTGGCAGTATGAACCGATAATGGTGTAGAACCGACCGCGGTGGTTATCCAGGGCAGCGAGATCAGCCTCGGTCAAGGGTTGACCAATGTCGGTCAAGTCGGGTAGGGTATAAAAAGTGGAAAACCCGTGTTTTAAAATTCATTTGTGTATTGTGAAGGAGAAGAAGAGGACAAAAAGAGAGCAAAGAGGAAGAAGTCAAAAGAGTATGGTAGAGAGATTGGTGGTGAGCCACATAGGTGAGATTGAGTGGGCGAGAGGTGGGGCCACGAGATCGGATCAAGCGAGGTGATTGGTGGAGAGAATTGGAGGTCATTTGAGGATGGCAGAGGCTGGAGAGGGATCGAGAGGAGTGGCGTGAAGGCCAGAGGTTCCACCACGATGGTGGCAATGGGATCAGGTAGGAGTTAAACCTTTGTGATTAATGTGTGAGTTAATTTGGTAAAAATATAAAAAATGTGAAAAATGGGGTTTTTTGGGGGGAAAGAATTTCAAAATGGGAAAAATAGAGGGCAATGGGAATGAGGAAGGGTAGGGGGTAGAGCAAAAGGGTAATGTAGGAACAATGAGGGGTGTAAGGAGGAGTTGGGTGGGTAGAATGATTAGGAAGGGAAAAAATAGGGTTGGGAAGTCGGGGCGGGTGGTAGGACAGTGACCAACGTCGGTTGACTTGTGGCCGATGTTGGTGGGTAGTGACTCAGTATCTGCAGTCACAAGAGAACAGATGACCAATGCCGGTCAAAGGGAGACCGTTGTAAGTTTGGGGATAATCGGGTCGGTTAATCCTAAGTGTAAATTGGGATAAAAAAGGGAAGAGAGTAAGGGTAGGGTGGGAAAGAAGTTAGGTGAGAGGGGAAGGGTTTAGGGTGAGAAAGTAGGGTAGGTGGGTAAGGGTTGAGGGTAGTTTTGGGTGAGGGTAGGGTAGATAGTTTTGGGTGGATGGGTGTGGGTAGGTGTGGGTGAGGGTTAGGGTAGATAGGTAGGGTAGATGGGTTTGGGTAGGTGTGGGTGAGGGTTAGGGTAGATAGGTAGGGTAGATAGGTTTGGGTAGATGGGTGTGGGTAGGTGTGGGTGAGGGTTAGGGTAGATAGGTTTAGGTAGATAGGTAGGGTGGATGGGTTTGGGTAGGTTTGGGTGAGTGACAAGGCCAACGGGATGGGGGTGGGGAAAGAGAGTAGGTTGGGATGTGGGGTAAAAATTATGTAAGTTGGGAAGGTGGACTAATACATTACTTTTGTGGGATGTAGGCCTGAGACGAGCTGTGGATGAGGGCCCAGGTGCCACCCTTGTTATTGAAAATATGGGCAAGTGCGATGCAGGAAGAGTGGTAGCATGTTACAGAGGTGGGTTTGATAGGTGTGAGGTGCTACCAGCATGTTGTTCAGAGGTGAGTCTTATGGTTTCCCTCATCGATAGATGGGACTCGTGACCAACACCTTCCATTTGCCGATAGGTGAGATGAAGATCACCCTAGAGCATGCCTACAAGATCCTGTAGTTGCCCATATTGGGGGCCCTGTGTGTATTATATATCTTTAGAGGCATCCGAGGAGTTACTGGCACCCTTTTTGGTGAGGGTATAGTAGACCTAATGTTCGATAGCACTAGCATGAGCTATGGAGCGATGTATAGAGCTCATCCAGAGGAGATGAGGTTAGTGGTACTTGTGATGGAGGCAGTGTGCTGCTTCGCACTGCCACATGCAAAGGGGGGAGATTTCCAAGGTCAGTGATGGGAGTCCTCCATGACATGATGATACATCAGACATGGTTCGCATGGGCACCTGAATTTTTGACATAGGTGTATAGAGAGCTATGGCCTATGGGTGACTGCAGAGGTTCAACATTTGCATCATCATACTACTATATTCTTTGGGCATATGAGCACATTGTTTGTGTTTGACCAGTGGGGATGCCCTAGGCAGATGCATTCCCATGGAGAGTTTTGAGAGTGTGAGGTACAAGTGGTGGGTACCGGCCATGGGAGAGGCCCGAGGTGCCAAATCTATGCATGATGTAGCTTATTATAAGAGGTTCTTTGAGAGGGGTCCGAGGTGGACATCATTTGGAGGCCGTATGTGGGCTTCCCTCATACTAGACAGATGGCCATGAGAGCTAGTTGGCATATAGATACATCGTGGATAGAGGGAGGAGAGTGGAAGAGCATGAGTGGATACCATAGAGCGGGTTAGATGCCAATTTTGATTGGTCAGGTGTACCACCCTTGTTCCCTCGACTAGGAGAGATGATGTGGAGAGACCTATGTCTCCACCATGACCCACAGTCTGGGTAGGAGGAGAAGCTAGTAGATGTACAAATTGATGATGTTGGGGTTACAGATGGGTACATACGCAAAGTGGTAGATAGCATAGCTAAGAGCCATACCCGAGGCGAGGCAGGGCAGCGAGACTTAGCCACCATCACAATTCAGAGAGATGCCCTATAGGGGCAGGTGGCTACTTTAGTGACGTAGCTAGGATCATGCAGGGGTAGCTTACGAGTTTAGAGGCACATGTTGCCACATTATGAGCCCGAGATAGGGATGCTACTGAGGCTCAAAGTAGGGGGCATGGGCAGTACCTACTAGTGGAGGTAGGAGGAGATGGAGATGGAGAGGAGGTAGGCGGAGATGGAGGAGATATCCGCCTACGAGGCGCACAGTGTAGGCTTTATAGGGCCAGTTGGCCATAGCGCAAGGGTAGGTTATGGGTCTATAGGCCATCGGCATTAACAAAGGCACAGATTACTACCCTGCAGGCCTAGATATAGGCACATGCATAGATTCTAGAGCGACTCGGGTTCATGTACAGCCACAGGGGCTTGAGTGCGGAGTTCAGGGACAGGGTCCCATTATACAGGTACCCACGTAGGTAGTGGACCCATGGAACCTCCATAGATAGTGCCCATGGCTAGGTTTAGAGATGCCCTAGGAGAGGCATGGTATTACCAGGATCATTTGTTAGTTACCGGGCTAGATGTTCCCTCTATGTCGAGTACAAAGCACAACATGCCTCCAGTGAGAGGACTAGATCCCGCACTCATAGTGTGGAGAGTATAGGGGGCCGGTGAGCCCAGGGATAGGGTCGTGGTGAGGCCACTAGTGTGTACAGAGGCCAGCCCTAGGTGAGGGGCCATCAGCAGGAGGTGAGGTAGTAGGTCTTTGGACCCCATACACAGTGCAGCGAGGGTCGGGAGAGACATAGTCATAGGGAGCATTCCCCAAAATTAGATGGGGAGACGATTGACCTGTTATGGACTCGGCCTGCATGCCGAGTCATTTTGTATGTATTATATATGAGACCGGCCTACATGCTGAAGAGAGTTTGTATTTTTATTGTGTTGTACATGATACCGGCCTATGTGCCAAAGATTTTTGTATTGATTCATTCATTCGTTTTTTATATATGAGAGACCGGCCTACGTGCCGATGACATTTTGTATTGTATATCGGCCTGCTTGCGACATTTTGGAGATGATGGCCATGATGAGATAGACATGTATTTTGAGATACACAGTTATTGATTTATATGATGAGATTCATGGTATTTGGTGATGTGTTAATGTGTTGATGAGATATTGGTTTATGGCTTGTGTTAGATGAGATATGGATTTGTTACTTTGTATTAGATGAGATATGGGTTTGTTACTTTGTATTAGATGAGATATGGGTTTGTTGGTTTGATATGGATGGAAATTAGGTGAGTTAGGCATGATGGAGTCAGGTCAGTTTAGGCATGGATCAAGTCAAGTTGGTTAGGCATGGTTGAGTTAGATTGGTTAGGCATGGATTGAGTCAGGTTGTTAGGCATGGATTGAGTCAGGTTGTTTAGGCATGGTTGAGTTAGATTGGTTAGGCATGGATTGAGTCAGTTGTTAGGTATGGATCGAGCTAGGTTGTTTAGGCGTGGTTGAGTCAGGTTGGTTTAGGCATGGTTGAGTTAGGTTATAGGCATGGATGAGTTAGGTTATAGGCATGGTGGAGTCAGGTTGGTTTAGGCATGGCGGAGTCAGGTTGTTAGGCATGGATGAGTCAGGTTGGTTTTTGGATAACAAATGGCAATATAAATGCATCGAGATGGTGTAAAATGTGGAAAATATTGGTTATTTATAAAAATGTGAAATAATATAAGTGGTAAAAGTCATGTGGTATATGGTATAGATGTCGAGGTTTTTGATATGAACAGAAAATTAGCTAAAAAATGGGGAAAATGGTTAGGGTAAAGAGTGGCCGAGCTAACCTTCCAGAGGCCCCACGCCCTAGAAGTGTTTCCTACATAGTCCCGGTGAAAAGGGACCTCAGACCGATGTAGTTCTCCCATAAGCTAGGAAAGAATATGAGAAGATAGAAGAATAGGTAGTGAGGTTGATAGTTAGGTTGGATTTGAGGTCATAAGTATGATGAGGTCAAGGTTGATTAGGTGAGGTGGGATTTAGGTAGATAGGTAAAGGTGATTTTAGGTCGATAGGTAGTGTTGATTCCAGGCCATGGGTATGATTAGGTAATGTTTGGGTAGATAGGTAAAGGTGATTTTAGGCTGATTGAGGTGTGAGAAGAAAACCCCAAAAGGCAGGTGTCGAGGGTCTAGTCCTATATAGGAAGATCAAAAGGTAATGAAGAAGAGAAAAGATAGGAGGGGGCAAGAAAGCCACCCGATTGGCATGGATCAAAACTTATGAAACACATCTACAGATAGGCTAGTGAATGTAAGACCCTAAAGACATTGCATGATTGATTACTCTAAAGGTTAAGAATAGTCACAGAATAACCAAATGTTGTAGGTTCAGCAGGTCCCTTGAGGTATGAAGTGAAAAGGAAACGGGTAAGGAGGTGTAGGTAATTGGGTCATAAAATGGGAAGTAGAATGCCTTGGGAAATAAAGCCAAGATCACAATAGGCAAGTCCATGACAAAAAAGCTTATTTTTCTTTTTCTTTTCTTTTGGACTTTGTAGATAGGTGATCAATGCGAAGAAAGTCTATATAGGAGGAATATATGTCTCCTTGAGGTCTTTGCGAAGCTGATCGATACTGGGAAGCTTCGAATTTTGATTTTGAGAAAATAGTCCTCTTTTTGGAAAGACTATGTAGAGAGTTGCAAGCTTTTTATAGCTGTCCTTTGAGGGAGTAGTCTACTCATAGCAACAATTAAAGGTGGAAGATGTCCTTTTAAGGGATTCATCTTTTATATTGGAAGTTTGACTCAAGGAGTTAATCCCTTATTTTGGAAGATGTCCTTTTGAGGGATTCATCTTTTTTTTTGGCTTTTAAGTCATGGACGAGACTATAATGAAGCATTTGGTTCTTGTTGAGAAGGAAAGGGTGAATGACCATGGGATCTCATCTAAAAGAAGACAAAAAGTATCCATGAGAATCATGTCATGTGCAGAGCCATGGTGCACGTATTTAAGATAAGGAAAAAGGGTGACGGGTAATCACATGATTCTTGTTTAGTCGTTTGAAGTGGAGGGGTGAAAAAAGAAAGGTGAATGGCGCTCAAGGGATGAGCATGAACTAGATAAATAGTGATGTAGGACTATAAGTCAATAGTATAATGGTCGAAGATGCAAGACATTGAGGGCTCGAGGTTCGGGCTTACCATCAGGTGAAGACAAGTGATAAACACCTGATCCATAGTCATGGGTCACGATGTATGGTCCAAGCCAATTAGGAGAAAATTTTCCCCGTTTACATTTTTTTCTGCTTTGGTTATGTGTTGATTTTCTTTTCAAAACAAGGTCACCAACTTGGAAGGTTCCTTCATGAACATGTTTTTCATAAGCATGTTTGATACGTTGATAAACTTGAAGGTGATATAGAGCGTTAAGTCAATGTTTGTCTAATAACTCTAGTTGTTTAAGTGGTCCCGACAAAAGTCATCATTAGTAAGCATGTCATGGAGAGAAATGTGAAGTGAGGGGATCAGTACTTTGAGAGGAAAAATAGCCTCGCATCGTGTAGACCAAAGTTGTTTAAAGGGTGTAGCCATAGTGGCAGTGTGAATACTATTACGGTATGCCCATAAAGAAAAAGGAATGTGCGTATGCAATCCTTCCTAGTATCGTCAAAAATTTCATGAGAATTTTATTGATGGTTTTGTTAGTGGATTCAGCCTAGCCATTGGTTTGTGGGTAATAAGTTGAGGAGAAACTAAGTTGAATGCCGAAGGTGTCACGAAGTTTTCACAGTGTTTTGTTTTTGAATTTTTTTCCATTGTCAGTGATGAGGTGATGAGGGACACCAAAGTGACAAATGATGTGATGGTTAATGAACTCACATATTTTCTTATCTTTCATGGAGATTAGTGGTATGGATTCCGCCCATTTTGTGTAGTATTCGGTAGTGGTTATGATCCATTGATCAATAAGGAGGAAAGTCATCTTTTAGGTAGGCGAGGTTGAGTCTCGGAAGTCCCTAAAAATGTGGAGTCCCCTTGTTGCTTTAGTAATAGGGACAATGTTAGAAATCGAATGAGGATAATCAATGGGTAAGATGAAGGAAACGGAAAGAAGACGCTAAATTTATTCTTTGACTAGAAGAGTAATGCGAGGGTGTATTTTCCTCAACTTTTGTTTGATAGGTTTGGCATCAGGAATGGTTACGATATTGTGGACCACTATGGTGGGGTTAATACCGGGCATGTCTGCGTAAGTCCAAGTGAAAACATGGTTATGATCTCAGAGAAAGGAAGTGATGGCTTCCTGTTCAGCAACATCTAAAGATTGTTTGATCTTTAGGATGTGCGGGTCATACTGAGTATGAATGTTGATCTCAATAGTCAATTCATTAAACATGGTTTACATCTCAGAGGGTAATGACTGATGAATATATGAGTCTTTTGCACCAAGGTAGGTGAGTATGGATTCATCATCCTGACATTGAACGATGTTAATGGTCAGTGTATCATCGTCGATCATCTTAGGATACAGGAATGAGAGAGTGGAAGAGTTTTCCCTCGCATTGATAAGTCAAAGGCCCCAAGGAAATGGTGTTTATGAAAAAAAAGTTAGGAGGGATAGATTCAGGATCCATTGACTCCATCGGTGAGGGTGGTGATGAAGGTGGAGAAGGGCTAGGGTCCTTAATGAATTCAATGCGGGCCTATTTGGTAGAAGGGTCGGGGAAGACAATACCACTTTGGTCATTATGTTTGCGGGTAGTACATGGAATAACTAGTATGGCGACCTTTCTCATAAAAGCCAAAACCAAAACCCTTCCATGCGCGATTGGTGCAGGAAAGGTGTGTGTGAAAAATGATGATTGGTAAGTGATTGGAAGTCTACGGAAAATGGGTGGGGTTGTGATGGTGGTTCAGGTGTGTAGGTGGTAGTATCAATTCCCCCATAGGTGAGACTAGTACAAAGATGAGGAGGACCATAAAGGAGGTGTTCTCTATACGGTGATCATAGCGAGGGTGTTGGTGAAGGCTTCCATACTCGTGTGGAGTAAGGAAGGTGTTGACACTATATAGGCGGTATTCCCCCAGAGTGAGGTGTTGAAAAACACCTTCTAAGGGATCAGTGGTTGGTATGTGGGTAGTTGGTATGGACGATGTGTTGGAGGTCGATGCGGAGGTGGTGTTAATGGATTGGGAAGCTAAGGGTCATCCGTGGAGGTTATAGCCAGTGGTAGGCATGGAGGAGGTATGTGCGGTGAAAGCAATGGCTTATCTTTAGTAGGTGTGTGGAGGTGTAGGTGAAGCGGTATTGGTTATGGAAGTAGATGGACTTGACCGGTATGAGTACATCATTGGGTGGTAAAGCATGTTGCATGTTTTGAAAGGTGATGGGTCAGCTGGAATGGTATAAGTGTGTCCTTCATGTTCAAACTTTACACAATGATGCAAAGTGGAGGGAACACAACCCATGAAACAGATCCAGGGTCTACCAAGCAACAAGTTATATTGGAATTCCCCTCCAAAACATAAAACAATTATGGAACAGTGTGGGGGCCCACGTGAACGTGAAGGATGATAGTGCCTAGTGTGGAGGTGATAGCATCGTTGAATGAATGCAACATGACCGGATGTTTATGCATGTAATTTTTAGGTATGCGCATTTGATAAAATCCATGGGATGAAATGATGTTAATGATAGTGCCTCCATTAATCATCACATGGCATACCCATATGTCATCAATGTGTACAGAGATGAAGAGGGCTGGGTCCGGGTCATCATTTTAGTATGGCGCGATCTCTGCCTTTGAGAAGTTGAGGGAGGCCACTTGGTGAATAAGGTGAGGTGAGGATGAAGGTGGTAATTTGGTGAGGGAGGATACATGATGGGGTGTGATAATGGAGGCTATGGGTGTAGGGTCATTGGGTAAAACCTTGATAGATTGAAGAACCTCCATGAGGGCTTGACGATGGGATTTTGAGGTTTGGATGAGGTCATATAAGGACATTTTGAGTGGAGATTGGTGTAATTGTTTGAGCATGGTGTGATGTGTGACACCATTAGAAATGGGGTATGTGGGGCCACAGATAGTTATCTTAGGTATGGGTGTAGATGGTATGTTGGGTATAGGATTGGTTGGTGGGTCAGCTGCCTTTTCTTTACCCTTCTGCGCATGTGTAGTGATGTGTACCATGTTGATTTGAGGGAAATTGTCAAATGGAGAGGGTGTAGGGTAAGTGGTATAATGACATGAAGGGTAAAAACCTATTAGAGGAGAAAAAACCTATGAGGTCAGTTGGGCATAATGACATTTGGGTGGTGGCGTGGCAAGTTCTTTGATGCAAACCATGTTAATTTAAAATTTTGTGTGTGGTTCGGTTTTGTGAGGGTGGAGGTTGTGGTTGTTGTTGGTGGTAGTGTGGGAATGGGTGTTGGTGAAGCAAGATCCTCATCAAGAAGGTCATCATCATCAAAGTTGGTTTCCAGTGGACACAATTGGATAAGGATGGTTTTCAAGGCCTTGTAGTTCTCCACATCATGCCTGGCACACGATGGTATGCACAAATTTTGGTATCATCAAACCCCTTTGGCTTGGGTTTGAGGGGGTCATAAGGTCGGAGTGGCGGTAATGTGATAATGAAGTCTCGAGGAGGTTGGTTAAAATTTTGGCATAGGACCTGCTAGTGGATCACAATGGGAAGTGAATGTGGGTTTAGGTGTAGGTGTGGTTGGTTTTCTAGGAATTATTTTTGGAAGAGTAGGAACAGGTTGAGCTATGGGTTTAGGCCGGTGTGGTTTGAGGTATCATTCGGGTTCGTTTAGGTAGGGGTATAGTAGATGGATAGGTAGGAGGATGTGGGGTTGTTTTGACTACCTTGTTGTGGGGTTAGTGGGGTTTTGTTTTTGGGTAGCACCTTCTTGGGTAAAGGTGATGTGGGTATATGGGTTCTAGAAGAAAAATCAGATGGAGGAAGAGGGCGAGTTACCCATAGGGATAACGGGGGTGCTATGAAGGTAGATGATGCAAGTCATGCTTGGGGTGTGAGGGACAATGATTGAAGTGTAATAGGTAGTGAAGCAACAATGTTTGAAGGTATCGAGGTATTGGTGGTAAAGAGACTACAGGTGTGGGTATGAGTCATGTTGTGTGCCTAGGTAGGTTAGAGATTTGTGAGGAAGGAATGGGTTGTTGTGTTATTGGGTTATGAATGGGTGAGGGGTGCTTGACCATGTTGGGTAGCTGAGGTCTTAAGGTAGATGGGACAAGTGGGTGTGATTGGTGTGGTAGGGGTATGAGGTTGATGAGTTTGTTTCTTTAGTTTGGGTGTCAGAGTAGGTGTGGTTTTAATGTTGGAGGATGTAGCTAAATCCAGTTTAATAGGTGGATGAGTAAGGCTGGTGGTTGGGGTGACCCCTAAAGTGGTAATAGGTTTAGTGGAGGTAAATATTATGGGTATGGGTTTGGGTTTAGGTATAGTTCGGGTTATGGGTAAGGGTGTGGTGTGAGTGTTAACAGATATTGTGGAAGGGGTTGCAATAGCAGTGGTTGTATGTGGTTTGATGGGTGGAAACATGCTTTGGTAGATAGTGGAGGTTTCATCAGGTGATCTCTGCATTTGTGTTGAGACAGGGAGTAAGAGGTGCCCCCATAATAAAGTCCTATCCACATAATCCAAGTGATCGGCCAAACGTGAGAATGGCACATTTGTGGGTGGAGTTGGTGAGGACCTAATGGGAATTCTTGTAAAATGCATCTTAGAGATGGGGACTCGGCTAGCTTCAGCTTCCATGGGTAAGAGAGCTGAAAGTAGGTCTGTTGGATGTCAGGTAGTAGATGGAGAATGCTCGCCAAGAGGAAAAGGTATCCCCACCGGGTCTATGATGGGTGGAAGGGATGATGGGAGTTCCTCTATGAGTGGAGGAATGGATAGGTGCTCCTCTATGGGTGGAGGAGGTAATGGGTGCTCCTTTATGGGTGGAGGAGGTAATGGGTGCTCCTCTATGGGTGGAGGAGGTATGGTAGGTAAAGGTTTGCTAAGTGGAGAAGCTAGGGGTGAGATGGTCTAAATGTAGCAGAAGACTCCTCCGGAGGTGATGTAGGAGATGAAGGGTGTTCTTCTATTGGTGAAGGAACAGTGATGGTTGGTTCAGACATGGAAGGAGGATTTCGGGCTAGGATTTCCTCTATGGAAGGGATGTGAGGTAATTGAGAGGCAACAGGTACCTCGTTAAAGATCGCATGAACCTCACGAGTATGGGTATCATGAGTGGATGTCTCACTTGTTTGATTGGATGAAGGGGCATGATTGGGAAATGGTTTTTTAAAGATTTGTAGATTTTGGTTGGGGGTGGTGTTGGGATTATCCATAGTCAACTCGCCTTTCTCAAGCATTTCTTGGACAATATTCTTAAAAGTGATGTAGTTTCCATCATTATGACCCTTCACTTGGTGATAGTTATAGAAATATTGTTCCTTATACCATGTGGGCATGGGGTGAGCAAGGTCAAAACTAGTGTGTGGTTTTATGGGTGGAAGGGTGATGGCGCCAACTTTGATAAGATTTTCTAAGACAGAAGAGTAAGGTTCCCCAATTGGGGTATATTTTTGCTTTGCTCTTGTTTGAATAAAAAACCCACGACGGGTGATAGATTAGATGAGGTGTAGCTTTGATTAGATAGATGAGCTAGGCTGGCCTTGAGTACCATTGCATTAGTGGTACCTTTAGCCTTTGAATAATTGGTTGGTGGTTTGGAAGAAGAAGAGGTTTCATTCGACTTGAATGTCGAATTCTTATTTCATAATTGGATTTTCTTCTCTTTGATGGCCCGAATCTCTAACTTTCGTGCCATAGTGAATGCCTCATCAAATGTTTAGAAAGTTTGGACTGTAAGGTTGAGGAGATATGTCCAGCACAAGCTCGGGAAAAGAGCTCAATGAGTTCATTTTGTGGCAGTTGAAAGGTAAGTTGATTGATTAAGGTGTCTTTAGTGAGTGACAAAATCTGCGATAGATTCATCCTCATACTGACGTGTGGAATATAGATCATTCATGGTAACTTTCTTGGCAATATTGATAGAGAAATGATCCAAAAAGATTGGGCTACCTGATTAAATGAAAATATGGAGTGTTTGGGTAACCCACTATACCAGTCTAATGCAGGTCTAGTGAGGGACATGGGAAAAGTTCTCAAAAGTAAGGCATCATCATGAGCAATCAAATAACATCCATGTTTAAATGAGCGCAAATGTTGTTGTGGGTCTTCCTTACTATTGAAGCGGTTGAATTTAGGAATTTCCTAATGCATAGGGTATGAACAGATGGGAATGGATGGGTGAATAGGCTCATTGCAAATCTCATCATAAGTGAGAGTGTTGCGGGAGCCGGAAACCGATGCCTCCAGTGTTTGCATCTTGTCCATCATCAATTTAATTAGGTCGTTGGTGGGTTGTGATGATTGGATGCCTCCTATAGTGTGAGGAGGTTGGTTTTGGATATATAATGGGTGTGGCATTCTAGTGTATGGGGCTGCCATGTAAGGTGGTGGAGAAGAAGGCAATGAAATAGGGGTATGTACCCCGGAATGAATAATAGATGAAACATGCGGTTATTGGTAGTATGTATATGGGGGAGGAAGGGTCGTGGTAACCCTAGTGGCAATAGGGGCTAATGATTGTGGAATGAGAGAACTACATTCTAAAATGGGGTAGAGGTCACCGACATTGGAGGTGGGAATGTAGCCATAGGTATGTGTGAGACATGAGGGGTGGATGAGGTTGTGTCTAGGGTAATCGTTGAGGATATGGTGGATGTAATGGGTGACACAGAGGTAACAGATGTGGTAGTCATGGAGGTTATGGGACCTAATTGCAAAATGACTAGGGGTAAGGTGGATGTAGGTAACACGGAGCAAGATGGGGCTGATGCAAAAGTGGGTGTGAGAGTCGGGGGATAGATATGGGCATGTTGTATATCAACTAACCTGAGGCATCTTGAGTGGATGAATGGGACAGGTAAAACTACAAGGTAGCGGGGTTACGGTCAGGAGTCGTGTGAACTCCTCATCTCAGGACAACGATATTAGTAGGCTAGATAGGATCCATGGCTGGTGATAAAATAGAAGGTGATGAAGGACTAGGTGGGAGTGGTTGGAAACTGGTAAGGAACACGAGGGCATTTTCTTGTCTTCGGGTTAGTACCAAGTGAACAAATACTAATCAGGTGGGGTTGCTTCTCTATAAATGGTATAGAGAATAGCAAGAGAAAAAAAATGGATGAAGTAATAAATGGTGGGTGGAATGTGAAACAGGCTAATTGATGTCGGTTAGGGAAAACTAATGTCGGTCAGGGGTAACCACTGCCGGTCACTGTAGAAAATAGGTAGTGAGTAATTAGTGAGGTAGAAGGAAAAACCTAACAAGTATGCCAAATTTGGGGATGTGTAAAATGTTAATGGGAAAAAAATGATAGTGACAGAGACTGTGGAAAGTGGAAAAAAGTGAAGTGAGAATGTCCTTTTGAGTAGGTTAGCAAAAGGACTTGGAACTGACGTTGGTTGCGTTTAACCGATGGCGGTCAGAGGTAACCGATGATGGTTATTGTGAGATTGAAACAATGATGAGAAAAAGTGGTTGTGAATTAGAATTTGATGTGGAATTAGACCCAAATTCTAGGAATGATGGTGATATGGCCTAGGCACACTCAGGTGAAGCTGGAATACACCATCTATGATGAGGAGCATGCAAGGATGAACAAAAAAAATTGATGAACGTGATCTTTCACCTCAAAATGCAAACCAAGTAGAAACAATAAGAAAATTGATCCTAAGAGTGCCCTTTTCTATTATGTTTTTTTAGCTTATGCTATTTAGGACCGACACATGAATTGTGAAATAGAGTTTTTGGTGAGGATGGATTACTACATAGAAGGAGATCTAAAGGGTGAAGTTTTAGGTTTATTATGGTGGGGGTGGGCGTCGCTCTGAAGTATGAATTGACAGAGCAACGAGTCAGGTGCCCACTATGTCATGATTGTGTTATCACCTACTGACTTCTTCCAAGTAAGATTTTGTTTAAAAATGTATGTATTTGAATTTTTGTGTGGGTTGGTAAGACTCAGAGAAAGATAAAAGGATAGAAGTTCTTTTCTACTATTCGTTTGTCAACCATCAGCTAGTCATGACCTCCAGCATATAGGTTGTCCTCATTTAATGTGAGCTAATGCAGAAAATCAGAATTAAATGCGATTGCTTTTAAACCCAAATCAAAAATATGAAATTGGATGACATAATAAGATGAAATGGAAGAGGGATGCTCTTTCACTAAAATGCAGAAAACATGAAGAAATGATTCTTTTTAAATACACCAAAAGAAAAGTTTCCTTTAGAGAAAATAGAAAGAAGGAGTGGATTACTAGGGAAGAAAATTAGTGTGTATGCTTTTAGAAGGGAAACTGTCGACACTAAAATTTTCCTCCGTAATTTCTATTTCATTAATGTATGTATTAGGAATAGGATGTTGTTAAGTATAATTAGTAGTAGCGTCTGATAGAAGATAATGGCACCGTCAGTACGGTGCCGCCAATAATGTGGAGTACGGTAATAGTTAAAGTACAATAGGAATGTTGTAAAAAGTAAATATTTGTCGTAAGTGGTCCGGTAATGTTAAAATGTCAAAGTTTGGGTAAGTAGAGAAGTAGGGTCTACATGATTAGGAATTAGAAATATTATATTGGTAATAAAGACAAGGAGTGAGGTCATAAATATTTTTGTATTTTATTTGTAAAAAGTCTAAAAATGTGGAACCCATGTAAAATGATAAGGTTTATCTTATCTTAATGAGATAAGCTTACATGTACGAGATAAGAGTTAAGGTATGGAATATGATTCGTCGAGTGGATTTCTTATCCTATCTTAGAGATAAGATGGATAAGCTGGAAGTTCTATAAATAGAGAGGCCACCCCCCTCATTTAGCATAGAAGGAAGTAGTGAGAAATATTGTAGGAAGTGTGCGAAGGAAGCCATCAGTTTAAAGGTGTGTTGAAGAAGCCATTAAGAGGTGTAATTGTAAAGTTTCTCCCATAGTCTTAGTGAAAGTCAAGTGAAGTCAATAACACTTGAAGTACCTCATGGGTGAGATTGTAACAATTTCATGTTAATATTATAATTTACTTTGATATTTCAGATTTTTCATCATTCCGTCTTATCATAGTCGATGGTATTTTTGTGTTATGTTGTTTTGTTTCCATATTACATCCACCAAACTAAAGGTTGTGCATTAGTAAATAATCATAGCACGAGGAGTTCCCGGCGAAGAATTATCATAGTGCCGGATTGGTGATGACATTTCGGTTCCGTTCACGCGGGACCATTCCTCGTTGGTGGATTTTACGGAGAGATATTCCCACTTAGTCAAAAAAATTAGAGGGTAACCTTGTTTTTCTTGTGCATAGTAGTTACCATGGTAAAGTCATTTTTGCCATGAATAGTAGTTACCATGGTAAAGTCATTTTTCTGGAATAGTATTTACACGATAACTTCACTTTTTACCGTGAATAGTATTTACATGATAACTTCACTTTTTACCGTGATTAGTGTTTACCACAGTAAAAGTTAGTTTTTACCATGATAAGTGAAGTTTTACCATAGTTTACCGTGGTCATTTCTATTTTACTGTAGAAAGGTGTAAAGTCACTTTCTAGTATAGTGATTCCAATTATTTGTACACATAAGTCTTGTTGATTGTACTTGTGAGTTGGTATTTCACGGTGGTTACTTTTGAAAATGGGAAAGATTCCTATTTTTTTCAGCTCAATCTAATGAAGATGCTTCTTCTTTTATTCAAGAGTTTAAGCGATCTTGTATTTGTAATGGCCTTATAAGAAGGAGAACATTGGACTAAATTTTTCCTACCTTTTTGGATGGTTCAACACTTAGGTGGTTTGAAACACTAGGTGATAATGTGAAAAATTCATGGGATTTATTAAGCTGAAATTTTTCTTGAAGAATTTGGTGAACAACGAAATATGCGAGATCTCATGATTGAGATCACAAAGCTATCCCAAGGAGAGAAGGAGAAGATAAGGGATTATCATGCTCGTGTTCTAGAGCTAAGGAGGAAGCTCGATGCCCAGATCCGGAAGGAAGGACTAGCGGATGGGTTGATAAATGGCATGGATAATCTCCTCTGTAAGCAATTCATTCTTGGGATGAAGCCAGAGATCAGACAACGAGTGAAGTATGACCGCCCAGCTACCATTGAACAAGCAAAGGAGATTGCAAGAAGGCAAGAAGAAAGCATGGAAGAGGAGCCCAAAAAATTGTTGCTAAAGTAGAGCCTACACCGGCACCTTTGGTCTAGAATCCACAACCACTCCGGTGAGCACAAATATTTCTCCTAGTACATCTACTAAGTATGAAGATCTGCTCAAAAAGATGGGTCGAGTTAACTATTAATCTTCTTGAGGAAAGGAATTTAGTTCTCGGGGAGGAGATAGAGGTCCAAAAGAAATATTTTGAAGTTGTTTGTTATGGTTGTTATAAAAGGGTCATTATAAGTATAATTGTCGAGATAGAGCTTCTACATCACGGTAAAGGAGATAATGATAAAGGAAAAGCACTGTGAATTCTTTTGAAGTAGTAGATAAGAGCATAAATAATGAAGTAGATGTGTTTGTAACAAAAAGAAAGAAAAAAAAGATAATCAAGATGGAAATGATCCTAAGAAGATGAAAGAAGAAACTAGTAAGAAACATAGGAGAAGAAAGTTGGGTGTGTAGGATTTTACGATTTCACGAGGGCAAGGACCATACTCCATCTTGGAAGATCTATTCAAAAGGCCTGCAAATATTATATATATGGTCAACTCTTGGCTATGTCTTCGAGAAGAGGCGGGAGTTGCGAGGTGGACTCAATGCTCGAAGAAGGAAGGAGGTTGAGGTCCATGTTTTGGAGGCAGAGGCGAATCCCTATGCTCCACAAGGCGAGGTATTATGTAATGGAATTTAATTCATGATGTCTTAGTTGATGGAGGTGCTGCGGTTAATGTAATGACCGAGTCTGTAATGAATATGTTGGGTTTAAAAATTGATTGCCCTTCAACACTTATGTTAAGGTCATTAAATAAAGGAAAAACTAAACCGAAGGTGTAGTTTCAAATGTGGTAATATCTGTTATGGGTGTGGTATGTGTGGTAGAATTTCAGGTGATGAAAAATGGTGCTGTTATTGCGTACCCAATCTTTCTTGGGAAGATCATGGCTAAGGAGAGTTCATGCAAGAAACTCTGGAATGAAGGTTTCATGACACTTGGACGTGGTAGAGAGAGGGTGAAGATAAATGTGATCCCTCGACATCATAAAGTAAAACACTGTGGATTAAAGTGATGAAACTGATGATTGGACATCCTCTGATTACTCTAGTACCAGTGAAGTGGACACTGAAGATGAAGAAAGCGAGGTGGATGTTTCAGTCATGGATATCCTTCCAGTCACACCAACTCATGACCCCATAAAATTATCTGAAGAAGAAGTTGATGATTGTCTCCAACAAATAAAGATTGGTGATGCTGTGATGGAGAGTGAGAAGGAATCCTACCTCCAGCTCTTTCGAAGGAAGCTCAATAAGGCAACAAAGAAGGATCATTACCCTCTTCCATTTTCAGATCAGATCTTGGATGAAGTAGCTGGCCAAGAGTGCTATAGTTTTGCTGATGGATATAGCGGCTACAACCAAGTTCGTATAGTAGAGAAAGATCAGTTGAAGACCATGTTCACCACTCCTTGGGGAATGTTTGCTTATAGAGTTATGCCTTTTGGGTTGTGTAATGCTCCAGCAACATTCCAGCGTTTGATGAATAGGGTGTTCGAACCCTACATTGGGACCTTCATCAGAGTATTTCTGGATGATTTTTGCATCTATGGGAGCAAGTTGGACCACCTGCACCAAATGGAGATAGCATTTGAATGTTAGATGAAGCACAAGCCTCACTAAACCCTACAAAGTGTGTCTTTGGATGTTCTAAAGGCGTTTTGTTAGGGCATGTTGTATCCAGAGATGGTATTGGTACTGATCCTGATAAAGTTTCAAAAATCAAAGATTTACCATTTCCTCTTAATAGAAGTAAGTTGAGATCATTTTTAGGCCATGTGGGTTACTATAGAAGGTTCATCAAGAATTTATCAAAGATTGCACAGCCACTAACCCAGTTCTTGAAGAAGGATGTTACTTATGAACCAGGAAATAAGGCGCATGAAGCTTTTGGACAATTGAAGGAAGCCCTGGTGTCTTCACCTGTTTTGAAGAATCCAGATTGGAGCAAGCCATTCATTGTGTACACTGATGCCTCAGATGCAGCACTAGGAAGTACTTTGAGCCAAAAGGATGAAAATGGGAATGAACATCCAATTTACTTTGGGAGCGAGACAAATGAGCGATCTTGAGGTAAATTATACTATAAGCGAAAAGAGGCTCGCTATCATTTTTCTTTGTAAAGAAGTTTAGAAATTACTTGCTAGGAAAAAATTTCTAGTTGTAATAGATCATCAGGCTCTAAAATATATTGTAAATAAGCCTAACCCATCAGGGAGGATAGCAAGATGGATAATTTTTCTACAAGAGGTTGAATTTGATATTATAGATAGGCCAGGAAAGAAGCATGTCAATGCAGATGCACTCTCTCAAGCCTATGATGGTTTAGGATCATCTTGTGATGATGATGATTTCCCCGATGCAACATTGTTATCCCTTGACACAATCCCTAGTGAATACATATATATTTGGAATTATCTGAATGAATTCAAGTTTCTGATGGTACCAATGCAAAGACTAAGAGAAAGATTACTCAAGCCGATCGTCCATATTCTATTCTCGCATGAAGTATTATTTCGAATAGGACACGATGGAGCAAGTCAAGGGGTTGGGCGTGATCAAGAGAAGGAACTGCTAGAAGAATTCCACAATGGTACATGTGGAGGGCACTTCTCTGGAAAACTTACAGCAAGAAGGATCTTGGATGCAAGTTATCACTGGCCCACTCTTTTTAAAGATTGTTATAATTATTGTAAGACATGTGATATTTGTCAAACACATGGTAACCGTAAGACTTCATCAGCTCCATTATGTCCTATTCTTCCCCTTGGTCCCTTTGAAAAGTGGGGAATAGACATTGTAGGTCCACTTCCAACTACATCACGCCAAAATAAGTATATTGTAGTTGCCACAGATTATTTAACCAAGTGGGTTGAAGCTAGGCCATTGAAAATAGCTTCCATGGATGAAGTGGCAAGGTTCATGTATGAACGCATTGTCACCAGATTTGGTTGCCCATTAGAAATTGTAACAGATCAAGGAAGCCACTTCATTAATGAGGTGGTAGAAGCCCTAGTCAATAAGTTTTCTATTAAGCACGGGGAAGGCAACAACATACAAGCCAAGCATAAATGGATAGGTGGAGCGAACAAATTTTGTGTTGTGTCAAATTCTAGAAAAGATGCGGCCTTGCGGTACATAAATAGGATAAAAGGATTCATGCAGCATTGTGGGCATATAGGGCAACATCAAAGTCAGCAACAGGATACTCCCCATTTCGGTTGGCCTATGGCATTGATCCGATTCTTCCTATTGAGTTTGATATTCCCCTTTGTGAGAGTTATGAAAAATGAAAGGATGGATGAAAGTGATTCAAGATAAAAGAAATGTTGGTACATCTTCATTTCTTTGGATTTAATGAGAGAAATAGCAAAGGATACAAGCCATAAGAAGAAAATGAAGTAGAAGGAATACTTTGATCAAAAGATCCGGTGGTCTCCATTACATGTGAATGACTTGGTTCTAGTATATGATTCAGATACAAAAAAGAAGACAGAGAAAATTTCTTCCAAAATGGATGGGGCCCTACAAAATAGCAGCTGTGCATGAAAATGGTACGTACCGACTGGAGGAATTGGATGGCACTCCCATTACGAAATGGGTCAACCACAACAAGTTGAATATTTTCCAAGCACCAGAATAGTCTACTCCGAGGACGGAGTAGAAGCTAGGAAGGGGGAAGATGTCGACACTAAAATTTTCCTCCATAATTTCTATTTCATTAATGTATGTATTAGGAATAGGATGTTGTTAAGTATAATTAGTAGTAGCATCTGATAGAAGATAACGACGCCGTCGATGCGGTGCCGCCATGATAATGTGGAGTACAGTAATGATCAAAGTACAATAGGAATGTTGTAAAAAGTAAATATTTGTCGTAAGTGGTCCAGTAATGTTAAAATGTCAAAGTTTGGGTAATTAGAGAAGTAGGGTCTACATGATTAGGAATTAGAAATATTATATTGGTAATAAAGACAAGGAGTGAGGTCATAAATATTTTGTGTATTTTATTTGTAAAAAGCCTAAAAATGTGGAACCCATGTAAAATGATAAGGTTTATCTTATCTTAACGAGATAAGCTTACATGTACTGAGATAAGAGTTAAGGTATGGAATATGATTTCGTCGAGTGGATTTCTTATCCTATCTTAGAGATAAGATGGATAAGCACTGGAAGTTCTATAAATAGAGAGGCCACCCCCCTCATTTAGCATAGAAGGAAGTAGTGAGAAATATTGTAGGAAGTGTGCGAAGGAAGCCATTAGTTTAAAGGTGTGTTGAAGAAGCCATTAAGAGGTGTAATTGTAAAGTTTCTCCCATAGTCTTGGTGAAAGTCAAGTGAAGTCAATAACACTTGAAGTACCTCATGGGTGAGATTGTAACAATTTCATGTTAATATTATAATTTACTTTGATATTTCAGATTTGTCATCATTCCGTCTTATCATAGTCGATGGTATTTTTGTGTTATGTTGTTGTTTTGTTTCCATTACATCCACCAAACTAAAGGTGTGCATTAGTAAATAATCATAGCATGGGGAGTTCCGATAAAGAATTATCATAGTGTTGGATTGGTGATGACAAAACAAACACACAATTTTTCCTAGGAATGACTGAAATGAAAGGAACCCCGAATGGGTCCCACCAGTGCGCCAAAATGTTTCACCTTTTTCTTAGATTCTTTCTTTGAATTGTTGATGAAAAAAATAGGTTAATTGGTGTAGGAGGAATACCTGTTCAAATGTTGGTTGATGGGTTGTTGCGTGCGTATGACTTCTGAATCCATAGCTAACCGTGAGAGCTTCCTTTTGGCTAGGAAGAACTACCTATAATGAAAGCAAGAGCACCAAAAAGAATTAAACAATATGGGTAGTGAACTACCTAACGTGAGCTAGATCCGGGAAGCATGATACTTCCTAGATGGCTGTCAGTCCATTGTTTTAAACAAATTAATGCTGAAAACAAGGTAAATACTATTCTTATTTTGGAATGATATAGGTATCTCTCTTAAAAACACAATAAGAAAATAGATCTAATTTAACAGGTGTTGTCCACTCAAAATTCCCCGCTCTGATAAGAGTAAAAATTTCAAAATTTTGAGTTTAAGTGTTTTTCTCTGAAGTGCCTAAGTCGTGAAATTGAAAAAATCTGTGTTTTGGGTCATTTTGTGTGATTTTCGGGCCTGTCAGAACTTTTTGTCCCAACTGTCCCAAGTACGAAAGTGCACTCTGTTCCCCGATCGGCCGAAATCCCCGAAGCTGTCCCATTTTCGGGCCCGTCGGAAAGTTTTGTCCCAAGTGTCCCAAAACTTATTGTGCGAGTTGTTCCAATTTCGGCCGAAACACCCGAACCGCGTACTACGCACTTTCATGTCTCAAATGTCCCAAAGTTAAAAAGTGCGAGCTTTCCAATTTTCGGCCGAAACTCCCGTGTCGCGTACTTCAGAGCTCCTTGTCCCAAATCGAAAAATGCAAGCTGTTTCAATTTCGCCCGAACCGGCCAAACCGCGTACTCCGGAACTTTTTGTCCCGAATGTCCCAAGTCCAAACGGGCCCACTGTTCCAATTTCGGCCGAATCACCCGAACCGCGTACTCCGCGCATTTTCGTCCCAATCGTTCCAAAAAGCATTTGTGCATCCTCTCCCTGTTTCACCCGAATCGGCCGAGCCGCGTGTTTCGCGCATTCGCGTCTCACATGTCCCAAGCATACCAAGTGTCATTCACACTTAGTTTTTCCCGCTCACTCCGAGTATGATGCTATTCAAATTGGTGGTTGTGTATTCAATGCGCATTAAATTCATTCCTCTCTCCAAACGGCTATATAACGAGCATTTCCCCTTTGCATTTTTCGCATTGCTTCCATGCTATCTTTGCTCGAACCCTTGCAATTTGAAAACCTGCGCAAATATCCCCTCCCTTTGCAAATTCCTTCCCGAGTCTAGGTTGCAGCTCCGAGACTATCAATATGAAGATCAAGTTTCAGGGACAGGAGCAAATTTCTCCGCTTGAGTCTGCTGTTAGCAATATTGGGGACAACGAAGCTCGTCATCTCGACTTCGGCAATTTTTGGGCAAGAATGGCAGATGCAAACCCTACACCAATAGCACAAACGATTCATGATAGCGGTTTGGCTTTTGCCGGTGGTTTCCCAATCTCAGTACAGTGTGCTGATACTGTGCTTTCATGCGGAGCTCACTTCGACCCCGCTTCGAGCGAATTGACAAATGTACATGGGGAACTCATTGCCAAGCTGGACGCTACCGCCATTGGCGCTGCTCTGAGGATTCCGGAGTTGGACAATGCTATAGTCGTCTCCCGGGATCAAGCACAGACCCTATTCGATCAAGACAGTGACAAATATAAGGCGCGAGTGGCGAAGTCTTGGTTGAAGAACCCTAAGAAAGGTGCTTCTCACCTAACCAAAACCCTCTTCCGAGCAGATTTCAATGAGGAATTGTCAGACTTCATAATCCTGCTGGCTCGGGTTATGGGTTTGCCCTCCACCAATGAGTTTCATTTCTGGATGTGCCCGCTCATCAGCATGGTGTGCGAGGGAACACAAAACATCAACTGGGCAGAGATCATCAGTATGAATTTGGCGGAGCAGCTATCCAACGTTCAACAAACAAAGAAGTTCTATATGACTTCATACCTGATGTATACCCTAGCAGCATCAAGGCAGTGGTTTGGTTTCTCCTATATAGATGCACACAAAGATGATCCAGTGTATGCCTATTGCCCTTGATTCACCACGGAGACCAGCAATCGGAATTTCAGAAGGGTCAATGATGCTTTCACCATGTACGTGGTCAGATTGCTCGAAGGTGATACTGCTAGAAGGTTTTCAGATGAAGCCATGAACCTGATATCGCAGTATGGAGCCTATTTCATCCAATTCAGGAAATTTTCCTATATCAGGCTTGCTGGCTATGAAAGCACTCCTCTACGGCTTCCCATGTTCTGCAATGATAAAATGGCCTTGATAGAAATATGCAGGCAACTAGACAAGTTGCACAGAACTTGCAGAGACAAGAAGATTTCTGGCTTGCACTTTCCCATCTCTCTGGGAAACTACACATGCAAAACAGCTCTGGATGCTCAGAACATAGAAAGAGCCCTGGTCCCTATCACTGTTCATTTCTTCAAGCCAAGAACCTGCTTTGACTTGAAGAAGTTTATTGAACAGAACATCAAGATAATCTACCATCATAGAGGCGGAATCGAGAAGACTCTTTGGGGTGGTATGCGAGATGATTTTGAAGCCGGAGAAGGCATTTTGGTAGGTTCTCCTGTGATTGATTCAAGAACTCGGTCTGTACCAAGTTCCTGAAGGTCTCCAGGATGACAATTCTGACCTATACTCGTATGAGTATGAAAATGTGATTAAGCACACCCCTCTGGAGGACCTGGATTGGAATAGGAAAGAGAGGGATGATCGGTGAGATTCTTGCTCCGGTCTTAGTCGGGACTAAGGTGCTGGGTTCGGTAAGAAGATCCGAGAATTCAGAGGCACTCGGGAGAATCCTCCTCGAGGATGATTCGACACCGATAAGAGAGGCATCGGTTCAGTGCGAAACACCAATGCAAACCCCTCTGCCTCATCAACACAAGGACCTCGAATCTACTCCCTCTTCATCTACCCCGGGCATATAAGAAGAAACTCAAAGAGGTAAAGAAAGGAGCTGCAGAGAATGACCCTCAAGAAAAGCGAGGCGAGTTGCCTATAGGGCCGAGAGAACATCATTGTTCTCGGTGAAAGTGAAGAAAGTGAGATGCCAACTCCTACAAATGTTCTGAAGATCCGGAGATAAGGACAAGGAGGTCGAGCCTTGAACTTCCAGTGCTGCGATTCTTCTACCGCTATTGCCTCCAGTGCTCTACTCACATCTCAGCTTGAGTCAACAGCTGCGCAGACCCTGAGTGTCATGAGCTCCCTGTCTCTTGGTCCCCTTGCTTCTCCTGCAGATTCTTCTTCCTCTTTTGCTTGGGTGCAACCTTTGGTTGACAAAAGGAAGAGAAAATCCTCCTCTCAAAGCTTGGGACCAAATTTTGATGCTGTTGCAGCCTTGTTGGGCACCACTCCTTCTCGTGCCAAGAAAGCCAGAACCACTTCCAGAATAGTGTCTGATGCCCAAGGTCAGCAATTCTTGGAGATTGCTAAGCCTACAGTAGACAAATCAGAATCAGACTTGCTGGCATCTGACTTGGAGCTTTCAAGAATCCCTATGGGAGAGTCTACTCCTGAAGGTGAAATTCACAACCTCCAGGAAACAGTCACAAGAGTCATTGGAAGGGTAGAGAAAGGGCAGCAAACTATTGAACAGTTGGAAGAACAAGCCCAGATTCTCACAGGTTTCATCAAGTCTCTTTTATCTAAGGATAAAGTCTTGGACCCTACCCCATTGACTACTCTTCCACCTCCTGTAATTCTAAGCCAAGATGAAGTGCAAAGTATCAAAGATATGCACAAGTATTCTGTCTATGGCAGAGCTATTGAAGCCATGGTGGATGACATGCTTGTTGTTGGATTAAACTTCATCGATGAAGCTTTCAAACTCCACGAAAAGGTGAGTAATGTGCAATTGAAGCTCTCCTCCTATCAATACCATGGATAAAGAACTAAAAATGCGGAGAGCGGTTGTATAGTAGACCTTCGCCTTATGGGACAGACAGAGATGAGAACATCTTCTTGGTGAATAAGATTTTCAATGATCTAAGGACAATCTATCAAAATCACGGGTCTACGGCGTGGAGTGGAAGATCGAGTTTTGGAGGAAGCTTTGGGAGAAATGAAGAACAGTGGCGAGAAGGAGAAGCTTTCAAGACACCTTTGTATTCTTGCTTTCGAGGATATACATTGTCATCTTAGGATGAAAACTCTGGTGTTTCCCTGTCCTTGCAAGAAATCAAAGCTCGATTGAGCTTTTGTCAAAGATAATCTATTCAAGAGAAAGCTCCATCTCTAAGGAAAAGATGAAGGAAATTTGTTCTCTTGATACGCCATTGAAGAAGCAAATAAAGATTATCATACTCACGTCGAGTTTGATAAAGAGATGGAGAAGTGTGCGGGATTTTGGACTCGATCTGCAGCCAACACGTCGGTTCACGTGGCAGAGACATAGCTGAGGCATTGAAGAAATTCAGGCAGCGGATTCTGAAGACAGTGGGTCCCTCCCAGTAGCTGGCCACCTGTCTCCTTCTCCTTTCTTTTCTCTTCTTCCCATTCTTTTCGTATTCTTTGTAATTAGTTAAGGTATTGCAATTGGCGATCCTTAACTATTCTTTAATTAAAAGAAACGGTTACGAAGAGTAACTGACTTGTAAGCTATATAATGGCCTTTCCACGCCATTTTGAAGGAGGAAGAACTTGGGTATTTGCTGAAAGTGTAAATAGATCTTAAAGAAATCAATACAAAAGGGCTTTCCATTCTTTGTCTATCTAATTCTTGTTATCTCTGTGTTTTCCTTTAATATTGTGAAGATCATTTTGTTCCTAATTCGTTAGTCTCTCTGATTGCATACTGTTCAGTTTTGCAAATACAGTGATCTTGTATAACCAAGAAGGAACTTTGTGTCCTTGATGAATGAATCTGAAGAAGGTTATTTATGGAACTTTGTGTCTTTAAATTTAATCTCATTCAGCCAATGCAAATGATCTTGTCTTAAATTCTTTGAAGCTTCGCATACATGAAGAATTATTCTGCTATCTATAATTCTGAATGTTGCTATTCTGCTCATCTTCTTATTCCCTTTCCTCAGTCCTTGTGTAATTGATGATCCTTGTGGAAAACACTTTCGTAATATCCAAGTTTGACCATAAAACAATGTTCTGTACATTTGTAAATAAGTTCGTTTCTGAATAAGGGAACCTCTCCCATTAAAGAGGAGGGACTTCTTGTCCCCTGACTATTGCTCTTCTAAAAAGTCCTATTTGACGACCAACAGTTTTTGGCGACTCCGCTGGGGAAAATCGCATTCCAGTACTACAATTTTCGATCATCCTTTGATCTGGCGACTCCGCGTTTCACTCGAGGGAGAAGGGCCCTTGGTATCGAAGATTCTCAGTTTCAGCTTTTGGAGCAACAGGGTTTTCCTTTCCCTTCAAATAGAAGAACTCGTTCGACGAGCACTCCACCTGTTCAAGATAGAAGTCCTACGGGTGGTATTCCTTCAGAACCTGCTAGTCCCAATCTACGAGCTTTGATCCTAGCTGGTGTTACAGTTCCCCTCCAAGCCGTATTTCCAAGAATGGCGGCACAATTGCCATGGGGTCAACGTGTCGGGCCCCTGGCCCTTACTCAGCCTTTGCATGAGTTACCTAGAGGTAACCGGAAGAACTTCCCCAAATTTAAAGGAGATGGCAAAGTACACCCTGATGAACACATTGCAGCCTTCATAGTTGCATGTGGAGTTTTGGGAGTTGAACATGAAGACGTCTCAGTAAGGCTGTTCGTTGAGACGTTACAAGATAATGCTGCTGATTGGTTCTATCACCTTAAATTTGGTGCCATCACCGGCCCCGGAATACAATGAGAACTCAGTTCGAAAGCCGTTTCAAGCCGGCAGAAGATGTGCATGCCCTGCTTGCCCAAATTTCTCAGATAAAGAAAGATCCATCAGAACCCATGAGAGAATTTGTGGCTCGATTCAACAGACTGATCAACAAAATTCCTGTAAATACTCGACCGGTTGATCAAATTCAAAAATGTTTCTTTCTAAATGCTCAAACGCCCAAAGTCAGTTATGCTCTAAGAAGGGCTAATCTCGGAGCGTTAGTTACGGATCAAGCATTTGTTAGTGTCGAGGATGACTTGATCATCTCGGGAAGTTGAGAAGAGACCCTCCCAAATCTAAGTCTGCTTCTTCTTCCTCTTCCACCTCTGGACCCAATACTGATCCATTAGTCCAGAAACTTGCAAATGATCTAGTAGCTATAAAGAAACAATTGGCTCAGCATGCCCCGTATGCGAGATGTTCCAAGAAGAAATTTTCAGCCCGAAATCGTTTACTGCTCCTCCCTCACAAGACTAGCACTTGAAGGACCTCTGTTAAAGTTCTGTGAATGCAACTGTGAAGTTGAAGAGCCGGATGATGATGTGGACGATGAAGCTCGTGAGGAGTTCTGGAGGAATTTGATGATGAGGCGGAAGAACTTGAGGGATCTCGGGTTAATTTCTTTACCACCGAAGGCAGCGATGATGGAGATGACTATGATGAAGTGGTAGCGAGATATGAATAGTGAATCATTTCTTTGTCATGACTCGAGAGCAGAGACAAGGCGAAGGAGAAAGTAACACGGACCCGTGAAGAAATCTAAGGAGCAGCCGTGCAACTATTCCTGTAATTGCAAAAGAGGATCTCCTATCCCTACCTCATCTGCACCAAAGGTAAGTCCTGTCAATCCTACTAGCAAAGTTCCTTCTTTTTCTCCTAAAGTTGATAAGCCTAGAATTCCAAATGATGATGGTCCATCCACCTCTGGATCCTTTGATATTGTTGATCACCTAAAAAGGACCAAGGTTCAAATTTCAGAAGCTGAATACTATCAAACCCATCCCAAAGCTTTTGCCAAGATGATCCAATTTGTTAATTCCCATTCCAAGACCACCTCTAAAGGCCTTTTGCCCACTCCTCCTTCTACACCACTGACCTAGTATGCAGTAGGCTCTTTGTCACCTCGCTTTGGTGACAAAATCAAGCCTTTTATGTAACACTTCTTATAGCTGGCCATAGGCTCAGTAACTGTGTCATAGATTCTGGAGCCTCAGATAACGTGATGCCTGCTAAAGTAGCTCATGCTTTAGGCTTGACCCTCACTCGTACTTATGGATCTTGCTACTCCATGGAAAGTAAGGAAGTGCCTTTGGTTGGAAGGATTAAAGATGCACAAGTGGCTTTTCTTTACTTTACGAAAAGAAAGTCTTGGCTACCATCCTAGTAGAGACATTCCTCCTTCTTATGGAATGTTGCTAAGTAGGAACTACGTAAAGATGTGGGTGGAGAGATTCAAATGGATTGGTCACATGCACTCATACTGTCAATGGACACATGAAGAAGCTGCTGCCTGAGAAACAATCTGAGTATATTGTGCGAAAGCGGATGATCCGAAGGCACAAATACTCTATGAGGACATGGGTCATGGTAATTACATGATTCTGTCCCGATGAAATCCAACCCTCAAAGTATCACCTAAAGATCCCAATGGTGTTTGGGTTTTAGAATTTGATGGAAGTTGTTCCTCGGTGGTTACGGAGCTGGTGTCTGCTAGTGTCACACTGAAGGATGCCTACACCCTTTTTCATTTAAGTTGCGGTCGAAAACACTAACAATACATCAGTATGAGGCTCTCATTCTTGGGTATGCAAGTGGCCAAAGAACGAGGTGTAAAAATCTTCGGCTCGTGGTGATGCGAGAGCTGATTGTGAAGCAAGTCGAAGCCTTTTCGGGTAAAAAATGGGAAGGTGAAGCATTTCATAGGAATCAGGTTTGGGATTGATTGAATTCCTTGATGCTTTCTCCATTGAAGCAATACTAGAAAAGAGCAATGGGGGCTGATTCTTTGTTTGTCTCGGGATCACTCACGATTCCCCATCCTAAATTCTCTCAGGATAAGTTCACTATTGAAATGGTCCACCGGCCTAGTGTACCTGACAATACCAATAACTGGCAAGTTTTCAACGATGACCAGCATTTGCTTTCCTTCCTGGAACTCAAGGGTAATTTCAAACAACTGTATTTTGAGGGAAGTGACAACCTGCCTCGTGAGAGTGTGTCCTCTGACCATCCTGTCACCCAAGGAGAAGAAACAGATCAGGAAGGGTGCATTAAACTCAAAGGAAACAAGATTCCCAAAGGTTTGGTGAGTTTGGAGGAGTTGTTTGATAAACATGACAGATATGTGAAATCTAAAGCCTCTTTGGACCTCGGTGATCGGTGAGTATGATAAGATTGATATAGGGAGTTATCTTGACCCCAAGCTAGTAAATATTGGAAAATGTTGCACAATCGCGAGAGGAGAAAAGCAATTGATCTTCTAAGGAGGTATAAGGATGTTCTTGCTTATTCTTATGAAGATCTAAAAGCCTTCAAGCCAAAAGATATGCAGCATTCTATTCCTCTCAAACCAGGAATTAAGCCTTTCAAGCAGAAGCAGAGGCAGTACAATCCAAAAATAGCTGACACCATCTTTCAGGAGATCCAGAAGTTGTTGAAGGCTAAAATTATTTTTCCCATTCACCATTCGACATGGATCGCAAATATAGTGCCTGTTAGGAAGAAAAATGGTGAGATCCGCATCTGTGTTGATTTCAGGAACCTGAATCAGGCTTCTCTGAAAGATAACTACCCTTTGCCTATGATGGATCAAATATTGCAAGCAGTAACAGGATCTGAAATGTTATCTATGCTTGATGGATTCTCGGGATACAATCAGGTAGAGGTTGATACTGCAGATCAACACAAGACAGCCTTCACCACTCCTTGGGGTACCTTTGCCTACAAGAGAATGCCTTTTGGGCTGATTAATGTTGGTGCCACTTTCCAGAGAGCTATGGATCTGGCTTTTGGAAGCTTGAAAGGGAAATGTATTGTCATATACCTTGATGACCTGACAGTGTTTTCAAAGACAAGAGCGGATCACTTGACCACAGAAAGCAGTTCTGCTTGAGATGCGAGAGCATGGGATTTCTTTAAATCCTAAAAAATCTATCTTCTGTGTTACAGAAGGAAAAATATTAGGGCACATCGTCTCCAAGGATGGTATTAAGATTGATCCTGAACGAGTTCAAGCCATCCAGCAAATTCCTCTCCCAACCAGTAAAAAAGGCGTGCATTCCTTCTTCGGTAAGATCAATTTTTTAAGAAGATTCATCCCTGATTTTGCTGAATTAACTTTGAATATTTCTCAGATGATGAAAGGGAAGAAAACATTTGGTTGGTCTTCTGAAGGAAAGGAATCCTTTGAGGGTATCAAGAAAGCTATTGCTAAAACTCCAGTTTGGCTGTCACGATTCAAAGAAAGATTTCATCATCTATTGCTATACTCTGAGATAATACCACAGCTGCTTATCTTAACCCAAGAAGACTACGATAAACATGAGCTACCAATTGCCTTCATGAGCTATATCCTAAAGAATCATGAGCTAAAATACACCATGATGGAGAAGCATGCTTTGCGGTAGTCAAGAAATTTGTCAGCGTTCCGTTTCTATATCCTCAACTCTCACTCTATGGTCTTTGGTTCCAGATACAAGCTATTAAGTCAATTCTTACACAATGCAAGAATTTGGGTCAAGAGAGAAGCGGGTGGCTAAAGTCGGAGTATGACATTGATATCAAACCGACCAAGCTGGTTCGTGGAAAAGGTCTTTGTGAGCTCATTGCTGAAGGAGCCAAACATGAGTTGCTGGAGGAGAAAGCTGACATTCCTATTGTTCTATTCCTTAGTTCGGTCGATGAATGGTATTCTAACATCGCCCATTTTCTCACCTTGGGGAATGCCCCTCTCATTTAACTACCAAGGAAAAGGGACATTAAATTGAGATCGGCGCAATATGTACTATGGGAAAATGCCTTGTTCAAGCGTGGTTTAGATGGGAGATTTCTGAAGTGTGTGGACAAGGAACAACAGAGAAAGTTGCTCTCAGCTTTTCATGATCAAACATGTGGAGGACACTATTCATCATGATCCATGACTCACAAGATACTCGGGGAGGATATTACTGGCCTTCCTTGTTCAGAGATGCATCCAAGTGGGTGGATAAATGCGAGGCTTGTCAGACCTTTGTGGGAAGACCTAAATTGGCCTCTTTGCCTCTCAAGCCAGTTGTGATTGAGGAACCATTTCAACAGTGGGGTCTGGACTTCATTGGTGCACTCAACCCTGTTTCTAGTGCTGGTCACACTCATGTGCTAACCGCCACTAACTACTTCACCAAATGGGTGGAAGCTATTCCAGTCAAGAGCACTACTTCTGAAGTGGTATGCAACTTCATCAAAGAGAACATCTTGGTAAGGTATGGTGTACCTAACAAGATTGTAACAGATAATGCTTGAAATTCTCCTCAACTGAGATAATGGATTTCTGCTACGGGTATGGCATCTCTCTAGCTCATTCTTCAGATTATTATCCCCAGGGAAATGGACAAGCAGAATCCACCAACAAAAATCTGGTGACTATCATAAGGAAGTTGGTCAATGAGTCTCGTGGCGGCATAAGAAGCTTTATGATGCTCTTTGGGCAGACGAGGATCACACCTAAAGAGCCATTGGAATTTCTCCTTTTCAAGTGGTGTATGGAGTAGAAGCTCAATTGCGGTGGCGGTGGGCCTATGACCTTGCACTGATGAAGGCCATTGAGGATACTAGTTTAGTGATGCTCTGGATAAAAGAATCATGTACCTACACAAGGCGAGCGAGGGCCAGATTGGAGGTTGCTGATAGGATATCTACTCACCAGCTGAAGGTAAAGGTTGTTTGACAAGAAAGCTAGGTTCAGAGAGTTCCAAGTTGGAGATACCGTGCTGTTATGGGACAAAAGACATGAACCTCGTGGCAGCCATGGAAAATTTGATTCCCTGTGGCTCGGACCTTTCAAGATAAGACACTTTGCTGGTAAGAACTCTTTCTATCTTGATTACATGGATGGTTCTCCCCTCCCACTTCCTTATAGTGGGCAGTATTTGAAGTTGTTCAAGTCATAGGTGACTAGGGAGTCCCTTTGTATATTCTGTACAGTGTTTTTGCTTTTCTACTTTTGGTGTGTTTTCCTTCTGTTGTTGTGTGTGTTGCCCTCTGTATTGGTTTGTTTTTGACTCCTTTGCCCAATGGATAAGGCAAGTGCCGCTTCCTTAGAGTTTGTCTAAGTTCTTGCCTTGTCTCATTCCGAGAATTTATACCAAGTCATCCCCAGAAGGAGCCAGCTGTTGTCCACTCAAAATTCCCCACTCTGATAAGAGTAAAAATTTCAAAATTTTGAGTTTAAGTGTTTTTCTCTGAAGTGCCTAAGTCGTGAAATTGAAAAAATCTGTGTTTTGGGTCATTTTGTGTGATTTTCGGAACTGTCGGAACTTTTGTCCCAAGCTATCCCAAGTCACGAAAGTGCACTCTGTTCCCGATCGGTGAAATCCCGAAGTTGTCCCATTTTCGGGCCCGTCGGAAAGTTTTGTCCCAAGTGTCCCAAAACTTATTGTGCGAGTTGTTCCAATTTCGGCCGAAACACCCGAACCGCGTACTACGCACTTTCATGTCTCAAATGTCCCAAAGTTAAAAAGTGCGAGCTTTCCAATTTTCGGCCGAAACTCCCGTGTCGCGTACTTCAGAGCTCCTTGTCCCAAATCGAAAAATGCAAGCTGTTTCAATTTCGCCCGAACCGGCCAAACCGCGTACTCCGGAACTTTTTGTCCCGAATGTCCCAAGTCCAAACGGGCCCCTTTGTTCCAATTTCGGCCGAATCACCGAACCGCGTACTCGCGCATTTTCGTCCCAATCGTTCCAAAAGCATTTGTGCATCCTCTCCCTGTTTCACCCGAATCGGCCGAGCCGCGTGTTTCGCGCATTCGCGTCTCACATGTCCCAAGCGTACCAAGTGTCATTCACACTTAGTTTTTCCCGCTCACTCCGAGTATGATGCTATTCAAATTGGTGGTTGTGTATTCAATGCGCATTAAATTCATTCCTCTCTCCAAACGGCTATATAACGAGCATTTCCCCTTTGCATTTTTCGCATTGCTTCCATGCTATCTTTGCTCGAACCCTTGCAATTTGAAAACCTGCACAAATATCCCCTCCCTTTGCAAATTCCTTCCCGAGTCTAGGTTACAGCTCCGAGACTATCAATATGAAGATCAAGTTTCAGGGACAGGAGCAAATTTCTCCGCTTGAGTCTGCTGTTAGCAATATTGGGGACAGCGAAGCTCGTCATCTCGACTTCGGCGATTTTGGGCAAGAATGGCGGATCTGAACCCTACACCAATAGCACAAGCGATTCATGATAGCGGTTTGGCTTTTGCGGTGGTTTCCCAATCTCGGTACGGTGTGCGTCATGTGCTTTCATGCGGAGCTCACTTGACCCGCTTGAGCGAATTGACAAATGTACATGGGGAACTCATTGCCAAGTGGGCCTTTGCCACCATTGGCGCTGCTCTGAGGATTCCGGAGTTGGAAAATGCTATAGTCGTCTCCCGGGATCAAGCACAGACCCTATTCGATCAAGACAGTGACAAATATAAGGTGCGAGTGGCGAAGTCTTGGTTGAAGAACCCTAAGAAAGGTGCTTCTCGCCTAACCAAAACCCTCTTCCGAGCAGATTTCAATGAGGAATTGTCAGACTTCATAATCCTGCTGGCTCGGGTTATGGGTTTGCCCTCCACCAATGAGTTTCATTTCTGGATGTGCCCGCTCATCAGCATGGTGTGCGAGGGAACACAAAACATCAACAGGCCAGAGATCATCAGTATGAATTTGGCGGAGCAACTATCAACGTTCAACAAACAAAGAAGTTCTATATGACTTCATACACGAGTGTATACCCTAAGCGACATCAAGGCAGTGGTTTGGTTTCTCCTATATAGATGCACACAAAGATGATCCAGTGTATGCCTATTGCCCGCAGTTCACCCTGGAGACCAGCAATCGGAATTTCAGAAGGGTCAATGATGCTTTCACCATGTACGTGGTCAGATTGCTCGAAGGTGAATCTGCTTTAGAAGGTTTTCAGATGAAGCCATGAACCTGATATCGCAGTATGGAGCCTATTTCATCCAATTCAGGAAATTTTCCTATATCAGGCTTGCTGGCTATGAAAGCACTCCTCTACGGCTTCCCATGTTCTGCAATGATAAAATGGCCTTGATAGAAATATGCAGGCAACTAGACAAGTTGCACAGAACTTGCAGAGACAAGAAGATTTCTGGCTTGCACTTTCCCATCTCTCTGGGAAACTACACATGCAAAACAACTCTGGATGCTCAGAACATAGAAAGAGCCCTGGTCCCTATCACTGTTCATTTCTTCAAGCCAAGAACCTGCTTTGACTTGAAGAAGTTTATTGAACAGAACATCAAGATAATCTACCATCATAGGCGAGATCTGAGAAGACTCACCGGGCTGATTTGTCATGAGATGATTTGAAGCCAGGAGAAGGCATTGTGGCAGGTTCTCCCTGCAATTGATTCAAGAACTCGGTCTGTACCAAGTTCCTGAAGGTCTCCAGGATGACAATTCTGACCTATACTCGTATGAGTATGAAAATGTGATTAAGCACACCCCTCTGGAGGACCTGGATTGGAACAGGAAAGAGAGGGATGATCTGGCTGAGATTCTTGCTCCAGTCCTAGTCAGGACTAAGGTCTGGTTCAGTAAGAAGATCCGAGAATTCAAGAGGCACTCAGGAGAATCCTCCTCCAAGGATGATTCGACACCAATAAGAGAGGCATCAGTTCCAAGGTCTGAAACACCAATGCAAACCCCTCCTGCCTCATCAACACAAGGACCTACTGAATCTACTCCCTCTTCATCTACCCAGGTATATAAGAAGAAACTCAAAGAGGTAAAGAAGGAGCCTGCAGAGAATGACCCTCCAAGAAAACAGGCAGAGTTGCCTATAGGGCCAGAGAACATCATTGTTCTCAGTGAAAGTGAAGAAAGTGAGATGCCAACTCCTGCAAATGTTCCTGAAGATCCAGTAGATAAGGACAAGGAGGTCAAAGCTTGAACTTCCAGTGCTAATGATTCTTCTACCGCTATTGCCTCCGGTGCTCTACTCACATCTCGGCTTGAGTCAGCAGTGCCATGAGACCACGAGTGTCATGAGCTCCTGTCTCTTGGTCCCCTTGCTTCTCCCTGCAGATTCTTCTTCCTCTTTTGCTTTGAGTGCATTGACCTTTGGTTGACAAAAGGAAGAGAAAATCCTCCTCTCAAAGCTTGGGACCAAATTTCGATGCTGTTGCAGCCTTGTTGGGCACCACTCCTTCTCGTGCCAAGAAAGCCAGAACCACTTCCAGAATAGTGTCTGATGCCCAAGGTCAGCAATTCTTGGAGATTGCTAAGCCTACAGTAGACAAATCAGAATCAGACTTGCTGGCATCTGACTTGGAGCTTTCAAGAATCCCTATGGGAGAGTCTACTCCTGAAGGTGAAATTCACAACCTCCAGGAAACAGTCACAAGAGTCATTGGAAGGGTAGAGAAAGGGCAGAAAACTATTGAACAGTTGGAAGAACAAGCCCAGATTCTCACAGGTTTCATCAAGTCTCTTTTATCTAAGGATAAAGTCTTGGACCCTACCCCATTGACTACTCTTCCACCTCCTGTAATTCTAAGCCAAGATGAAGTGCAAAGTATCAAAGATATGCACAAGTATTCTGTCTATGGCAGAGCTATTGAAGCCATGGTGGATGACATGCTTGTTGCTGGATTAAACTTCATCGATGAAGCTTTCAAACTCCACGAAAAGGTGAGTAATGTGCAATTGAAGCTCTCCTCCACTATCAATACCATGGATAAAGAACTAAAAATCTGGAGCAGTTGTATAGTAGACCTTCGCCTTATGGGACAGACAGATGAGAACATCTTACTGGCGAATAAGATTTTCGATGATGCTAAGGACAATCTATCAAAATCCTGGGTCTACAGCGTGGAGTGGAAGATCAGAGTTTTGGAGGAAGCTTTGGGAGAAATGAAGAACAGCTGGCAGAAGGGAGAAGCTTTCAAGACACTAGCTGCTTTCAAGGATATACATTGTCATCTTCAGGATGAAAACTCTGGTGTTTCCCTGTCCTTGCAAGAAATCAAAGCTCAGTTCAGAGCTTTTGTCAAAGATAATCTATTCAAGGAAAGCTCCATCTCTAAGGAAAAGATGAAGGAAATTTGTTCTCTTCAATCTGCCATTGAAGAAGCAAATAAAGATTATCATACTCACGTCGAGTTTGATAAAGAGATGGAGAAGTGTCTGGGATTTTGGACTCAGTCTGCAGCCAACACGTCAGTTCCACGTGGCAGAGACATAGCTGAGGCATTGAAGAAATTCAGGCAGTGGATTCTGAAGACAGTGGGTCCCTCCCAGTAGCTGGCCACCTGTCTCCTTCTCCTTTCTTTTCTCTTCTTCCCATTCTTTTCGTATTCTTTGTAATTAGTTAAGGTATTGCAATTGGCGATCCTTAACTATTCTTTAGTTAAAAGAAATGGTTACGAAGAGTAACTGACTTGTAAGCTATATAATGGCCTTTCCACGCCATTTTGAAGGAGGAAGAACTTGGGTATTTTTGAAAGTGTAAATAGATCTTAAAGAAATCAATACAAAAGGGCTTTCCATTCTTTGTCTATCTAATTCTTGTTATCTCTGTGTTTTCCTTTAATATTGTGAAGATCATTTTGTTCCTAATTCGTTAGTCTCTCTGATTGCATACTATTCAGTTTTGCAAATACAGTGATCTTGTATAACCAAGAAGGAACTTTGTGTCCTTGATGAATGAATCTGAAGAAGGTTATTTATGGAACTTTGTGTCTTTAAATTTAATCTCATTCAGCCAATGCAAATGATCTTGTCTTAAATTCTTTGAAGCTTCGCATACATGAAGAATTATTCTGCTATCTATAATTCTGAATGTTGCTATTATGCTCATCTTCTTATTCCCTTTCCTCGGTCCTTGTGTAATTGATGATCCTTGTGGAAAACACTTTCGTAATATCCAAGTTTTACCATAAACAATGTTATGTACATTTGTAAATAAGTTCGTTTCTCGAATAAGGGAACCTCTCCCATTAAAGAGGAGGGACTTCTTGTCCCGATTTTGTTGCTCTGCTAAAAAGTCCTATTTGACGACAACAGGTTTTGGCGACTCCATCGGGAAAATCGCATTCCAAGATACTGTAATTTTTCGATCATCCTTTGATCTGGTGACTCCGCGTTTCACTCGAGGGAGAAGGGCCCTTGGTATCGAAGATTCTCAGTTTCAGCTTTTGGAGCAACAGGGTTTTCCTTTCCCTTCAAATAGAAGAACTCGTTCGACAAGCACTCCACCTGTTCAAGATAGAAGTCCTACGGGTGGTATTCCTTCAGAACCTGCTAGTCCCAATCTACGAGCTTTGATCCTAGCTGGTGTTACAGTTCCCCTCCAAGCCGTATTTCCAAGAATGGCGGCACAATTGCCATGGGGTCAACGTGTCGGGCCCCTGGCCCTTACTCAGCCTTTGCATGAGTTACCTAGAGGTAAGGAAGAACTTCCCAAATTTAAAGATGGAAAAGTACACCCCGATGAACACATTGCAGCCTTCATAGTTGCATGTGGGCTTTTGGGAGTTGAACATGAAGATGTCTCGATAAGAAGGCCATTCGTTGAGGCGTTACAAGATAATGCTTCGATTGGTTCTATCACCTTAGGTGGTGCCATCACCGACCGGAATACAATGAGAACTCGGTTCGAAATCCGTTTCAAGCCGGCGAGAAGATGTGCATGCCCCCGCTTGCCCAAATTTCTCGAGATAAAGAAAGATCCATCGAACCCATGAGAGAATTTGTGGCTCGATTCAATAGCGATCAACAAAATTCCTATAAATACTGACGGCGGTTGATCAAATTCAAAAAAATTTCTTTCTAAATGCTCAAATGCCCAAAGTCAGTTATGCTCTAAGAAGGGCTAATCTTGGAACGTTAATTCTGGATCAAGAACTGGCTGTTAGTGTCGAGGATGACTTGATCATGTCAGGGAAGTTGAGAAGAGATCCTCCCAAATCTAAATCTGTTGCTTCTTCCTCTTCCACCTCTGGACCCAATACTGATCCATTAGTCCAGAAACTTGCAAATGATCTAGTAGCTATAAAGAAACAATTGGCTCAGCATGCCCCGTATGCAGATGTTCCAAGAAGAAATTTTCAGCCCAGAAATCGTTTGCCTGCTCCTCACACAAGACTAGCACTTGAAGGACCTCCTGTTAAAGTTCCTGTGAATGCAACCTGTGAAGTTGAAGAGCCAGATGATGATGTGGACGATGAAGCTCGTGAGGAGTTCCTGGAGGAATTTGATGATGAGGCGGAAGAACTTGAGGGATCTCGGGTTAATTTCTTTACCACCGAAGGCACTGATGATGGAGATGACTATGATGAAGTGGTAGCAGATATGAACAAGTGAATCGTTTGCTGTCATGACTCGAGAAATGCAGATAAGGCGAAGGAGAAAGTAATGTGACCCATGAAGAAATCTAAGGAGCAGCCGGTAGCTATTCCTGTAATTGCCAAAAAGAGGATCTCCTATCCCTACCTCATCGCACCAAAGGTAAGTCCTGTCAATCCTACTAGCAAAGTTCCTTCTTTTCTCCTAAAGTTGATAAGCCTAGAATTCCAAATGATGATGGTCCATCCACCTCTGGATCCTTTGATATTGTTGATCACCTAAAACGACCAAGGTTCAAATTTGGAAAGTGAATACTATCAAACCCATCCCAAAGCTTTTGCCAAGATGATCCAATTTGTTAATTCCCATTCCAAGACCACCTCTAAAAGCCTTTTGCCACTCCTCCTTCTACACCACTGACCTAGTCTCAGTAGCCTCGCTCACCTCGCCTGGTGACAAAATCAAGCCTTTTTATGTAACACTTCTTATAGCGGCCATAGGCTCAGAATCGCGTGTCATAGATTCCGAGCCTCGAGATAACGTGATGCCTGCTAAAGTAGCTCATGCTTTAGGCTTGACCTCACTCATACTTATGGATCTTGCTACTCCATGGAAAGTAAGGAAGTATGAGGGTTGTGAGCATTGGGGGTTAGATGATGGATGTAAAACAAATTGGAGATTGAATGGTGAAGGGAAAATGGTGGAAGTGAAGAAAGTCTTTAGAGGGTTTGGGTGTTCTAGGGATAACGTCTTGGAGGTTGGATGATAGAGGGACATGGTTATAAGTAGGAGGGCTTGGAGGATTTTTGGGGTTGGACGATGGAGGAAAAATGATTAGAGGTTGGATGATGGACAAACACAATTATAAGTAAGAGGGCTTGGAGGATTTTGGGGTTGGACGATGGAGGGAAAATGGATTAGAGGTTGGATAATGGAGGGATAGTAGTGGAAGTGAAGAAGGTCTTAGAGGGTTTAGGGGTGGATGATGGATGATGGAGGGACACAATTTGAAGTAGGATGGTTTTGACGATGGAGGGGAATGGTTAGAAGTACTAGGGTTGTGAGGGTTAGGGGGTTTGGATGCTAGATGGAAAGATTGGAGATTTAGCGATGGAGGGAAAATGGTGGAATTGAAGAAGGGCTTAGAGGGTTTGGGGGTTGGAAAATGGAGGGAAAAGGGTCAAAGTAAGGGAAGGATTAAAGGGTTTGGGGTTGGAGGAAAAGGGATTCTAGGTTGGATGATAGAGGGACATAATTATAAGTAATAGGGCTTGGAGGATTTTGGGGGTTGGACAATGGAGGGAAAATGGATTGGAGGTTGGATGATTGAGGGAAAATGATGGAAATGAAGAAGGGCTTAG
>CM031240.1:313495701-313684827 GCA_018340775.1 Taxus wallichiana var. yunnanensis | reverse complement strand
GGTTGCATTATTACACTGGAATTACAACCCACCTTTCTTACAAAAATTACAAATCACACACGGAGATTTCACATTCCAATGTAAGATAGATATGAAGGCAGGCCCTGCGGGAACTACGCTTGAGTACCCCTTTTCTACTCAAATGTAAATGGCCTCGATCCTGATGTCTCACTATATACCCGAAGTGTTTCACGAGGTTTAAAATGCCTCGCTCTCACCCTTCACCCCCTCACCTCCTACCAAATGCCCCGTCCGCCTCTAGCCGAACGGCCCGAGATCTTCCCCTACGGCTTTGGGACCTCCACCACGATACCCGCGATCCCAATGAACGCACCCGCCTCTAAGCGGAAACTCGATCTATCGAAAATAAATCCCTGCGCTACTGGGAGACAAAACTCAATCCGTGCCCTATCACAATCAGAAACCATCATCGTCATACCTACCTTCCATATTGGGACTCCCATCCCTCTACCTTACATCAATATATCATACCCCTACGTTTTCTTCAAAACAACCACGCCTTCCACACCATACAGAAATTCCAGGTATATGCAACACCGTCACTCCACGTATCCCTGTCCACCTATCAACCCTAAACAAATTCCATCATCAAAAGATTTGTTTTCGGTCCTCCCTATTTCCCGTGTGGTTGTTTTACGATACCACATCATCTGCGGACCTCATCATCCAACATAGCTTGCGCCAAAAGAAATCACGTTTAGTGAAACCACGTATCAACACCCTCACGGCTAAACCACTACCGTCACGAACCGGGTGACCACGCCCAAAATTACCAAAACCCGCATAACCAATACCTCATCCTCTTCCGATTTTGACCCTCAAAGGATCTTACGCCAAAATCCTATGCATGTTGGTGGAGAATGCGACCATTTCCCTACCTCCACTTATGGACCTTATGACCCGTCTAAACCCCGACCTATGGGTTACGATGAGTCTAAAATCTGCGCTTATCACCGCACACTTTGAGGACATGATGTGGAGGGATCTGAAGCTCTAAAAACCATCCTTCATTAGTCACCTCTCCAGGATAGAAAGATTAAGAAAGACAACTTACGAAGGGAGAGACCTTTAGTTTCATTCCCTCTCCTATACCATCTGGTACTCGCCTCACTCAAGATCTATCATTATTACAACCCCTCTTGAAGACCATGAGTTATCCGACCATCTTCACTCATCTCGGGAATTCACGAGATTAATATGATTAGTGTCGCTACTGAGAGGCGGAAAAAACAATGGGAAAGCAAAAGAAAACACACATGCGTGCATTTCTTTCTCAGCGTCGAACATCCTGATTGCACCACCACCTAAAGTGGTCATTCAAGCGGACCCGCCTATCCGTCTCTAATGGCATCGCTTGCCTGAAATATGATTAAACAGACTTCACGATCACCCGTAAAAATGACATTGTATGATCTCATTCGGACTTCGAATCTCATAAAGACAAGCTCTCGTTGAGATCCTTGAGGATAGAGGTTTTACCTAATGAAACCACGCCTGCCGCCTCCATTCTAACACCCAATCACGTTGCCTCTCTCACTAAACGATTTACTCCTCCATCATCACTGGTTGTCCTATGCCACCACCCACAGAAACTTTTATGTGGTCGGTTTCTCACAGAAGATGAAATTGTTGACTTTGAGTACGAGAAGACCTTGACCTGCCCTTTTCATTTCGCTTACGTCGGGACATTACGAAGTACGTCGGGTTATGATTGATGGGGGTCCAGCTTGCTAAACATCATCTCTTCAAAAGCCTTCCGACAAATGAATATCCCTTCTAGTTGCGTCATTGACCCCATCATGTTGCGGTCATTGATGACTTATTACTTCTACCTTGCAGCCGTGATCCTCAACATTCGGGTAGGACCACGTACTTTACCCGAACTCTTCTATGTCTTGGAGGAGAGTTCGATATAATATATTCTTTGGTCGTCCTTGGATCCGAGCCATGGGATGCGTTCCTCGACATTACATAGATGCATAAGAATTTGAGTACGAGGGAAGTCCTACAAGTAGAAAAGTGACCCTCCCCCTTTAAAACCTGCTGATATGTTATACCGCCTAACGATGTGCTTATACCCAATCAAGACACCCATACATTCAACCTGACCATCCTCTTCAAATGTACCTCGACCATCCCACCTCGACCAGCGCTTTACGCCTTGGTGATGAAACCACCATCGCAAAAAACCACTTCCTTCCCGCAGCTAACATTTCCAACCTCGGCCCTTAGTAGATGTTTTTCGGTGCCTTACGGCTGGGGAGTACCGCCATATAACGTTAGTTCTTTCCCTACCCAAGAGTACGGACAATTACATGCACATCCCCACCTACGGCACCGTCGCGTGGGAGGTAATCTCTTACGGACCACCCCATTGCACACTAACCTAACGTGTATGGGGGTGTTGACGCATCCTCCATTACCACAGAACCTCCTCTTGGTGTGGTTCCCTTCAATCCGATTTTCAATACTTGACAAATCGTCATTTATCCCCTCACCTTCTTGACTCATTTGTGGCGTGGAAGGCTTTGGTTTTGGCTTTACAAACAAGGCCGAGCATACACTCATTTCATGACTACCCAGTAAACATAATGATCGCGGTGGTCTCGGCCAGAAACACCTACACGGGAGACACCTCTGTCAATTTTGTATCTGGAAAAGAAGACGTTGCCCTACAAACCATCATCACCCACTTTGCCATCATCACCCACAAGAATCTATAGACCCAATCCATCCCTCCTAACTTTTTTTTTTTTCATAAATGTTATCTTCATAGGTCCTCTCACTTATCAACGCGATAATGAGGACCCATCTTCTCTTCCCCTTACTATCAGGACATGATGGAAGAGGATTAGCCTTTGATTAATGTTGTTGAGATGCCGGGATGACGACTCCATCCTCACTTACCTTGGCGCGGATGATTCTTATATTCAATGAGCCTTACCATCTGAAACCCAAACCATCTTTGAATGAATCTACCATAGAAATCAATATCCACATGGAGGAGGATCCTCATTGTGAAGATTGGACAATCCCTTAACACATCGAGCAAGCCGCCTTTACTACCTTTCTCCGTGCTTTCATGACCAAGCTTCGCAGATGGTCTTATCGTGTTGACATGCCGCCAGAATTGATCTACCATTGCCATCCATAACATCACCCTAAACCCGATTCCAAACCAATCAAATAGAAATTGAGAAAAATGCATCCACGCATTGCTCTCTTGAGTCAAAGAGGAACTCCATGACTCCTTTCTGTTTCCTTCATCACGCCTATCGACTACCCTCAATGGATTTCTAACATCGTACCTGTCTACTAAAAGCTGACAGGGGGACTTCGGATATGCTGCGGATTTCCGGGATCTTAATCTCGCTTGCCCAAGGATGACTTCCCCACAGCATTGACCAACTTGTTGATCTAGCTGCGAGGTCATGAGATGCTCTCTCTCATGGATGGCTTTTCAGGATCTGACCAAATTTTGGTTGCCCTGGCAATCAACACAAAACTACCTTCATAACTCCTTGGGAACCTTCGCATTATCGTGTCATGCCATTTGGCCTTAAGAATCTTTAGTCTTTACCTATCAGCAAGCTATGACCTACATTTTCATGACATTATGCACACTATCCTTGAAGATTATGTCGATGATCTTCTCGCAAGTCTAAACATCGTAGTGAACATCTCGATGTTTTAACCATTATTTTGATCTTACTGTTACAATATTAAATCTGCCTTGACCAAAGAAATGTGTCTTTGGTGTTCCTTTACGGGAAAACTTCTTGGCTTTATCGTCTCTTTGTGTGGCATTGAGGTCGATCCATCTAAAGTCAAAGCTATCCTAGAAATGCCCCCACCCAAAATCTCAAACAATTGCGTAGTTTACAAGGTAAGCTCAATCTATCAGCGTTTCATCTCCCGACTCTCGGATCGGTGTCAACCTTTCCATCACCTCCTTAAAAGGATATGCTGCATTCCGATGGGCGAAGAATGTCACTGAGCCTTGAAGCTCTCAAATCCTATCTCTTGCGACCACCCAGTGCTTATCCCACCCCAAGAGGCGACCGCCCTTTCTACCTTTACCTTTCCACACGGCCACAACCACGCTTGCAAGGAGCCATGCTTGCACATCGTGACTCTACGAGAATCGCTGACAAGCCGTTTATTATATAAGTCGTACTTTGGTGGACTATGAGATCAGGTACACATATAGAAAAGTTATGCCTAGCCCTATATCATTGGCCACCAAACTCCGACACTGCCTTCTAAATCACAAGACTTTCATCATCACTAATACAGGACCCCATCCATTACATGTATGCCAAACCTCACTCCCCGAACAATGCATTGCCGGATGGCTCATGTGCTCTCGCCGACCTCGACGCGAGTTTGTCCACGAGAAATCAATCAAAGGACAAACCATCGCGAGACCAACTTGCGGAAGCTCCTTTACACCGGGGAACAATTTACCAATTTCACATTTCACAGCGAACTCATCACTTACTCTTTCCCTCACGGAGAGTCAGATGCCCAATGACCCTCTTCTTCGATAGCTCCAAATGCCATCGTGGCGGAGAGCTGGCGTTATTCTTCTTCTCTCGACGCTGAGCCTATGCCTCTTTCATTCCGACTCGATTTCCCTTGCACTAATAATGCAGCGGAATACGAGGCCCTTTGTTCTGGTCTCGAGTGCTGGCTGCACTTAGGTATCAAATCTATCTGACATTTTGGTGACTCTCGATTGGTAGTGATCGAGTTATTTCAAATACTGCACCGATGCAAAAATGAGGAACTTTAAAATACAAACACTTCAGTGGATTCACTTCTAGCCTTATTTACTCACTATTATATACAAACCATTCCCGCTCCACTAACAAAATTTGCGGACACTGGCTTGCTTAGCCTCATGCAAATTCCTTGCAATCGACTTGAACTATGTCGTGGTGGTCCAAAAACTTTTTGCCCCATCTATTCAACCCCGGTAGTTTGTATGATAAATACCGTGTCTCATTAATTCACGAGGATACAGGTACCACCAATTTCACGACTACCTTACAATCTCATCCTCCCACAGACCTTACTAGTAGTTGTGAAAGCGTGCTTTTTCTTAAAAGTGTTTGGCGTTATGTTGTCATGGGGGACTTCTCTATAAACGTGGCTTTGATGGCATCCTCCTTGTTTACTGCATCAGCGGCGCGGAGCCACTCATACCATCCAACAGTCCATAGACGGTATTTGTGGTGGACATTTTAGCGCCTTGCCGTGGCCAAATGAATCCTTCGCCTTGGTTATTATTGGCCTACTCTCAATGCATTCTACGAATATGTTAGCGTTGTGTTATGTGTCGGCATACATGCCGACCTTGACATACTCCTAGCCACCCGCTCCGGGTGGCACGAGATCTTTGGCCCTTCTCACAATGGGGTTTAGACCTTATTGGTGAGATTCACCCGACCTCTTCACAGCGTCATCAGTTGGATAATCACACAGAACTCGAATATTACACAAAATGGGTGGAGGCTATTCCACTCATTTCAATCAAAAAAAAAAAAATTATCGAGTTCATTAACCACCACATTATCTAGTTTTGGTGTTCCTCATCGCCTTGATATGAGATAATGGAAAATCTTTCAAAAACAAGTTGTTGAGACCTTTGCACAACTTTGAGTATCAAACTTAGTTTCTCATCACCTCTCATCCCATGACAATGGCAAGCCAGTCCTCTAATAAAACACTAACCAAAATCCTCATGAAAGTTGTCGATGAATCCAGGAAGAAATTGGCATGATCACATTCCCTTTGCCCTTTGGGCTTATCGTACTTAGCATTCGTACCTCTACTAATGCCACACCTTTTCTTTGGTATACGGTACCGAGGTTGTTTTGCCTCTCGAAATACAAATACCCTCCTTAGAATATCTCTTCAGGATATTCTCACCACGATGATTTCCGCCCGAGAGCGGATTGGCCCAATTGGAGCTTCTTGTGACGCCGTCTTACGACTCTTGATCACCTTCAAATCCATCAAAAACGCATTAAACGTGATTATGATAAGCGAATTTATGAAGCGTACCTTTAAGGTTGGTGATCTTGTCCTCGAAAGAGAATCAACATGTAACCAAACTAGAAAAGAGCAAACGTGGAAAAATTACTCTCCCAATTGGATTGGGCCTTATATAATCACTCACACTATGGATCTCGGTACTTATCGTTTAGCTTGCACTTAATGGTAGGCTTTGAGCACTCAACCCCTTAATGCTTTGCATCTTCGACCATTCTCTTTGTTGAAATTAGTGTTATATCACTTCTTATCTACACCGCCGCTCGTCCATCGAGGCTCACTTACCACTACATACACTCTGTTTCCTACACCTCATGTAATGATCAAGCTCACATAGTTTGATTCTCACCCCCTTGATGATGCCTTCCCTTTTAGTCTAGTCCATGACTTCAAAGTATTAAAATAAGCCGTATTCTTATGGGATTTTCTTGAGTCAAAACTTCCTACTAAACTAGATGCTTTAACAAAAGAACATCTAGTCATCTAAATTAAATATATTTGCTCCTCGAAGGACAGCTATATGCCGAACTATTCTTCTTTATTATATATATTGCTCCCTAGAAGGACAATATGCATTAAAATCATATCTCTGCACTTATAAATATTTGCTCCTCGAAAGGACTGACTATACCCACAGTCGATTGCCTTTATCGAAGCTTCGCATTGATCGACTTCGTGAAGACCTCAAGAATAAAACAATCAATATCTGGTAGACTTCCCACATCGATCGATACATATTGATAAAATAAAAGCCTCATTTGGAAGAACTTTTGAGTCATGGACTTGTCTATTTAGGGTAGGTTCTCTTTTGTAGAACACTCACTTTGTAATGAGTTCTCGTACCTCGGCTATATCATCCACCTCACCTCACCATCTGTTTGAGCTCGGGGCGTGGCGATTTACACCGATATATTGTGATCATACTGACTCTTTTCACCTATTGACTTCTCAAATGCATGCACGATACCTAGGGCTTGGGCTCGTTCTACGTTGTGTGGTTTGTTTAGCTCTTTTCACCTACGAGCACTCTTTCCACTTTGCCTCGCATCTCAGGATTGTGTGTTGATCTTAATCGGACATGATTCCCTTCTACTTGGGTAGAGCTAACTTTCGCTTCCCTTATACCTTTTACAACATCACTAATTCATTACCAACACCATCAACCTTACCTTTACTAATCTTAATATTTTTACCAACCAACCAATTGCCTAAACCATACCAAATTGCGAATTCACCTCTCCCCGATCTAAGGGAGAACTACATCGATCACGAGGCCCTCCTTGCTTTGTGCGATGGGCATGTAAGGCAGCACTTAGGAGACATGGGGTCTCCCAAGGTTAGCTCGACCATCCCCTACCATAACCTATCATGTGTGGTAAATATAAATATTTTGTGTATTTCTATTTAATCACATTCCTCTTTATCCTTTTGAAACACAGAAAGTCAAAGCGAAAACATTCTTATTATTATAACTCAAATCAACATACATATCTCATTTTATTTAGATGTTAAACAAATACATCTTCTCTATCATCGACATGCGGTCGGTACTCTTATTTATTCTTATACCTTGCTAACATTTACTCAGAGACCCTCACGCCTCATCCCAAACTAGGTGATGATCGTGATCGTCGACCCCTCTCGCCGGGCCTCTCTGTCCTCAAAAGTACCACGGCTGTGGGTACACTGTAGCCACCGATCTGCCGATCTCTCCTGTAACATATGAATACGCCTCTCATGGAGGACTCCAGCCTCTAGTCTCTCTCCACCCGTGACTCGTAACCACTAACAATCCTCTTGTCTCATTCACTGCGTTTGGAAGCTCGAACCAAACGCTGCGGGACGATCCCCTCTCTGCTGTAATCACCGCTATGTCGGGGTGCTCACACGTACACCTCGCGATTCTGCTACCCACCATAATCTATAGGCCTTTGTCGTTCCCGCATCCATTACCCTACGATCAGCTGCTTTACCTCTTCGGGCCCTTCGGAGGTGTTGGCCGGGAGGTGAGAATCTTGCCTCAAGGCGTCGATCCTCATATGGTCTATAAGCCGGGGTATATCTACCCGCAAATCAAATTGTCGCCGCATGTGATCTATAGGAATCCTCTCATATTCACTTTGGCCTATGCCTTGCGATCCACCTCATTCGCTCTACACCCTTAACTCCTCGGCTATGCATGCTCTCTCACCATTTATCATATAGTTCGTAAGGCCTCCAGCGAGATATCGGCAACCATCGCTCTCTCCCATACTGGGCTTTGTAATACTCAATGTCACCCATCATGGCACGAGATCTTGCCTGCTTGTTAGCTATGCGGACCCATCAGTCTGAATCCCGACCTGCATACTCCGGTCTCTCTGCCTGGGAGGGATTGGCCTATTGGTCGCACACAAATAGTGTGCTCATAGGCCCCAGCCATTGTAATAAGTATGAACAACAATCCAACGTCGTCCGTGATTTCACCCTCTGACCCATAAACCCCTGTATAGCTCACTTCGAATATGCGGTGCCCATGCGAAGCAATAGCGTTCCTTTACTACCATCTCCCGGATAACACACATCAATGCCTTTGGAAATATTCCTCATACGCCTCGGTAATGCATAATACCCTACCGCATTATCATTAATATCAACTGCTTAACCTTATCTCCTCAGGGGTGTCTACATACATTACCCCATACGTAAAGGATAAACCTCGTGTGTCAAATCTAGGTGCGTATGGACCAAATAATGTTGTTATCAGCTCCGTGCATGCCGCTGTTAGGTAAGTGCTGATATCTTTGGTTCTCTGTAATAGGGAGTCTCAAAATCAGAAACACATCTTCCAATGTTCTGTCATCTCCTGTTGGCGGATAAAGGTATTTGTCAAAGGATTCCATCTCTCAATCAATGCCTGCAACATAGCATGGTTCCGTGCGATTCGTGAATAATAGCAGATTCCACTTAACCCCAAACGATTTATCAATGTCCATTCATTTGGTGTTACATCCACTCGGATTCAGTGACAGCCCGTTTGGCACTACTATTATTCATCCTCAATCCACGCCTCTTGCTGCGTATACACCAAAACAACAAACAACCATTCAATCCGTCAAAGTTTTTCAAACGATTCGGAAATTCCTCCGAACCAGACGGTTATCGGATACATCAGCGAGTATCGGTTCGATAGCGATACCGGTTACCTCTAACCGCCATTGCGGTCACTTTATCGATTACATACATCTTGCACAAAGCTGACCACCTACGACAATAAATTGCTCGTTTATTCCTCTCTGTATACAGACATACCCGAAACCCTTGATTACCTACCACGTAACACTTACCTCACCTATAACCCCTTTTATCATGTTTTCTTCTTCATATCTACCCACTTAATCTCTTATTCATAACACATGCAAAAATCAAATCCAACCAAAACATTTACCTCACAGGGTTGCGGTAGCTTGAGGTGGCCCTTGTCTTCCCTCTTGTCCACTGCTTGGATGTTTCTCTCGTCTATCCCATTATCACCACTCTTTTCAAATTCACCTTTCTACTTTCTAAATCTCTAATCACATTCACCTTCCCAGTCTCTTTTCTTATCACCCAAATCTCTCATCATACAATTACTATCTCTCTTCTCCTTATCACTCAAATCTCTCATCACGAAATACTGTCTCGTAAGTGAAAAAGCGTCATGTTCGCGTATTTAACCTCTTGCATGGCTCTAAAATTAAAACTTAAGTTGCCACCTAGCTTTTCTATTTTTAGAAAAGCTCATACCTAAATAACGGTATCGGTTACTTAATCGATACTCGGTCTATCAAATTTCCGAAATACTCGGTTCCTTGGCAACCGATATCGGTTACTACCTATCTTTTCTCAACAAATGACGTTCTTTTCTTCATTTCTCACCTAAATTTTTGTCGCGCCAGCCTCTTTTCTGCATAAACAACACAATTTACCACATTTGTTCATCCACCACACATAGCATTACAATTTCATTAACATCATTTATTTTATACAAATACACAAACCATCGACTCACGGATATCAAGAAAGCTGCTCGATCAATCTATACATCATTTGGATCGACTAATTAGTTACATATATCACAATGTCACAAAACCACCAATTCATCACATAACATGACATTCATATATACGTACAAAAAAACAAAAACATCAGCATCATCCATCTATCAACATGTCAATTAAACTCATCACACATTCTATATATTACCGACCATTAACCAAATATTTAAACACATTTTGAACACTTTTGCATGTGGATCAAAACATCGTCTCTATATATATACAAATTTTCAAAAATACAATGTGCCCTACATCGGGGCCTCTGTGATCTCATAATCCACCAAAGCCGGCACGCAGGCGATAAGCTACATCGAAAAATCTCGGCTCGGCTCGCGGGCGGTCCCTCGTATCAAAAATAGCTATATACTCGGCTCGCGGACCAGAAATGGGTATCCACTACTCTGACCCCTACTCGGCTCGCGAGGCGGTATCTGATAAATGAATAAATGAATACATGAATAATACATAGAGCACGCGAGCCTCTGCTCAATACACCGGTTCGTGAGACCGGTGCCATCTCTAAATACTGAAAACCATATGCAGGATCTCTCGGCTCTCCCCACCGCCCTCGGCACCTCTCCCCGCTGGTCTGTGGTGCCTCTCGCCTCCTGCACTTTGTGATGGACCCACAGGTATGGCTGCGCCTCCACGAGACCTGCGGCTCAGGGAGGTCTCGCTATGTGCCGCGTAGGGCGATAATCAGCCCGGTACCATCAAGAATATCACGATAGTATCGGGCCTCGCTCTAGCCTCCATGTATGCGCTCTCGAGCCACCGTAGGTCTTGAAATTTGGTCACGACACTCTTGCAGTGCCCTCGTACTGTACTTTGTCTTTGAAAGTGCATTTGAGTGGTGGTGCACTGTATGGTTGCTATACATGCACCTGCACTGGTACTGTTGTACATCGGGCCCATTTCTTTGGTGGTGGTGTTACATTACTGTCTTCCTTGCACATTACTGAACTGCACTTGTGTGGTGTGATCTTTGGTGGTGGTCTTTGTGCACGTGCTGAGCCTAGCTAATTTGCCTTTGTAAGACACCTATCGTACTGTCGTTATGACATTTGTTGCCCCCTGTAAGAGCTGCACTGCTTTGACCCTGAGCTGATCTCTCTCTCCTATCAACTGCTGCCCAGTCTGCGGGCATGCGGTGATCTATCTGTTTGCTCTGCCGCGACCTACCACACCTGTATGCTCCGTGCACCCAGTATCATCTCGCCCTCACTGTTGGCCTCTCTGCTGCCCGATCGGATCAAGAGAGTAAGGGGTGCGGGTAGTGGGGCCTCTACATCATCTCTCATCTTGAGAGAACGGGAGGTGGCTCATCTGTCACGGCCCATCTGCTGCGTACCCTCTCAGGGGTATCACTCGTACTCTCACGGCCTCGTCCTGCTTCTCAGGAATGTGTCTTTGGATTAGGTAGCATGTATGTAAGCGGGCTCCTCTGCCGGGATGGTGACCTCTGTAGGGTCTCCGTCTGATGTCTGCTGTTGTAAGGCCCTCTAGCAGAATGTCATAGTATGCCACATCCCGACTACCATAACTACTCATGGCTGGCCACGACCTTTGACCACCTCTGAAAGCCATATCGGTATATGACTGTGGTACGGCTGTGGGGTAACCCTATCGGCACGATCATCTGATGTGCTCGTATGCCCAACAATCTTGACAAAATGTAGAACAAATACCAAATCGCCTCCTCTGGCTGTGCCTTTATAGCTCACTGTATAATTGCACCGAGATATCTTTGGTGCCGGGCGTAACTGGTGTGCTCCTCCACCATCTCAGCGGCACCCCCATCGTGCTCGTGGGAAGCGGCCTCCCTACGAGTCGGGAGGGCAAAGCAGGTGATCCAGCCATCATCAAACTACACGGCCGGTCGTGTCTGGTAGCCGATGCGGCAGTACGTGTCACCGTACCGATACTCATGCTATGGTAGGTCAGTGTGCGCGAGTGCATCCCAAAACACCTGTGTTATTATCTGTATCATGGCGGTCTCTGAATCTACGGAAGGCTGCCTCTCCCTCGATAGTATAGAAGGATGCGTACATCCTCCAATGTGACGGTCATCTCCCCAGGTCGGGAGATGGAACACATGGTCGTCGGATCCCATCTCTCGATGAGGGCGACCATCAGTGTGATCTCTCTCTGTCGCTCTGTGCCTCTGGACTCACAGAGTCCCACCTCGCGCGTGATGGCCCGATGAGCCGCATATACGTGTGGCTTCATCCTGCTGACAGCAGCGGGCATCTATCCGCGATCGTCAGCTGGCTGCGTGCTGCACAACCAACCCACATCCTTAGACCTACTCTTTATTACAACATCTACTTTATCATCTAAATACCCTTTTTTATCCCCCCGACCATACCCCGACTCTCTCCACCCCCTCTGCAACCTACCACCCTAAAAACCCAAAACCATCCCACCCCAGAAACCAACAAAAACAAAACCTGACAAAACACATGCTGATTGACCCCTCACACCTGAACCCTTCTCTCCACTTAGCCTGACCCTGACCCAGCCCAACCCCACAGACCCACAACCCAACCTAAAAAAACTCTCCCCAGGCCCTACACCGAACCCTTCTCCCACCTCCACCTCTTCTGGAGCACCCAACCCAAAAGCCCAAAACCCCCAACTGACCTCAGCCCACACCCCCCACAACCTGCTACTGACCCCAGGCCCAACCCAGTGCCACCCTTCACCAAACCCTTCTCCCCACCCCCACCTCACACCCCGGCCCAAAAACCCAAAACCCACCACCCGTGCGTGGCGGCCGATGGATACATGGTAGCGCGCGGTCACCAACAAGAGTCCCTTTCCCTCTGATTTTGCGACCGATGTCGGTGCCGCTAGACTTCGACATCGGTCACTTTGTCCCCTCCGGGCCGACCCCATGTGGCCCCCAAAACCCATTTTTACCTATTTACTTACCCATCTACCCACCCAAATACCTAAAAACTTACCCACCTACCCACCTTAGCCTCTCTAGCCTACTCTGCCCTCTCCCTTTTTCACATCATTTCCATTTTCTCATTATTTCCTAAAAAGGTTAATTCTACCTAAACCCCGATTTAGCATAATGACAAATCACCAAATTAAAGAGTTTGAATCTACGACACGACACGCGTGCCGTGGTGGGATAGGTGGTGGCGATCAGCGGTCCGGCCCCTCAGGCTCCTCTGCACATCCGTGGCTCGATCACGATCTGCTGGGTCCCCAGACGATCAGCTTTGCCTCCTCCTTAATCGGGCCTGCTATCGACTCTCTCCTCGTCTGACATAGCTCCACCTCACTCCAGTCAAGCCTGCAATCCCGACTCTCCCACGTCGGGACAAGTCGATTTGGTTTGCGAATAATAAAAGTGGCGATAATGACAAGCCGTATTTTCTTTTTATAGGTTTTTCGCCTTTCTGCGATATCGGTTTCATTTTGCCACTAAGGGCAGGTATCGGTCCTAACTTGCCGATATCGGTCATGCTAGAATCGACATCGGTTCTCTACCCGACTTTCACCCCATTCTTTGCCCTTATTTACTCCTTGCCTCTTTTTCACTAATATCGCCTCTATCACACTTTCTTTGCGCACCATTTGTTCACTTGTCCCGCTTTGACCTAAGGCCTCGGCTTACACTATTACCGGCCGACCTAAGGCCTCGGCTACCTATTCGGCCAGGCCAAGGCCTCGCCACCTATTTGGCCCGACCGAGGCCTCGGCCTACCAATCGCCCGATTTAAGGCCTCAACCTACCTGTTGGCCGACCAGAGGCCTCGCCTAGCAATTTGGCCCGAGCCAAGGCCTCGCCACCCAATTGCTCCGGGCCAGGCCTCGACCTACCAATCGGCCCGACTTAAGGCCTCGCACACCTACCAATTGCCCCAACCCAGGCCTCAACCTACTATTCTAAGGCCCGACCCGAGGCCTCGCCTACCAATTTGGCCCGACCCGAGGCCTCGGCCTACTGTTGGCCCGAGGCCGAGGCCTCGCCCTACCATTTTGGCCGACCCGAGGCCTCGCCCTACCAATTGGCCCGAGGCCAAGGCCTCGCTCTCACTATATTTGGCCCGACCCGAGGCCTCCATTTACCCTTTGGCCCGACTCCCGAGGCGCTGACCCCAATGGCCTCCAGCAGCCCACGGCCATACCACTTCCATCCCTTACCTAAAATCAACACCAGCGTTACACTTTTATCCACCCATCATTGTAGTTTTTGTTCAATCGAGCTCACTGTTCGTGTTTTAGCATGATTAGGGTCCTTGACTTGATCGTGACCAACTTTGCCTAGACCTAGACCGTGCGTTTATCTCAACCAAACCCAACCATTTGAGTCTTGCCGAACATGCCTCGCGTTCTGTACCTCACATTATATACCACAGAGCTACTTCTATGCCTTGGATACTGGGATTATATCACCCTTGTTTGGATAAACTATCGACCTTTGCCTACACATCTTTGGTTTGCTTGTCGAATCATGTACCCTCAAATCGTCTTATTGCATTTGACATCAAATCCTTCCTTGGACCTACCCCACCACCTTACCATCATCTCTACTGACATGCCCTTTATCGACCCTATCCACTGATTTCCGTTCACTCATCGGCGATAGATTTGAGGGGATTACCTACATCTTTAACATGAGAAACCACTTCATATTATTGTCATGTGACTTTTTCGAACAAGCTACCGACAATGATAAGGGGCTAATGTAGACACCAAATTTGTGTCTTACGACCCCTTGTGACCCGCATCCCATTTCGACCTAACCTCATTACCTAAACCTTACACAATTATTTATTAATTACCTCATAATTGATAAATCCACATCACCTTATACCCTATACCACCTCACTTTGCCACCTCATCATGACCTAGCCCTAACCCTAAACTAACCTAATTAAGACCCGTGACTTGGTCTAGACTCACATCCACATAACTAATGCCTCCTTACTCGCACTTTTAAGCCGACCTTAGCCACTTGACCAAGCCCTTGCATTTGATCTCTCGGGAGAAAGCGGGGAAGGTGGGCTATTTTACTAAAAATAGCCTACTTTTTTCCTTACCGATGCGGTTCTACTCTACTGCCGTCGGTTCACATGCAACCGCCATGTCGGTTCCCTGTAAATGGGCTCCCAAACCAAACAATGGATCGGAATTTCATTTTGGGATCGGTCGAAGGATTTCTGGATCAGAGAGCATTGGGAGCGAGAAAAGCAGTCCGAGATCTTCACTTGAGCAAGAAAGAGGCAGTGGAAATACCGTAGTGTTTACGACCAAGGGAGATCAACTTGCATCTTTGTCCAAAACCAGTAAGTCACATCTTGCATGTCCTCCGTTATAACATTTCTTATGCTCTTGTGAATTTCAGGTCCTCCTAAATCCGTCTCTACGAATCTACTACCCAGCGTGTCATTGCATCTAAGCTGTTATTCTTTTGCTTCTAATCATCCCATTTCCTAATATCATCCATAAACCAGCCTTTACAAAACACCATAGCTACCTAAGAAGATCCTAGAACCCACCGTATTCATCGGTTATCGATATGGCATTGGTTATCGATGTCTTAAACATCGGTTCCTCGATCAAAACCTTGACCAGCCTTTCCCCTACCCGATTCAGCGAAACAATTTAATTGATATTTTGCATTCTTTTGTGTTAATTCATATTAGCGATGACCACCTTTGAAAGGAAGTTTTATATTTCTGGCCCAGGCGAGTTTCCTCATTTATTGTTTAATCAAAATCTTGTGGTCTTGTGTTCTTATTTGCAGTGGTAGTCCTTCCAAGACAAAGGAGTTCTCATGATCAACACTGATCTTCTCTACGGTACGCCGCACCATCTCGACATTCAACACGGGTATTCCTCCTAACCCTAACCTCATCTGTTTAAAAAAGGAATGAAAGGATAGAAGCAACTCTATTTCAAGGAGCGAGGGCATTCCGAAGCGAAACACAATCTAAGTGTTTAATTTCGCTAGATGTTTAGTTTGCAAAATAGAATCTTGTAGGACCAAACCAACTATGTAGACACATTAGGATGGCACAGTGAATGCTATTGAGGCTTCATTTTTGTTCCCTACGCTGCCTCGTGCTTTTGGGCTACCTCGTCCAGGCGTAGTCACTTAAGAGCCCTGAGACCCAAACATGCCATATCTTCAATGGGTGATTTCTCAGACTCCGTGGCACCTAGATATGTCTTGTTAGATAAGAAAGCTCCACATTGGGGCCCTATGAAATATTCTCATGGTTTTCTCCGTCTCCATCCAGGTTCTCTCGCTGCCCTATCGTTTTGCAAAGGCACGAAATAGTGTAGTCTAAGTTAGTGTAAGGGTGTCAGATGTTCTATTTTGCAAACCAAAGCTTTTGGGACCAAACCAACTACACCAACACGTCCGTATGGCCTAGCGAATGCTAGTGGAGGATTTTTTTTTGGTTCCCTATGTTGCCCGTGCTGAAAAATGAGCTACCTCGTCTTGGCATAGTCACTTAAGAGCCCTAAGGCCCAAAAACACCATATCTTTGTGGTGATTTCTCGGACTCACCGTGGCACCTAGAGATGTCTTGTTAGATACGAGAGCTCCACTTTGGTGAACTCTACGAAAGCCTCTCGCTGTTTTCTCTGTCTCCATCTAGTTCTCTCGCTATCCTATTGTTTGTTTTATGACGCGAGAAATAGTGTAGTCTCAATCGGTGTAGGGTCGTCATAGGTTGTAGTTTACAAACAAAAGATCGTGGGACTGAACCAACTATGTAAACACATTAGGGTGGCCTAGTGAATGCTAGTGGAGGCTTCATTTTGGTTCCCTACGCTCCCTGTGCTTTCGGGCTACCTCGTCTGGGCGTAGTAGCTTAAGAGCCCTGAGGCCCAAACACACCATATCTTCGATAGATGATTTCTCGGACTCGTGGCACCTAGATATGTCACATCAGATCCAAGACCTCCATGTTGGGGACCTATACAAAATTATCTCGCGGTTTTCTCCTTATCCATCTGGTTCTCTTGTTGTCCTATTATTTGTAAACACAAGAAATAGTGAAGTCGAGTCGAGTGTAGGCTACCATAGGCCATTTGTATTTTACAAACCATAGCTCGTGGGACTGAAGCGTGCTGGGACAAAAATTTTGTATGGCTTGGTGAACACTAGTGGAGGATTTTTTTGTTCCCTATGCTCCCCATGCTTTCATCTTTACCCCGTCGAGCGTAGTCGCTTAAGAGATCCCGAGGCCCAAACAGGCTATATCTTGACGGGTGATTTATCGGACTCGTGGCACTCTAGAGACGTCTCCTCGGATCTAACAACTCAGCTTTGGGGACCTCTATGAAATTATCTTGTAGTTTTATTCATCTCCATCTAGTTCTCTTGTTGTCATATTGTTTGCAAACGTAAGAAATAGTGCGATCGAGTCGGTGTAGAGGTGTCAGATCTGTGTAGTTTGCAAACGAAATCTCATGGGACCAAACCAACTACATCGAACATTGGGCCACCTAGTGAATGCTAGTGGAGGATTCATTTTGGTTCCCTACGCTCCCGTGCTTTCGGCCTACCACATCCGAGCTTAGTCGCTTAAGAGCCCTGAGGCCAAAACACGCCATATCTTCGACATGTGATTTCTCGGACTCCATGGCACCTAGAGATGTCTCATCGGATCGAGAGAGCTCTATGTTGGGGACCTCATGAAATCCTCTTGAATTTTCTCTATCTCCATTCGGTTCTCTCTCTGTTATATTGTTTTAAATAAGAGAAATAGTGCAGATTTAGTCGGTGTAGAAATTTGCTAGAGTTTTGTAGTTTGTAAATAGAAGCTCGTGGGACAAAAATAACGACACCAAAATTTTGGTGTATCTTGGTCAAATGTAGTGGAGGCTTCTTTTTTTTGTTCCCTACGCTCCCGTGCTTTTGGGCTACCCCTTAGGGCGTAGTCACTTAAGAGCCCCGAGGCCCAAACACGCCATATCTTCGACATGTGATTTCTCGCTACATGGCACCTAGAGATGTCTCGATATATCCGAGAGCCCATGTTGGGTACCTCTATGAAATCCTCTCATAGTTTTCTCGACTCCATCCGGTTCTCTCACTTTGTGCTTTATTGTTTGCAAACACGAGAAATAGTGCGTTTGAGTCGGTATAAGGTTTGCTAGATTGTGTAGTATGCAAACGGAAGCTCGTGGGACCAAACCAACTACACCAACATGTTGGGGTAACTTTGGTGAACACTAGTAGAGGATTATTTTTTGTTCTCTACGCTCCCCATGCTTTCGGGCTACCTCATCTGGGCATAGTCGCTTAAGAGCCTTGAGGCCCAAACACGTGATATCTTTGACAGGTGATTTCTCAGACTCTGTGGCACCAAGAGATGTCTCACCGGATCCGAGAGCTCTATGTCGGGGCCCTCTATGAAATGATCTCATGGTTTTCTCCATCTCCATCTAGTTCTCTTGTTGTCCTATTGTTAGGAAACACATGAAATAGTATAGTTTAAGTCGGTGTAAGGTTACTAGATGTTGTATTTTGCAAATGAAAGCTCATGGGACCGAACCAGCTATGCCAACACATCCATATGGCCAGTGAATGCTATTGGATGCTTCTTTTTGGTTCCCTATGCTACTCGTGATTTTGGGCTACCTCGTCTGGACGTAGTCGCTTAAGAGCCCTAAATGACTAGATTGGCTTAAGAATGAATTTGATAGGGGTATGTCTAAGAACACATGGGAGTTATCAATTGCCTAGTAAATCTTTCTTTTTTAGTTATGGATGGGAGTTAGCTGACCTACGGCTTAGTGACCTTCCATTCATTGATAATTTATGTTATGATAAACCCATGGATGCTTTCAAAAGTGCCTTAAAAAGGATAGGGGTAGTCATCAAGCCTAGTGAAGGGTGTGATGTGATTTCCAAATAACTTGAAATGCCTACAGATTTAAAGGTAGTAACACGAATTGGACAGGATTAGACAATGTGTTATACCCTTAATTATATATCTTACATGGGATGGATATAGCCGACTTGTGGCTATCATAACTTCTTATCATGATGTATCTCTTTCATATATGATCTATTATCATTGGTTGGTTGGCCTTTTTGATGGCCATATCATAGGAATAGTATAAATAGGGGTTATAGGTAGTGGATGATCATTATGTTGAGTATTTGAGTCTTATTATATGTTTTGGAGGTTGCCCCCTCGAAGTGGCCAAGCTATTCTACTTTCATATTGAGAGAACTTATTTGCAATATTGTGTTATTTGGTGTTCTATTGCTGGTGATAATCATAATTAATCAAGTAATTTCATTACAAGTGGTATCAAAGCTTGATCTTGGCCAGACAACATTAAACCCTAATTTTGAAGGTTCGGCTATATCTCAATATTGGTAGCAAATTTTTCTGTAATTTTTTTGTGGTGTGGTGAAATAAGTCAAGTAAGCTTCTCTACAAATTTCAATAAGTTTTGACTTGTTTTGAAAAATTTATTACGGTCTATATTTATTCATAATTTGGCTCCCTAGGGTGTAATTTTTGGAAATTTTTCAAATTTCTTATATTTTTAGAAACCCCTCAAAAAAATAGCTAGGGTTTATTTTTTTATAAATTCCTATATTCGGCCAAAAAAATTACGAAACCCTAAACCCTAAAATTATGCCCTATTAAGTCTACCCCTAGGCCCAAACCCTTCGTCATGGCTAGTAGATCTACCCGAGGCCAAGGAAAAGGACAAGCAACTCTAGGAATGACCCCAAATAAGGAAGATATTGCTTCAGAGTCTACTAGTTTAGGAGTATCTGAGGTGGTCATCCAACTTCAGGAAAGGGTAAACAATATGGTGAGTAAGGATGACCTTAATGTTGAGCTTCATCAACTGAAAGGTAGCCTTAGGAGTGAGATTCAAAAGGATTTTCATGCAATGCAGCAGGAGTTGTTGCATATTATTTCAAATACAACTTCTAATGCCAGTCATATGGGTTCCACTAGAAATGGTCACACAGATACAAATCACTCCAATCAGGGAGGATCCTTTAATCATTCAAGTGGATCTTCTCACCAATGGAGGGGCATGATTCCAAAAGTTGAAATGTGTAAATTTTATGGAAAGGATCCACTCAATTGGATTACCCAAATGGAAAATTTCTTTGATCTCCATCAGATCCCAAGAGGAAAAAAGGTAACTGTGGCATCCTTATACCTAGAACCTGATCAATTTGTTTGGTATCGTTGGTTATGTGCTCAAAGGCATAAGAATGGCCTAAATGTCACCTAGATAGTTTTCACTAAAGCTTCAATTACACTATAGTTCTAGTGTTTCTGAGAATTACTTCAGCCAATTAGTAAAGTTAGGCCAAATTGGTTCAATTAAGGAGTATGTCCATCAATTCCAAACTTTTCCTTGCGTGTGGAGGATATTACAGAAGAGTATTTGAATGACCTATTTCTTGGGGGTCTTAAGGACCACATTGAGCATGAGGTATGCATGTTTAACCCACTCAAGTTTGATGATTCTATTATCATGGCACGTCGAGTAGAGGAAAAATTTATTTCAGTAGAAGGCAATCCTTTTCTAGCATAAAAGATCATAACACCTTGTCTCCTTCTTACCCTCGGCTAATTCGGTTGACACCTCAAAAAATTGAAGAAAAAAGAGCCAAAGGGTTATGCTTTAATTGTGATAGCAAATATGGACCAAATCATAAATGTTCTAAGAAAAATTGTTCTACATTGAAGGATCTAGTGATGAGGAAGAATATGAGGCAACATCAGCCAGAGGAAGTGTAAAAATTAGAGGAAGAATCGGAGATCCTCACCCCACTATTTCATGTCATGCTCTATTAAGTATTAGTATTCCATAAACCATTCAAGTTGTGGGTTATATTAAGAAGAAGAAGGTAAAATGATCTTGATTGATTCGGGAGCACACATAATTTCATCAATCATAAGTTAGAAACAAGATTAAATTGTTTCATCTACCCAATGACCTGAATTTTAAGTAATGATTACGAGATGGTGACATAGTCCAATGTTTAGGTAAATGCCATAAAGTAAAAATCATGATGGGTGATTACACATTGGAATCTACGATGTTTGTTATTCCCATGGGAGGAGCTGATATTGTCTTAGGTGTTCAGTGGCTCACTACTTTGGGCACCATAGAGATAAATTTCTAGGAATTGTTCATGTGCTTTCATTTTGAGGGTAAAAAATTTAAACTTTGAGGTCTACAAGCTAAAGATCCTCTAGTGGTAAGTTCTCACCAAATGTAGAAGATTCTTAAAAAGGGGTCTAAAGGTTTTGTAGCTCGATTATTCTCTGTAGAAGTCCAAATGAAAATGAAGGTATTGCATCCTGATTTTCAAAAGGTTATTAATCAACATGTAGTTGTCTTCGAGGAACCAAGAGGATTATCACCTGAAAGAGAGCATGATCATGCTATTCATTTGATTCCATGAAGCCAACTCCCCAACATCAGGCCTTATATATATCCATATGTGCAAAAGAGTGAGATCGAGAAGATGGTGGAGGAAATGTTGGAAATGGGTATTATTCATCACAGTTAGAGTGCCTATTCTTCTCCCAGTGGTGATAGTGCGTCACATGGATAGAAGATGGTGCATGTGTCTAGATTATAGAGAGCTTAAAAATTTCACTATCAAAGATAAGTTTCCTATTCCCGTCATTGATGATTTATTAGATGAGTTGCATGGTGCCATTTATTTTATAAAACTAGATTTGTGTTCTAGGTATCACCATATTAGAGTCAAGCAAGAAGATATTCATAAGACAGCCTTTAGAACTCATCAAGTCTGTTATGAATTCCTAGTGATGCCATTTGGTCTTACCAATGCTCCCTCCACATTCCAAAGCTTGATGAATTCAGTATTTAGACCATTCCTAAGAAATTTTTTCTTAGTATTTTTTGATGATATACTCATCTACAGCAAATCATGGGAGAAACACTTACATCACGTCAATATTGTCTTAGAAGTCTTAGAGAAACATCAACTTTATGCCAAGCCTTGAAGTGTTCTTTTGGGGTACAAGAAGTGGAATACTTGGGCCATATTGTTTCTCATGAAGGTGTTAAGGTGGACCCTCACAAGATCCAGGCCATGGTGGAATGGGAAACCCCAAGAACCCTCAAACAATTACAAGGTTTCTTAGGTCTCACAGGGTATTATCATAGATTTTTCAACAAATATGCCAGTATAGCAGCACCACTCACAAAATTATTGAAGAAGGACTCCTTTCAGTGGAATTAGGAAGCATCTAGGGAATTTGAAAAATTGAAGGCAACTATGTGCACCACTCCAGTATTGGCAACCCCATATTTCTCCAAAACTTTCGTAGTTGAGTGTGATGCTTCAGGAAATGGAATCAGAGTAGTACTAATGCAAGAAGGACACCCCATTTCTTTTGAGAGCCGAACAGCTAAAAGGAAATAATTTTTTAAAGCCCACCTATGAAAAGGAAATGATGGCAATACTACATGGAATCAAACAATGGAGACCATACTTGATGGGTAGACATTTTAAGGTAAAAACTGATCATGATAGTTTGAAATATTTCTTAGAGAAATGTCTATCTTCAGAAGAACAACAAAATGGGTCTCTAAGATGTTGGGATATGACTTTGAGATTGTTTATAAGAAAGGAAAGGAAAATTTGGTCACTGATGCTCTGTCTAGGAGGGATGAGTTTGCCAAAGCATTGTTATGTGCCATATCTATACTAAATGTAGATTGGGTAGATCAAGCACATGAAGAATGGAAGAAAGATGCAACCACACATACTCTCATTCAAAATATCCAGGTAGATCCGTCCATATCAGTTTAATTTATATGGAAAGGGGATACATTGTGGTACAAAGATCGGTTATATCTATGTAAGAACTCTACACTTAAACACCATTTTCTTTCAAAGCTACATTATTCTCCAATAGGTGGCCATGTTGGGGTCTTGAAAACATATCATAGAGTTAAGAAGGATTTCTTTTGGGAGGGGTTGAAAGGAGATGTTCAAAAATTTGTGGCAGAATGTTTGGTTTGCCAAAAAAATAAGGGCGAGACCATTAAGACACTGGTCTTCTCAACCTCTGTCTATTCCTAGTGAGAGATGGGAAGAGGTATCAATGGATTTCATCACATGATTACCTAAATCATAAGGGAAAAGTGTCATCATGGTCGTGGTAGATAGACTTACCAAATATGCTCATTTTTGTGTCATGGCTCATCCTTTCATAGCTAGTACAGTTGCCATCTCTTTTATGGATACAATTCAAAAGCTCCATGGCACGCCAAAAATTATAGTAAGTGATCGTGATCCAATATTTACAAGTAAATTTTGGATTGATTTGTTCTCTTGTCTAGGTACCCAACTATCCCATAGTTTCTCTTATCATCCCCAAACAGATGGGAAAACTAAGGTGGTAAATAAATTTTTAGAGGGATATCTTTGATGTTTTACTTCAGATAAACAAGAACATTGGGTGCAATGGTTGCCATTGGCAGAATGGTGGTACAATACTTCATTTCATACCTCCTCCAAAATGTCTCCATTTTTGGCATTTTATGGGTACCATCCTCCATCACTCATATCTAGCTTGAAGGTCAAACCAAAGGTGAGAGCAGTTGAAGATCACATTCAACATCAGCATGAGGTACTCTCTAGTCTTAGAGAAAATTTGGTACAAGCACAAAACCATATGAAGCAAAAGGCTGATCAACATAGAAGTGAGCGACACTTTGAAGAGGGAAACTTTTTTTTGTAAGGTTACAGCCATATAAGAAGTTATCCTTAAAACAATAGAAAAAGGATAATAAGCTTGCTCCTAAATACTATGGTCCTTATCAAGTTATGCAGAAAATTGGTAGTGTGGCATATAAACTAGAGCTCCCTCCAGGAAGTAGAGTACATCTAGTCTTCTATGTTTCTTGCTTAAAGAAATTTATTGGGCAGAACATTTCCACCCAATCAGTGCTTCCGAAAATGGATGAGGAAGGAAGGATCATATTATAACCTGAAGGCATTCTTCAGACATGCACCAAAATATTGAGGACCGGAGTCATTACCAAGTACCTGATCAAGTGGAAGAATATGAATATTGAGGATGCATCATGGGAAGATGAAGCATTCATGCAGCAACATCCAGGGCTTCCCAACATTGGGGAAAATGTTTCTTTTAAGGGGAGGGGCATGTTACACCCTTAATTATATATCTTACATGGGATGGATATAGCTGACTTGTGGCTATCATAACTTCTTATCATGATGTATCTCATTCATATATGATCTATTATCATTGGTTTGTCAGCCTTGTTGATGGCCATATCATAGGATAGTATAAATAGGGGTTATAGGTAGTGGATGATCATTATGTTGAGTATTTGAGTCTTAATATATGTGTTGTAAATATCTCCCCCCGGGTAGATATAGACAAACAGAAGAATATGGAAATCAAAGAAACTCAAAGCCTGATTTTTATTGCGTCACCAACAGCCCTTGGCACAGTAAGAGGCGCACGACAGAAGGTGTCGACACGAAAATGGATGCGCCCTTGGCGCAGGTAAGAGGCGCACGACAGAAGGTGTCGACATGAAAATGGATGCGCCCTTGGCACAGGTAAGAGGTGCATGACAGAAGGTGTCGACACAAAAATGGATGCACCCTTGGCACAGGTAAGAGGCACACGACAGAAGGTGTCGACATGAAAATGGATGCGCCCTTGGCGCAGGTAAGAGAGTGTCGACATGGCAGAAGTCGCGCCTTGGCGCACGTAAAGGGTGCATGACACAGAATGTCAACATGAAAAAATTTGTGCCTTGGTGCATGTAAGGGTATGTCGACATGAATATGGATGCGCCTATGGTGCACCTTCAGGAGGCGCAACATTCTGAGTCTGACAGGAAGCAGACCCTGACCCAGATATTCAGATGGCCATAACTTTTCACAGGGAGCTTGGATTCACGCAAGGTTGGAATTTTTGGAAATCTTACGAGGTCCTCTATCCAACTACGACTGGATATCTTTAATTGGGTGGGAACAAGTTCTTAAAAATGCAAAATATAGTTCACCACTTTTTAAGTTTGCTAGGGTTCTCACCTACCACCATAATGAGATAAATTAAATGCAACCTGGAGGTGGTTGGGGTAGATTTGGATTTCCTCTCTCTTCCCTCTCTCATTCTTCCTATAAATTGTAAGGAGGGGATTCTTTCTAAAGGTTGGAAATTCTTGTTTTTCCCCTCCCTTCTTCTCTTTGGCAGGTGAATTTGTGGAAGTTCAAACCTCCCATTTAAAACTGTAATGCAAATTTGCCTCTTGGCATTCTGTAGTGTATTGTATCAATCTTTGGAGCAAATAATGCATGTCTGTGGATGATTCTCAACCCTCTCTATGTTTATTTGTGTCCTCCTGATCTTTCACTGCAAACCTGGTTATCTGTGCATGATCTTGCATTGCATTTTAATGGTCTGTGTTTATTGGCAAGACAGGTGTTCTTCATTCCTCGGTGCATCACCTTTGTTAGTTTAGGTTTTATTTTCATGCATCTTCTTACCATGTCTCCTTGGAAAGTTAGTTTAGGTTTTTGAGTAAACCCTCTGCATTTTTATGTGTGCATCTGAACAGAGGAATAGGAACCGGCCTTCATCCAGAGAGCTTTTCGATTTCGCAAGGTCCCACACTTGGGAAAAGCTCCATGTTATGCAATCAACTGAGAGTCTCAACCCATCGAGTTGCGGACCTTCAGAGTCTTGTGATTCACCATCAACAATATGTTTTGGAGGTTGCCCCTCAAAGTGGCCAAGCTATTCTACTTTCATATTGAGAGAACTTATCTACAATATTGTGTTATTTGGTGTTCTATTGCTTTGGTGATAATCATAATTAATCAAGTAATTTCATTGCAAGTAGTATCGAGAGCTTGATCTTGGCTAGGATGACGTCAAACCCCGATTACGAGGTTTGGCTATATCTCAATATTGGTAGTGAATGTTTCTGCAAAAAAATTTTGGTGTGGCAAAATAAGTCAAGTAAGCTTTTCTCCAAATTTCAATCAATTTTGACTTGTTTTGCAAAATTTATTACGGTTCTATATTTATTCATAATTTGGTTCCCTAGGGCATAAATTTTTGGAAAATTTTCAAATTTCTTATATTTTCAGAAACCCCTCAAAAAATAGATAGGGTTTATTTTTTTATAAATTCCTATATTCGGCCAAAAAAATACGAAACCCTAAACCCTAAAATTATGCCCTATTAAGTCTACCCCTAGGCCCAAACCCTTCGTCATGGCTGGTAGATCTACCCGAGGCCAAGGAAAAGGACAAGAAACTCCAGGAATGACCCCAAATAAGGAATATATTGCTTCAGATTCTATTGGTTCAGGAGTATCTGAGGTGGTCATCCAACTTCAGGAAAGGGTAAACAATATGGTGAGTAAGGATGACCATAATGTTGAGCTTCATCAACTGAAAGGTATCCTTATGAGTGAGATTCAAAAGGATTTTCATGCAATGCAATAGGATTTTTGCATATTATTTCAAATAAAACTTCTAATGCCAGTCATTGAGTGTCTGAATTAGAATGTCATTACATCTGGAGACATTCTCAAGCATTGGAGTAATGTATATGGAGAGAAATTCTCAAAATATCAATAGATGAAAGGCATCAAATTGTGACGAATGTTAGGTGTTTTAGCCAGGGAGAAGACTATGAAGCATAAAATAATGTAGTAAGTGCATGATAAGATAGGAACCGAGTATAAAGAGACCATGAGCAAGAAGAAGTGTGCAAGTAAGGTAAATACACATATACACATTGAATAATTGAATGAATAATTACTTAGATTAGGTAACTCTTTATATACATGCATTATATAAATATTAATTTCCAAATTTTGATGCATATTATACATTGAAAATGCTAGTACATGTACATCACCAATAAATGAAAAAATAATCCATAATGTCTTAAATATAATCAAGTGTGCATCATATTAGATTCATGCAAAAATAATCTCGAAATGTAAGGTCTCATACAAAATTATCAAGTTCCAAATAGTATTTTAATGTGCATAATAAATTTAGAAAATGCCCAAATAGGTCATATACCATCAAGTTAAAATGCCATATAGGCTTGCATCTGATACAATGCCATGCACATAGGCATACAAAAACAATGTCATGTAAGATATATATATTTCCTACTCATCAAAATATATCCCTCTCTTGGCCTTGCTCGAAGAAGGCCCTCCCTTAGGTGAAATTGGAGATCCATGAGATGACTTTGGATCATTTGAGCCCATGCTTCGAGTCCTCTTCTGCTTTGAATACTCGCTTGTAGATGAGCACGTAAATGAAAACAATGTTTTTTTGTCAAAACTTAATTTATATATGTTTTCAACATGTATTTAAGACCATCTTTAGAATGAAAGTATTTACATAAATACAAGAACTTACCACAAGTTTTGATCACACCGAATTTGCATCTCACACTCGGATGAGTCATCAGGAGCTCGTGTAGTATGAATGGGGGTACGAAGATGATGAGATGGAGGAGTCTGTGCTCTCAAATTCAAAATAGAGGGGGTTGAAGTTCCCTACATACACGTAAGATCATAAAATCTAACATCAAAATTAGCGAAAATAGAGCTAAGTACATGTATCTACATAATGATAATATTTTAACTAATTTTATCAATATAGAACTATTTTTACCCCACCACGCCTTTGTGAATCAAATGAACAGGGGTTGTGCCCGGTCCCAGGTAACTTCTGCATACACACAATGAAGGACATTATTAACATAATTTAATAATTCTACAATGAAAGAAATTACTAACGTGTAATTTTACATAATATGAATTACGAGAAATTTAAAAAAATTACGTGTTGTTTGAATCCCTCAATGAGTTACTGCGTAGGTGAAATCACGGTGGCAACACCTTTATCTACTTATTGCAGAGATGGTGGGGTGTCTAGTGAAGTCAACATATTTATCAAACATGTTTATCACGTGAGTTAGATGGACATACAAGAACATACATTTATTTGACTTCAAAACTAATATATATATATATATATATATATATATATATATATATATATATACATCTGAGTATCGTGATCACCTTTATGGTCGGGATGAATATGCGCCTCTCTATGCGCTATAATATCAATGCATATACATGTACAAATACAATTATTTCAAAATTTAACATATATAACTAAATTAGGTACTCCAAACTATTTGTAACACACATAACATAACAAATTTACCTACGAAGGTGATGCCGATGAATGTAATCCAAATGTCTCACTCAAAAGGACATTCGACATAGTGACATTATCATGTTCACCCTAGCGGCAGTGTACCAAAATTAGTACACATGAAAGTATCATCCTCCTCGGGCCCTAAATATATGCTACCACATGACGAGAAAAAATGTGGCCTCATGCTTAGTACTCCACGAGGGAGTACTTTGTGTACCTCATGAGCATTTGGCTCAAGAAATATCCCACGTATGTCAAACAAGGGTCATAGATAGCCCATTAAGCGTATGGAGTGTATCAATATCTATTGTCTACTTCATTGCTTGAGGGACAATCTTAGGGTGAGGGGGCTTATGTGTGGGGAATATACCCTACTGAATAGGTGCACATTGTGCACTTGGTCGATCTTGTGTAGATCCTTTTCCTTAGCCCTGGAAATCTTGGAAATCAAAATAATTTGGGATCTCATTGAGGATAAACTCGTAATAGAGTTTCCTTAGAAAGTATAGTGGCACCTCATTGTTATTACAAGGTGGAAAATCAAACACCATCCACCATCGGTCCCAAAAATTATTTTTAATCAAATTATTATTGCACCAATGGATGGGAAATCATTTATATGTCAACGAAACAAGAAAATTAGTGCTGGGGTCCATGAATTAGGTGCATATGAGTTCTTTAGAAATTTCATTTTTCTTTTTCATCCACATATGACAATTTGTTGGAATAATAAACCCTACAACCCTCTCTGTAAGTTGTCCAATGATTAATTTGCCCCATTGCCACGTCAATTGGAACAAGTAATGCCTCTAATTTGTTTGCAAGAGAGGCACGATGGGAGTTTGTAGATTGTGCATCCCTCATTGTTTTGATTAAATCCTCAATTTCAATTTTGTTTTCAACTATTTGGGCTGCTAAATCTTTTCGACTACCTAAGGGATGTTGAGAAATTGTGGGAGTTTCGGGAGGGATGTCAAGAATAACAGGGGTTTGGTTGTGGTTGATTCCTCGACCTCTAAGCGTAACAATAAAAATATGTACTCAATTCAAATTTTAATATATAATTATCATATTTCAGTGCAATTTTGAGAAAAGAATTGTGCTTACCTCTTCTCGTGGCACCATCGTCGATTCAAATCTTCCGGTGATCCATAAATGATCCTTTGAGATTGAGATCTAGTTGAATGAAAAAACATGTGAAACTTGCGTTTGGGAGGTAAAATGATAGAGGCTCATGCCTCTTTTACGGTTTATAGTTGGCATAACACGTACGCATTATGCTTTGGTGATTCCCAAGCCAAACAAACTAAAATGTGAGCACGTTTTTTTTTTTTTTATTCTTGTCCAATTTTTGGCCCCCCAACTTCGTGCACTTACCTAATTCTAACCATAATTACCAAGATGCATACTGACCCTCAAGTAACTACTTTATATAATGAAATAAGGAAATCACGATAAAAATTAGCATGCAATCGAAAAGAAGCCACTATCGGACACACACTTTTCCACTAACATCCAAAGCCAACCAAAAGTAACCCAATCCTAAAATAATTCATCAGCCCAAAATTAAACACTTCTACTTTGACGAGGTTCAAGCTCTTACTGGATTATAAGAGAATCACCACCATTGCTAACAGATTGCCAACTAAAATTCACAACACAACGAGCTCTCTATCTAGCAAGGTCGAGCAATGAAAAATTCACTCTAAGATCCTAGACACCCTCAATGTTCCGTGCATCCAAAATGAAGGAATAACTTTAAGAACCTAAGAAGACATTCAAGACACCAAGGGTGTACCCCATACTGACAAAATGTCACAATACAAGAAGCATAGAACCATCTCATCATCATGTAAGAAGGAACCACGTAACATTTAGCTAAATAGCCAACAACATAATGAGCTCGAGTCACCAATTAAAATAAAATCCAAGAAATTTCTACAATCAAGGAAAGTGGCTAAGTAGCCACATTGTAAACTGTGAAAATTCTCACAAAAATATAAATAACTAAAAGAGCCTCAAAGCTTCTCCATCCAATCATAAAATAACATGTTTGTCCTTGATAAAATAACAAAAGATTACGAATGTAACACATAAAATTTAACACCGCATTCACTCTGTGACCCTTCATGACTACCAATAGGGGTACTTTGCCTCAAGGCCAGTTCAAGAAGCATACATAGGATTGAGTCCAAAGCGACACTCGAGACTTAATGTCCACTCTCCCATATGGGTAACAAAATGGAAAAACTAACAACCAAACCATATTTCCTAACCACTGAAGGAAGGAAGCTCTAAAAACTTTTAATTAACTCTTCTCGACCCCAGATCACAATCACTATTGTCCAACCACAAGAATCACACCATACAATTTATCATTCCAACCACTCCAATAAGGAAGGGTCTTAAAAGGGCTTAACACATCATACAATTAAATCAAGATTTAGGACTTGTAAAACAACACATTTTCAAAGGAGAACCAAGTTTCCACTACACTAGAAGTTCACAAAAATCAATTTAATTTAACATTCTTAGTTACAGGTTTAGACAAAATGCCACTAAGCAAGCACAAAAACTCAAACAACTTATTATTTTATTATGATTTTAATTCTGGTAGTTCAAATGAACAAAGTAATGTAATATTTCTTCATACGTATTTTTTTCAATTTTTTTAAACAAGGTTGTTTTCTAGATTTAAAACTCTTCTAGGTTTACAATTCATGTCTCAAGTTTTCTAGTGTGCCCAAGGGTCCAAGATTTGAACCCATGGCTCTGATAGCAAGTGTAACGCCTCCCAAATACTCCCCACTCGAGACCAAGAACAACCTAGGTTTAGTTAGGAAAAGTTAAGTAATAAAGTATTATTTTTAAGTGTTGCCAACAAAAATTTTAGAGTCCATTATAACAGTTATCAAACATCCTACACAACACTAGGAGAGAGAAATTCATCCCTAACACGAGATAGATTATCTTCTTATGGGGTACACGGAATAAAATTTCCCGGGTGTGGAAGAGAGGCATGGAAATGAACCTTTCCTCCGGGAATGGAAGAGAGGCGTGGGAGAAACTCTTATTCTCTCGGGCACACAAGATGGGCACGAAGAGACTCATTCTCTCTCGGGAATGAAATACAGGCACATAAGAGACTCATTCACTCCTGAGTGCATAAGAAGGGCCCAAGAACACAAGACAGTCACGTAAGAGGCACATTTTTGCACGGGCATGCAAGACGGGCGTGCAAGAAGCTTTGGGCGCGCAAGACGGGTGCACAAGAGGCTTTTCCTCTTCTGCCAACTTTAGAAGGCCATAAATTTAGATAGGGAGTTCTATTTTTGGCAAACAAGGACTTTTTGGAAAGCTCTCGATGTCCTCTTTGCACATAAACCTTAAGAATTTAATTTGGATAAATTTTTTAGGGTGAATTTTGAGAAACTTCTCTACAATATTTTAAAATGAAAACTGGTAACATTTGACTTATAAAATAATTTTCAATTCAACCTCGTTCCTTTCTCAACATGCCAAATAGACATGGGTGGTTGCTCTTAAGGAATTTAGGATGGATTACAAGGGTTTATTTTTGAATTGAATATTAATTTGAAATTTCTCAATTTTGACAGCAAAACTACTGCAGTTTTTCCTTTGTTCGATTTGAAAAGATTCTTAACCATTTCTTAAGTGGTTTAGCTTGTTTGGGGTCATTTTAATCCTACTAAGTTCAATTTAATGTTTCATTTTCTTATTAATTGTTGAAGGGGTCATTCTGTGCATTTTGAATAAAAACATTTACCAGTTTGAAAACATCTAATAGCGATCCAAAACACATAAATTTGTTTACATTTACCAACTTCAATAATAAATTCATTCCAAAACACACTAATTTATTAAGTTGATTCAAACAAAGTATTCAAATCCCAATTTACAAGTTCAGATTTTCTAAACATTCATTTCTCGCAAAACAAAGCATCATGACATTTCAACATACATATTCACTTTTCTTTTTTTTCCAAACAAAGGTTTCATAATGCATTGCAAACACAGATTTCGAATGAACACCAAATCATTTGAACAAGGTAACAACTTCCATTAATTCAAAAATTATTTCTTTACATCTTTCTTATTTCATTCCTCAATTTCAATATAAAAATACAATTTCCTTCTCATACATTCCAAAACAGAAAACCGAATTCATCTCTTTCACATTTCAAATTTCAACTTTCATAGCCATAACAAAACATATTTCCATCGCCAGTAATATACAAGGTCATCCACTTCAAAGTGGAAAAGGGTTACAATAAATAATAATCTCAACAAGGACTGTCAAAATTGTCTTTTCCTTTGCTCCCGAACAATAACATGAAGATCATCCATTTATTTCAATTTGATCACAACAAAGGCGGGGAAAGGCAATGCTCTCCACCAGCCAATACATCCAATGAAAGGAGAATCCATCCTTCTTCATTGGCCCCCGAGCCCCAACCACAATGCAATAGAATATGTGTTTCAACTCATGGAAATAACAAGATTCAAAAAACACACAAGCAATCTCACATTTAAAAACACAATCCAAAACATAATGTAGTTTGCAACCAAAATAAATCATAACAAACAAGACTTAGGCTTCATCACGTAAGCCAAAGGAGCAAGAAACTATGGGGGATGCTACTTATGTCTCCCAAAAGGGAAATGGGTATCACCATCTGAGAACAAACTGCCAAAATACATATCATTTCAAATCCCTGACATACCCTTATGCCTCCCCCAAGTACCCCTTATTCCTCACATTTCCTTATGCCTCCCTAACCTCTTATGGCATCCCATAACGAGTAAATAAATGCAATCTATTTCTTTTTACAAGGTGGAACCCAAATCCGAACTCCCTTCACACTTATACCTCCCCAACACACTTATGCCTCCCTCAAGAGTACCCCATAGTCTTCTCCTACACCATCCCTAAGCCATCTACCTAACTAGTAAACAAACAAAAACAAACATAAAAACATTTACATATTCATAAAAGGGAAGAAGAGCATTTCCAAGAGCCAAGATCTTACCTCTCCATGATGGAGTTTGTCCTAAGTCCAAAACAAAAAGATTTCCAATTCAAAAAAGTCCAAGATCAACAATCCACAAGCATGCAACAATCTCCAATCTTCTCCAAAAGAAAGAGCTCTCAAGACCAAAAGAAGTCTCCCAAAATGAAGTGATAAAAGTGAAGCAACCCAAAAACAAGCTAAGGAATTCCAATAAATAGAAGAGGGAAGAGAAGAGGATGAGGTGGATCCATGTAGGATGCCACATCACACATCCTCAACCCCAACACAAAATTCAACTTCATTCTCCAATGCATAATCAATAGGTGGGTGAATAATATGATAGTTTTACTTACACACTCAAGCAAGCCCACACCCCATAAGGACTGAAATTAAAACATGTAAGAAAAGTGCAATAAAAACATTCAACTTGACTTACAAAAATGCATAAAGAAGGGCTAAATTTAACTCTCCAACCATAGGTAAGGTTGGTATAAAAATTCAAGAGGTATGGGACAAGTTTAACTTGTTCCACAAGCCTCCAAAATCAGCCTCAAGGAAAAATTCGAATTTCAAAGAAGATGGAGTGTTTTATACTCCAAAATCAACTTACACATCTCTTATACATCACTTACACATTTCTTACAACACTTTAATTTTAGGCCAACAATTCTAATAATTACTTTCTTATGACCCAATTTGATTAATTAATTTTTAAACAATATGATTACTCACATTAATTTACCAAAATTAAAAAATAATGAAAGGGGTAAACACATCACTTGAATAAACACATGCAAACATTAACAAAGGAACCAAATAAAATAAAAAAATACATAAAATCCCTTGATCACATTTCAAAGGTGACCACCGCATGGGAATCCCTAACACAATCAAACACACACAAACAAATACAATTGCCATAGTGACCTTGTTGAATTCATCTAGAATTCAATGTGGTTGGTCTCCAATCCCCCGATGTTTGTTGTGATACTTTTAACCTGTAAAAATACAAATACCTCCTTCGGCCTCATGGCCACATCAGAACATCCAAATGAATATAATATACTTCCAAAGTCATCAATATATATGTGAATTGCAAAAATCATCAAGCCAATCAATAGTGTCACTTAAAATTTCATCAACAACTATATCATCATCAATTTTCATTTTCTAGGTCTACTCAAAATATCCAAATATCACATGTCTGAACACATCTATAATGTAACCATGTCAGACAATATATCAACCTCAATATATAAAATGTCTCTAATAATCATCATGCATCATATATGAATCAAAGTCAACAATAATCCATGCTCTAACATCTAATCATCATACTAAATCAAAACTATAACAATGCCCATGGTATAGTCAACAATGTCATGATCAGTATCAAAATGTGTCAAAGGGAAGTTGGCACTACAAATTATATTTAGGAAAATTTTGCAAAGTTCTATTTCGGGGCAATGGCAAATTGACCCCTAAAATTAACTTGTACCCAAAAAAATTTGGTGAGTTGATTCTAACTTGTACCTAAAAATTTGCCAATTTCAAATTTCAAAACCAGAATATTTGTGAATCAACAAATATTCACCATTAAAATTTTCCCGCCTTGAAATAGTTGATCATTATCTCATTGATTTCATCTTTATTCAAGGTAATTTCCCCATTGGATTTTCTGATTTCTTGGATTCTAAGATGATTTCTTCTAGTAGTGGCAGAGAAATGAAAAAACCCAGTATTCATGTCCCCCTCTTTCAACAATTTAATCTTGGATTGTTTCTTCCAGTAAAATTCTTCCTTGGCCAAAGGATTATGATATTCAGCAAGAAGAGTCTACTCCTATTCTTTAAGATCCAGATTAATACCATTTTCCTCCATCATTTCTTCTAATGTTCTTAAATCTTCCTCTATTTTAATTTTTTACTAGAAAATGTTACCAAATGTCTCCTTATTCCAAACTTTCAACTTATTTTTAACATGCTTCATTTTGTAAGTTTATTTGTACATAGGAACACCATGCACATGTACCTTCCACCAATCCTAAATCCTATTGTAAATTTCAGGTGAGTCGGCCACATCTTTTCAAACTGAAACAATTTTTCTTTTCTTGGTATTCCTTCTCCCAGTTTCAACAAAATTAGATTATGGTCTGACCCAATTCTACGAAGGGATGTGAGCGAATAGAGCTTATTAATCACACACCGATGGCTGATCACAAATCGGTTCAGTATTATTTGGATAAGGTCTTTCATAATTCTTCTGTTAGCCCACATGTAATTTGAACCTCTAAGCTCTAAATCAAAAATCTCATTCCTCATTAGAAAATCAACCAGATCCTCCATACTATCATAATACATTATACTTCCACCTTTCTTTTCCATAGGAGAGAGAGGTGTGTTGAAATATCCTCCAATAATCCAATCTAGATCCTTAAATAAAATTCTAAACTTTGAGAGTTCATCCCATAAACTCCTTCTACCTCCCACCGAGTTTAGTGCATATATATTCAACACAATTCGATTCTTTTTAGAGTCTATCTCCATGAAATAAATAGCCACATGATGAGGAGAGGACATAAAAGGTTCCCCCTTAACCATTTCAGGATTACAAAGGAAATAAATTCCTCCCAAGGCTCCAACAAAATTAGACCCTTCCTAGTAGCATTCTTTCAACACAACCCTACTCACTTCCTTAAATCTATTTATACTCATCTTGGTTTCTTGAATCAGTAAAATATCCAGATTATGTTTACTCCTTAATTCTTTCATTATCCTATGCTTATCAAGGTTGTTTAACCCTCTAACATTCCATGATAAAATGATCATTTAAACCTATGAAGGTTGGTCATGGCCTCCCTCAGAGATTTTTACGTACCTTTTTCAATTTCTTATGTCACAGATCTTTCCCTCTTTTCCTTATTCATCAATCCTCCTTTAAGAAAGGATTCCTTACCCACATATACCATGGTGTTGCTCCTTATTTTTGGTTTAGTCTTGTTTACTAGAGCTACATGAGAGACCATCATTTCCTGAGTGTCAGGAACCACCTCTTATGTGCTTCAAAAGAATTAAATGTTACAACCACATCATCCTGTCTTTTCCCAAAAGAGCTTTGGAAAATGAATGAAACCTCCTCAAGAGAAGGACCTTGTGCAACCTTCTCAACATAGTTCCCAAACAATCCAGAGGTGACCTTCCTTTCTGCTTTTTCCCTAATAGGAGATGAAATGTCCTCCTTTTACATATTTCCTTCCATTCCACTCTTGATTTTGAATATGAAGTTGAGCCCTCTTTAGTTTCTAAGACCCTTGGTGAGTGGGTAACCTCCTTAATGGTATCATCATCACTAGTTTTTACATGACTAGTAGCTTTTCCATTCTTCCCAACTTGTTGCCACTCCTGATTGTATTTGTTTTGAGTATGGGGATGAGGTTTAGAAACCATTTCTTGTATCTTCTTTGAGAGAGGACATTCCCTGAAGTAATGCCCCATAGTTTGCATTTATCACAAATAAACTATGATGGTTCATATTCAAACCATTGTCTCAATTTCCAAACTTGGACAAAACATTTATATTTCCTTCAAGGGTAACCCCTTGTTTCATATTGACACAGAATCTTGCATGAGTTAGCATGGTTGTAGCTTTAGTCATAGGATCAATCGCAATCAGTGAGCCCAAGATTTTGGCTATCCCCAAAATGAATTCGGGTTCCTAGAATTCTAGTGGTAACCCAGGAAACCTAACCTCGATGGGGAACTCAGAGACAAGTTTTTCAAAAGGGTTAAACATTGGCTCCCATTTCTGAATAACCACATGGGATTTTCCTATGAACCATGGGCCTTCAAAAAGGGTTTTCATCACCATTTATTTGCTAGGTAGAGTGACAAAAAAAATTCCCATTAGCATAGGAAGTTACCTTGATAGCTCCATTGGCCGCCTACCTTCTCTTGGCCCAGTTGTGGAATAGATCAATGTTGGGTTGAATCCCCAAACATTTCACAAACAAAGCATTCTCCATCGAAGCCTTTGCTCTATCAAGCATTTTTTCGAAACTCGGAGTGAAATATTTCCTTTACTTGACTAGATCCAGGCCTTACAAAGCTTCCATATCCAACTTTATCCCAACAAGCCTTTCATCCCACCTGAGGCCTCTAGAGGGCCCCATCGTAGCATCCTATCCTGATGATATCACATGTTGGATCACCAAATTGTGTTTCCCATCCACATCTACAAAATATGCAGAGTTCACTGAAAAATTCCCACCCATCCCACAAATTCAAATTTAGTCAACTATCCTTCCACAAATGTATAGTGGATTACATTTCCACTATTTCTCACCAAAAAGATTTATTATAAAACACCATTTTACTTTCTAGAGGAAAAATAACTACACTTGATATTGCTTTGAATCATGTGGTAGTTCAAAATACCAAATCTGAAAAATAGGTTCCAAGAACTATATAACTGTGTTCCTTTCTTTTTTATTTTATGAGCTATGTACCAATACGCCACTTTTGCAACAACCATTCCTAGTAAGAAAAAACACAAAATAATTACATGCAAGGGTGGATGGACAACATGCAAAAAGAATAACCATCCATACCTGCTATTGGATAAACTTATATATACCTATTTATATAGGAATGTGGCAGAGTGCAATATGCTAACATTTTTTCCTTTCCTAAGTTGGATAATTTGAAAGATAAGACAATTTGGGATGCGGAGGATGACATGAAGCTCGAAGTAAGACATCCTCCCGAGCTGTAGACACGCCTTCAACGTAATTAGTTATGAACATATTTGCAGCATTGAATTTATCATTGTGGTCTGTCATCAGTTTGAAATGTTTTATTTGAAATTCCCACACAACTAATCAATATGAAGCTTTATTGGTTTGCGCTTCAAATATATACTAAAAATATTTTGTTCATGGTTGATTTTTTTCAAGAGAGTGAATATATTTATTTTTCCTATGTGTTATAAAATTGATGTTACAGGGACATGTAGTTCGCATAAGTCTGCATATGTTGTATTTTCCATTGTATAGATGTATCGGCAATTTATTGGAGAAAAATCAATACATGATGCAAAAAATATCACACAATCTCAAAAGACCATTTCAATAGGTTTATAATGTCATCCATAGAATGCTCATTAATTTAGGATTTATTTTATTGTGCATTAATAAGTGATTATTCATTTCAAGCTTTTTTGGGTTAATGTTTTGGAATATTTGTGGCACATCACTGAGATCCTGCTCATATAAATTCTTAGTGAGAAAATTCAAATAGACATCAAGTTTTGCTTTCGATGTAAATATTTTTACTATAAAGTCATAAAGGATAATAATTGTTTTTTGTAGTGGTAGGACTAGTGGGAAGACATAGAGGGTGCTTAAAATATTGTCTTAGGGTGGCCCTGCATAGCTAAATTTGAATAAATTGAAACATTTTCAAGGAATTTTTCACACCGCATAGGGATCACTTCTACATTAAACATATTCTACCAAGTTAAAAGAATGTGATTTGGGGATTATTGTGGTGCATAGAACCAATTTCAGAAATACTGATTTAATTTTTCATTGGTTTTATGAATTTGATGAAGATTCATTTTTGTACTACGTGATTCAGTTATTTTCCATTTTCTCCACAACTCTCTTCATTGTGACTTCAAAGAAGTCTTGGAATATCGTAGGGGAGTATATCTTATATAACTTACATCCATTAAAACTAAACGAACTTCAAATTTTATATAAAGTAACAAATAAAAAATTAAAGTAATAAAAATTAGAAAAAAAAATTAAAACTTAAGAAAAAATTAAAAAAAAACTAAAAAATCAAATAAAAATAACAAAGTAATTAATTATCAATAAAAATAAAAATAACCAAATTTCAATAAAATAAAAAAATCAAAATTAATAAAAAACTTAAAATCAAAATTAATAAAAATTAAAAAGAATAAAAACTAAAACATTAATAAAAAATTAATATAAAGTAAAAAAATTAATATTTAATAAACACATTAAAAGTAATAAAATTAGAAATAAATAAATAAATGAATAATTAATGAAAATTAAAAATTAAGAAAAACTAAAAACTAAAAAAGTACAAAGTAATTAATTATCAATAAAAATAAAAATATATAAAAACAACACAATTTAATTAAATTTAAAAACTAAAAATGAATTAATTAATAAAAGTATTAATAAAATTTTAATTAAAATTAAAAATTAATTATAAATTCATTAAAAAAAAATTAATAAAAACTAGCAAAATGTAAGAAAATGTTTAAAATTAAAAATTAAAAGTAGCGAAAAATGGAAATAAATTAAAAAGATAAAATTAATAAAAACTATAAATTAACTAAAAAAATAAAAAAGCAATTAAAAATTGTAAAGTAATTAATAATTAATAAAAACAACATGATTTAATAAAATTTAAATACTAGCAATCATATGTGAAATGTACGATGGAAACGCCAAAGGGGATGTATCAAAGAAGTGAAAATGGATGGGTTGGAATAATGGAAGAGAAAGAGGGTCGATAAAGAAGGGGTAGAGGGATGGTAAGTTTAAGGACATGGAAAGTGTTGCGGAGGACCGATGCCAAACGTTTTTGGCCTATAACCACATGCCATTCTTTGTCAATTGTTAGAAGGAGAAAAGGGTTGCAGTGTTCAAGATATCAAGGCAATGTATTTTAGAGATATCTTAGAAGGTAAGGAGTGGTCGCTCAATACTACTAATGTCAATAGTTGCTTGTAATTTTAGTCCTTGTGTTTTTAGGGTAGATAGAACACACATAAGTGTAAAGGGAATTTACTTGCGCATATCACGAGACACTTTAGAGATATGGATATGTGTAATAGAGTTGACATCCAAGGGTAGCGATTCCATGCACATTTGTGATTAGGGAATCTCTCTAGCTATGAGGGTAATGGGAAAGGCTTCCCTCGTCAACAATCTTGATAGAGTTTTCCATCAATAACCATTGAGATAAAATGGTATTTTTATTTTTACCGTGATCCACATTATCGTCTCCATCTCGCTTGTATTTTTCATGAGAGTCAATTTTTTTCTTAAAGGGGTCAAAATAAAAAATGGGGAAAATCCAATAGGTTATGGGTATGAAACCCAACCTCGTGAATACAACATACCATGTTCCTTGTTTGTGGCTTGTGAAGAAATGGCTCCTATTTCCTTCATGCATATGTTCTATCTATAATTTGATTGGAAATGAGGACAAATGTTCTCAACATGTGTCAAGGGTTATCCAATGGTGACATCACAACCAATGACATAAAAAAGGGTCTTGCTTTTATTTTATTTTAATTTTTTGGCATCAAGTTTATCGATTTGGAGTTTAATTTGTTAGATAAGACGAACACATGATTGTAATGTTGGAAATAAAAAGGTGGGAGTAAAATACATGCATGTCATACACCTACACCACATCTCAGAGTGTCCCTACCCAAGAAAATATTTGCTACATGTGGTCCACTTTATCATCTCAATTTTATTTGTATTATTTGCAAGAGTGCAATATGAGCTTGAAGGTGCCAAAATAAAAATCTAATAGGTTCAAGGTTCAAAACCCAACCACATTGCTTGATTTTTGTAGCACTTTGTAGTACCCATTCTCAATTTTAAGCTTGACCAGTTGTAGGGAAACATGGGATGCACAAATAATCTCAATGATTGAGCCCCTCCAATGGTTGGTCACATGAGCGACAAATAGATTTTATCTACCGAACTATTTTTGTTGTCTTTTTTATGACGTTAAGGTTATTGATTGAATGATGTTTAATTTAGTAGATAAGACAAACATGAATGGAAAGATGGAAATAAAAAGGTGCAAACTAAATACTTGATTTTCCTACACCTATTCCACAAACCAATTTGTTTCTGCCCAAAAAATATTTGTTATATGTGCTCCACTTTATCATCTTGATCTAGCTCACACTATTCATTTGAATGTAATTTGCACTTAAAAGGGCCAAAATAAAAAAATGGGGAAAATACAATTGGTGAGTTGAAACTCAAATGTTCTACTATGTCACCTAAGTTAGTAATAAACCATACTTGAATTTAATGTTCGAAAATATTTAGAGACCAAACATGCGGTCACATTGTGTAAGTGTATGCATCGTCAAATAATGAAAAAAGTAAGTATTATTTTATGTTATTTAATCCAAACTGGTGAAAGGTTTATTATTATATCATTAAATAGAAATTTTGGTATAATAGAAATAAAACTATTTAGGGAATGTCTATTTTCTACAACACAAGTAATCAAATTTCAATAGTTCCAGTAAAGTGGCATTAGCAGAACTTGAGCCGATGTTATTTAATCAAATTTAAAAGCCTTTGAAAGCTGAGTTTTGTGTACACTTCCCAATGTGGTGCAAATTAAAGAATAAATTTCCCCCTAAAAATTACAAAACAATAGATGGCGAGAATGTTGTGCTAGGTGGAAAATAACCTCCCCCATCACAAAAATAACTTAAGTTGAGTGGAGATTCTTATATTCCGTATAGCTAACTTAAAATAAAATCGTGTAACAAATTAGGATGCTGCTCATGTGGGCCCTGGTTCGTCCCACAACAAATTAAAAGTGAAGGCCATGCCAGCGAGATATATTTCACACTCCTGCACAATCAAGTGTTCTTTCTTGTAGTCCTTTTTAAACTCAGGAACTTCCATAAATCGTAGTATGCTTATCCGCGCCTTGGGGTCAGGGTTCAGTAGATTCAAAATTAATTTGACAACTGTCGGGGAAACCAGGTTGGACACTTGAACTCCCCCTGTTGATTTTCCTATACATGACCATCATATTAAGGTCGTGGAAGGGAAAACACCCCACCATGAGGATGAATAGGATGATGCCGCATAACCAGATGTCCTCCTTATCACCATCATACCCCTTTTTGACAAGCACCTCGAGTGTCACGTACGCAGGCATCCCGTAGGTTGTATGGAGCAGCTAATCTTTGTGGCACTATGTCAACAAGGCATTGAGACTACTGTCGAGCAGAGGCACATGAGAATGCTGATTGGTTACTGAAATTGAATAGCGCGCCCTTTCCATGAATCACAGACCTTGAGGTCTTTGTTTTTGTCACATAACATATTTTGTGGCTTGAGATCTCTGTGATAAATCCTCCACGTTGATCAGTTGTTGGAAATATGTTCTCACCTTAGGCTCCTTCAATATTCCCTTCTAAACTTTGCTAAAGAGCTCGCCACCTTTGACATATTCCATGACGAAAAAAAAAAAATTTGCACGCCATGACTTTGTAGAGCTCAATAATATAAGGATTTTGTACTAGTTTCATGAAAGAAATTTCCCAGTTGATTTACTCAATCATGTCGATCTGCATGATTTTTTTTTTTCAATCACCTTAATCGCGACATTGTCGCATGTCTTGAGATTTCTGGCATGGTAAACATTGGCGAAGGTCCCTTGTCCCAAATGCTTCCCAACTTCATACTTCTCCATCAAAATATGGGGTTTTGGAGTCTCCATCCTGAAAATTTTACCTGATTTAAAAGGCAAGAATGAAACCCCCTCCTCAGTCATCATACATGTATTCTATAAAAGAGAACAAGCACGTGAAAACCATACTATTGCAACAAATTACTGTTATTTTCCCCACAAAAATCTGCATTGGGTTCTTCATCAGTCGACTGGCTACCAAGCCAAGCCCTTTATTCCAAACTCCAAAGCCACATCTTGTGTCATGATAAATTCCCTAAAGGCTTAAAACTTCTGTTGTTCCCACTGGTATAGAGGTCGGGAATAATGCAGTATTTATCGAACGCATTGTTGTGTCAGAAGCCTAATAAGGACCATCTTATTTCAACGTATTTTCTGAAATTGCAATCTTGGCCATCTAAATTATGACGGATGTCAGAATCTCCAAATCCCTTCTCACTACAAAAATGCCTCCGACATAATTAAAATTAATAAAAACTTAAGAAACTAAAATTAATAATAATTGATAAAAATTAAAAAAAAATTGAATTCTGTGAAACTTATTAAGAATAAAAAAATTACAAATTACTAAAATTTTACAAATGTCAAAATTAATAAATTATTAAAAAAACCAAAAATAAAATTATTAAAAATTCGAAAGTAATAAAAAAAAATTAATTTAAAATTTAAAGGTAATTAAAAATTAATGAAAATTAAAATAATTGAATAATAAAAGATCTATTAATAAAAAACTTCAAAATAAAAATAAAAATTACTAAAATATTAAAAAATTAATTTAAAAAATAGAATTTCATAAAACTTATTAAAAATAAAAAAATTAAAATCAAAAAAATCTAAACTAAAAATTAAAAAAATTAACAAATTGTCTAAGAAATTGATAAAATTCATAAAACAAAGAATATTACTAAAACTAAGAAAAAACAATAATGAAATTAAGTAAAATTTTTAAAAGTAAAACATAATTATTGTTCAAAAAATTCAAATAAAAAAACAATAATAATAATGAAGATGATATTAAAATTAAAAATTAAAGAATAAAAATGAGAAAAAACAATAATTTAAAAAAAAAAACTTACTAAATTAAGAATTTTTTTAAAAGTAAACTATAGCTATTTTCAAAAAAATTCAAATAAAACAATAATAATAATAATTTAATAAAATTAAGAATAATTTAGATTTTTTTAAAAAGTCAAATATAATTATTGTTAATAAAAATTCAAAAATTATAATTAGAATTAGAATTAGGGTGAAGGTCGAGCATCAGCATCCAGCTGGCCTTCTCTTTCCTCATGTTATACCGGAGTGGAAATGCGACACCATTTCCATGGACTTCATTGTTGGGTTACCGACATCGAGATACCACCACGATGCCATCATGGTCACGGTGGATAAATTGATGAAAGTGGCTCATTTTACTCTGGTAAAGACCACCTATACAACTAGTGTAGTGGCACGAGTATATCTTGATGAGATTGTCAAATTACACGGGATTCCGTAGAATAACATTTTGCAACTACGATCCTTTGTACACTTCCCATTTCTGGACCACCTTGCAGCATGCTCTCGGGATGAGGATCAATTTCAGCACGACATATCTGAAGAAGATCACATGAAGCCTGAGACAAATGGATGAGGCGAGGGGGTGAATCGGATCTGGAGGACATGCTTAGGATGTACATTATGGATCACCAATCGAGATGGGGGAGTATCTATACTTGAGTTTGCCTACAAATATAGTTTCTAGATTTTGATAGGCATGGATCCTTTTAGGAACTTTATGGCAGAGAGTGTAGGACACCTCTTAGTTGGGATAGGTTAGAGGACGGGGTTTCTCTTGGCCAGCGTTATTGGATGACATGGAGCGGTAGGTGGTTTTGATCATATAGAGATTAAGAGGCGCAGGATAGACATAAGAAGTATGCGGACCAGCATAGGACAGATCATGGTTATGAGGTGGTCACGAAGGTGTTCCTTCGTGTCGATCTACATAAGATCCTAACCATTATGGAAAAGGTTCTAAGCTTGCTCCTAGGTTTGTGGGTCCCTTTGAGATCATGGAGTGTATCGGTCCCTTGGCCTATCGTCTAGCATTGACACCTAGCTTGTCTCACGTACAAACCCCATGGCCAAATGGACATGATGTGTTTCATGTTTCTATGCTTCGAAGATATATTTATGATCCTTCTCACATGCTACATTGGACCGCATTATAGTGCAGGATCAGGGGTAGGTGATGGTAGAGGTCATCCGTATTATAGAGCATAGGACCCTAGGCCTTCGAGGCAGAGAGATTGACAATGTTTGGGTCCAATGGGATAGGTACAATAGGTTTTTGCTACATGGGAGGATGCTTTACATTGCTACAAGTTTAGTTTCCACACTGTTCGGTGGACGTCCAGGAGAAACTAGAGTCTAAAGGGAGGGGAATGTAGTGCCCACTTCCCTTTGACACCTTTTTATTTTTGATTTCATTCATTCAACTAAACTTATGGATACTAGTGTAGCTTTTGTTTTAGCATAATATTGGATGTTAGAGATACTAGATTGTTGTTGATTTTGACTCATATATGATGCATGTGAATTATTAGAGACATTTTATATTGATATTGATATACTTATTGACATGGTTATTTATATATATATTTCGACACGCGTTATATCTTCATCACTTGAGTAGGATTTGATAATTGAACTAATGTTGTGATCATTTTGACATGGATTAAATGTAGGATAGAAATGTTGCTAGAAATTGTAAATGATATGGTATTTTCTTGGATGAAATTTGATTCGTATATAGATGATTGTGGATTTATATTGTATATTTTGTCATAGATGTTTTTAATGCGGCCACGAGGCCGAAGGAGGTATTTATGTGTTTTGCAGGTAAATTTATTCACAACAAACATCAGGGGGATTGGAGACCAACCACATTGGAATTCTAGGTGAATTTAACAAGGGCCACTATGGAAACATATAATTGTGTGTGCTAGAATTATTTTTGTTAGGGGAAAATTGTGACCAAGGGGTCATGTGTTGTCCTTTATTTTGGTTTCCTTTATTGATGTTGGTATGTGATTTTAGTGATGTAATTCATTGTATTATTTATTTGGATTTTGGTGTGTGTATTTGACCCTTTATTATTAATGGGTTGTAGTGTCTTAATTAAGCTAATTTAACCTTGTCCTAAACTAATTAAAGAGGTGACCAAAATAAGTTCATTTATTAAACTTGATTTTCTCTTAGATATTGTGTTGTGTGTTGAATGCTTGAGATCTTGAGTGTTGTACACTCTACCCTTCATGGGAAACTCGAATTTGGCCTTAAGGGTCAATTTTGAAGGCTTGTGGGACAAGTTAAACTTGTCCCACACCTCTTAAATTGTTATACCAACCCTACCTATGGGTTGGGGGGTCAAAATTAGACCCCATTAGGTATTTTGGGAAGATAAAAAGGTAAAATGTTGATTACACTTTCTTTCTTGAAATAAATTTTGTCCTTAGGGGGTGTGGGCTTAGATTGTGTATGTAAATAAAATGTCATTCCTTCAACCAATTATTAATTGTGCTTTGAAATATGAGGTTAACTAGGGTGATTTGGAGTGGAGAGGAAATGAGGTGGCATCCTACTTGGAGCCACATCCTCCTCCTCTCTCCCTTTTCTATTTATTGAAGTTATTTTGCTTGTTTGGGGGTTACTTTATTTTTTTGTACTCTTGCATTTTTGGAGAGTTAGAGGATTTTTTGGAGTGCTTGTGGATTGTTGGAGCTTGTGGATGCTTGCTTGGTTTTGAGGAGCTTGGAGATTTACTCTTGGAACAAGCTCTACTATGGAAAGGTAGGAGCTTTACCTTGCTTATGTTATGCTTTATTTTGTGTTTATGTGCTTGTGTTGAGTATTATTTTCTTTGGAATGCTTGTTGGGTGTGGGTAGATTGCCTAAGTTTTGAGTAGGAGGAGACCATGGGAGATTTCATGTAGGGAGGCATAAGAGTTTACCTTTTGTTTGGAGGGAGTTTGGGTTGGGTGCCCCACCTTGTACAAGGAATGCTTGCATTTATTTCTTGTTTCTTTTATGAGGAGGAATAAGAGATTGAGGAGGCATAAGAGTATGTGAGAGGTATAAGGGGTATTTGAGGGAGTCATAAGAGTATGTATGGGATTTGCGATATGCATTGGAGGCTTTAAGGTGGGCACCCATTCCCATTGGGAGGCATAAGTGGCCTCCCCATAGGTCTTGCTCCTTTGGCTTTCATTCTAAGCATTATTTTTGTTGTTTTGTTGTTATTCTTTCTTGTGTTGTTGTTGATTTGAATGTGGTTGAAATGGTTGTGAAATATTTTTTTGTTGTTGAAGATTTTTGTTTCCATGTGTTGGAATTATCTCCCATTCTAATTTGGTTGGCGCTCGGGGGCAATGGAGAGGATGGCTTCTCCTCTTCATTGGATATCTTGGTTGGGTGGAGAGCATTGCCTCTCCCCCCATTTTGTTATGAATCAAAAAAATCTTGGAGGAGATATCTTGTTGGATTTGTGAAGCTTTGAGTTTTTTGGGGACCTTGTGAAACTTCCTTTGTGTTGTTCCCAAGTAGAGTGGAGGAACTTGTAGTAATGTATTTTCTTTTGCATGCATTCTTGTATTATTTCCCACCTTGAGTGGAAGAATTTGTAATAATCTTATGGAGAGAAGTTGCATTCCAATATTTGTATATTGTGTAAGAGAAAGAATCAAAATGGATATATTGTGTAAAATTTTAGTTGGAAGTTGCATTGTGAAAGAGAAAGTTACTTTAATTGTGAAGTTGTAATGTTGTAAATGAGAAAGAAGAAATATATAAGTTGTAGATGTTGAGAATGTATACATAGTAAATTTGAATGGGAAATAAAGTTGTTATGGTTGTTTTGAACATATGTATGTTGTAGTAAAAATGGGAACAAGAAAATAAATTAGAAGTTTATTGTTATTTAAAATGTTGAATTTGTAGTAAGAGAATAACAATGTAAAAGTAGATTTAGATATCTTTTGCTCATGGAATTTGAAAGAAGACTAGTTGAACATAATGGAATGACCTTGTAAAGTAGATGTGATTTTATTGGATTAGATCATACTTTAAACATGAGTAGATTAAACTAAGGAATGAACAAATAGAATTAAATCCCAAAACTAGAACTCTAGATGTACAAAAATGAGTTCAGAATGTATTTTAGCACTTTTTAGTAACTTTTAATTTTTGTGAAATCTTAGGTTCTTAGGTTCTATTTTTCATAAACATGATAGTCACCTTGTGCAGAGTGGTGGTCCCATAACCGCCGCTTAGGCTAAGGCGGTAGTCTCAAAACCACCATTCGGTAGGGCACGGTTCATGATTTGTCACCCAGGCGGGGCAAGCGGTCCCGGGGACCGTCGGTCGATGCGCTCTAGAAGGCGGTTCAATCACTTACGGTAGAACCTCGGGATCACGCATTTGTGCAAATTTTTTAAGTGGTTTATACTAAAATTTAAGTTGTAAAATTATCTAGGAAACTACCAGCAAAAAAATAATGCTTGAATCATGTTGAATAAAGCTTTTAAACCTACAAATGGTGGATTGAAAATAGTCTTTTCATTTATAACAATGGGGGTAGGGTTTCCCCCAAATGTGAAAATCTAAATGAAAATGGCTTGAAATAAAATCAAATTGGTGAAGGAAATCCCTCCCAATCCTTGTATGTAAGTAATAAAAACAAATAAAATAAAACCTAAACCTCTAAGCTTGATCTCCTTGTAGATCCTCCTCCATAGTTCATCCTTTCTTGCTCCCATGGTTTCCTTCTCTCCAACCTGCAAATTTGACTAAAGAAAATAGACCAAATGAGGAAAATAGAATAAAGGAAAAGCTTTAATAAAAATCATAAGAATTTTTAGGGCTAATTTGGAACCCTAGGATCTAGTGGCCAAGATTGTTTCGATCTTAGGGTGGAGGATTAACTCTACTTTGTTTGGTAGAAATGTATTTTAAATGTTTATATTAAATCCTTAAGGGTATGTGTAGATGGGTGAATGGGGCCATTTAATTTCCTTAGAGTGCTAAATCTTTATTAGAACTTAGGAAGTCATTGTAGATGAATCTCGAGTTAATATGATAATAAATTTAATAAATTAACAAAAGGTTAACCTTTCTAGGATTGAATATTAACTAAAGAGAAGAAAACATTTAACTATGTAAACCTTCCTAATGTATAATGGATTAATGGACCTTAGAGATAAATTTGATAATATGTTAACTTTTTAACTAGACCTGGTTCTTCAATCATAAAGTTGAGTTTAGTGGTATAGCTTAATTTAATGAACCCTAAGGGTCAAACACCTTTGTAACCTTCTTATAACTTAAAAAAACAAAAAAATAGTCGCAATTTTTGGGTGAAGTGTTAGGTGTTGGCGTGTTTTGAGATGGTCATTTTTGGTGGCATTACATTTGGTATCAGAGTTGTGGGTTCAAAGATTGGACCCTTGGGCACACCTAGAAAACATGAAACTTGAACATTTAACCTAGTACAAAATTGGTTTCTTTTAATCTAGAAAACCACAATGTCGAGATAATTGTATAATTTAGAAAACATAGAAAATGTAAACAAGACCTAGAATAATAAACTAACTCTCGCCTTGATGCGTGCGGGAGGCACGATCGGACGAGGGTTTTTTCACATAGATCTAGAGATACCACCTCAAGAGTAGGTGTAGCGGTCATTATACCTATACACGAGAGGATCCTTAGGAGGGTGACCTGCTAGATAGGATATGGAGCCATCAATTGAGGCTAGGGCATCTCCTCGATATAGCGAGGAGCATTGGGTAGAGAACTTCCGTGTGGAGTTGGCTAGGGAAAAGTCACCATAGAGAGGACATGGAGACATGATTTTAGGACATAGGGACAGATCTCGAAGCTCTAGACAGAGGGAGGATCATGCGAGAGAGGCCTAGGGGTCATTAAGCGTCGGTGAAGACCATATTAGGGAGATATTGAAGCTACGACCGTATCACTATTCGAGTGATACTGATCGGTTTTCAAGTAGAGTTTTGGTTGGTGAGCTTGAGTCGATGCTTCAAGCTCTACCTTTGTACTAGAAAAATGAAATCTCGTGTTGTGATTCATCTTCTGAGGGATGGAGCATGAATCTAGTGGAGGATTGAGGAGCAAAAAATCCATGTTGACTCGGAGATAGTTACTTGGGAGCTATTTGAGGAGTGTTTCAGGAGCAGGTATTTACCTAGGAGGTTTATTCAATAGTGGATAGACAAGTTTCATGACCTTCATTAGGCATCAATGATCATAGCCGAGTATGAGGGTCAAGTTCTATACCTACTCCAGTACGTCGACTATATACGGGATGAGAAGGTGCAGATTCACGGGTTCATCGGGGCCTAAATTTGGATTTGGGTGGCACAATGCGCATTCACTACCCATAGACATTAGCAAAATCCGTGGAGAAGGCTTATATTGTGGAGGAGACACGAGGAAGACATAGTAGGATAGAGACAACATTTGGAGCCACATCCAACAAATGTAGGATGATAGATTGAGGGGGTCAGTTCCTCCTCCACGTGGTGGACAGAGTTCAGGAAAAGCTTCATTGAGCCACCACGGTAGCCACCTCATCAGCAGTAGTAGTAGACCCGCCCACCCTACGGACCTTCTCAAAGATTCAACACACAGAGGTGGCGAGTATAAGACCTCCTACTAGAGGTCCCATCAAGACATATGGTGCACCAAGGGTTCAATCGGTAGGAGCTCATAGGTGAGACCTCAGCAATCCATAGCTAGATTATCAGGATCCACAACTCAGACCTCTAAGTACCGGCTGGAGTTGTATCCCACTAGAGAGGACCAGGCAGTTGTTATGGTTGTGGTGTTGCTGGACATCATTGGAGAGAGTGCCCTCAGAACCCTAGTAACAAGGGTAATATGTAGATCTCGAGCCTCTTGTTGGAGATATGGCATAGAGTCATCGGATCTACGCAGCGGTTGAGAACCACTAGGCTGAGCACCAAATACCGTGATAGAGACAACAGGTAGTATTGGTGGTATTTTCACCTCTATATTATTTGATTCTGGTTCATCTGATTCTTTTATTGCACCATCCTTAGTAGAGCATTGCAGGCTGGTGGCAATTAGGCAGGGTCATAGTTGGGACGTTGAGATGGCTTCTGGAGCAAAAATTTCTGTAGACTCCTTAGTTAAGGAGTGTGTAGTGGATTTGGGACCCTTCACCACTACCTCAGATCTTCGAATCCTTCCTTTGGGTTCTTATGGTGTCATCTTAGGCATGGACTAGTTGTCTGTACATAGAGCTAGAGTGGACTATTACCATAAGACTATTTCTTGTATAGATGATCTAGGAGTGGATTCAGTCATATCAGGAGTTAGGAGGCCCATTTCCATTCACACCATCTCCACTATGTAGCTTAAGCGGTGTGTGTGATGGGGTTGTCAGATGTATGCTATTACGGTTAGTGATAGATCTGAGGATGATTCTAGTAGACCATCCCTTGATGACCATCACATTTTAAGAGAGTTTGTTGATGGTTTTCTAGGGGAGCTTCTAGGATTTCCTCCCCCACGTGAGATAAATTTCCACATAGATCGGTTATGAGTGCAAATCCTATCTCATGAGCTCTGTATCAGATGACTACCCCTGAGCTCTGTGAGCTCAAGTTGCAGCTTGAGGTCCTTCTGGAGAAAGGCCTAATCTGTCCTAGTGTATCCCCTTGGGGTACACCTATTATTTTCATGAAGAAGGATGGATCTTTGTGGTTGTGTGTTGATTCTTGTCGGTGAGCAAAGTAATGATCAAGAATCATTACCCCCTTCCATGCATTGATTATTTATTTGATCGGAAGAAGGGGGCCACCATTATCTCTAAGATAGATCTTAAGCCCTAGTATCATTAAGCGAGGATCATGAAGGCAAATATTCATAAGACTACCTTCCCTACGAGATATGGCCACTACGAGTTCACAATGGTGCATTTTGGTTTGAAAAATTCCCCGCGGTGTTCATGAGCTTGATGGATGGGGTATTCAAGACTTTTGGATCATTTCATGCTCATCTTCCTTCATGACATCTTGATTTACTCATGTATGTGTGAGGAGCATGAAGAGTACCTTCGTCAGGTTCTTCAGTGTCTTCGTGAGCAACATCTTTATAGGAACTTGGAGAAGTGCGTGTTCTTTCAGACAGAGGTGTAATATTTGGGTCACATCATTTCTAGGGAAGGTATCATAGTCGATCCTTCCAAGATTAAAGCTATTATGGATTGGCCAATACCCACTAGTGTGACCGAGGTGCGTAACATCATGGGTTTGGCAGGATATTACATGAGATTTTTTCAGGAATTCTCTCGGATTACGCACCCCATCATTTCCCTTCAGCGGAAAGAAAAGAAGTTTTATGGTTAAACAAATGTGACTAGGTCTTTAAGACATTGAAGGAATGCCTCACGGCAGTGCCTATTCTAGCAATGTTAGATCCTCATGGAGAGTTCTACATTTACACAAATGCTTCTTTGGCAGGACTTGGAGGTGTGTTGATGTAGGAGGGCAGAGTAGTTACTTTTGAGTCTCAAAACTCAAGGATTATGAGCTAATTTATCTAACTCATGATCTTGAGCTTGCAACAGTTGTGCATGCCTTGGTGAGGTGGAGACATTTTCTTCTCGGTTGGAGATTTACACTTGGGGTGATCACTTGAGTCTCTTACCTCTTCAAGCAACCCAATCTCAATGCTTGTCAACAATGTTGGATGGAGTTACTTTGTGAGTATGATATGGAGATAGATCATGTGAAGGGGAAGGAGAATGTGGTTGTAGATGCCTTGACTAGACAAAGACACGTGGCTATGGCTACTTCAGAGGGTATAAATTTACGAAGTAGGATTTTGCGGCAAGCCTTCTGCGTGACAGTTTCTACCTTGCGGCCGGAGCGAGATATTGAGTCCCAGAGACCTCTTGAGGAAGATTTCATGGATTTTCACTATAGGAAGATGGTCTTCTTAGACATAGAGGTTGGATATATGTTCCTAGAGATGGAGGCTTGAGATAGGACATTTTGATAGAGGCTCATCATGCACCTTATTCAACCCATCCTAGGGTGAAGAAGATGCACGCCACTTTGAGACAGTTGTACCATTGGAGAGGGCTTCAGAGAGACGTGGATATTTTCATGTCATAGTTTTTAGAGTGTCAGAGGGTGAAGACCAAGCATCAGCATCCATTTGGGCTTCTCTTTCCTCATTCTATACCAGAGTGGAAATGGGACACCATTTTTATGGACTTCATTGTCGGGTTACCGACATCGAGATACCACCACAACGCCATCATGGTCACGGTAGATAAATTGTTGAAAGTGGCTCATTTTTCTCCGGTAAAGACCACCTATACAACTAGTGTAGTGGACATGGGTATATCTTGATGAGATTTTCAAATTACATGGGATTCTGTGGAGGATCATTTACGACTGCGATCCTTTGTACACTTCCCATTTCTTGATCACCTTGCAGCATGCTCTCCGGACGAGGATTAATTTCAACATGACATATCACCCTGAGACAAATGGACATACTGAGTGGGTGAATCAAATCCTAGAGGACATGCTTAGGATGTACATTATGGATCACCATTCGAGATGGGAGGAGTATCTATACTTGGTTGAGTTTTCCTACAAAAATAGTTTCTTGAGTTCGATAGGCATGGCTCCTTTTCAGGCACTATATGGCAGAGAGTGCAGGACACCTCTTAGTTGGGATAGGTTAGAGGACATGGTTTCTCTTGGGCTAGCCTTATTGCAGGACATGGAGTAGTAGGTGGTTTTGATCGAGATAGAGATTGGCAGGGAGGCACGGGACGAGGCATAAGAAGTATGTGGACCAATAGGATATATTGTATTTATGAGATGGGAAAAAGGTATTTCATCGTATTAGACCATAGAAGATCCCTATCCATTATGGAAAAGGTTATAAGATTTATCCTAGGTTTTGGGTCCATTTGAGATCTTTGAGCACATCGGTCTTGTTGGTGCTCAAATTAATCTTGCCCAAATTTACCTTTGAAAATCTATCGATTTACGGCCTCTGTCACTTTCTTTTTCCCCATGTTGTGCCTAGTTAATCTTTGTTGCCATTTTTAAGTTGCTCCTGGGTCATATATCATTTATGGGTCCATGGTTTGCTCCTTATTTCTTTGTTCCTATGGAAAATATCCGTAACATGGGTCCTCCCATGTTTTCTATTCTCCACAATTGGGATTTGTCTTCCTTGTCATTTCTGCCATAAATACTTGAATAAAATGAGTGGATGTATCTTTGAGAAACATATTTGAGACTTGTAAACATTTCTAAACTCTCTGTCCTTGAAGAAATTTTCATTTTCTGGCTCGAATGATCATTTTTCTGTATTTTACGGTTTGACGGGCATTTTCTCCCGATCAAATTTACATCCTTGCATCGATAGGGGACGTGGCTTCTTTTGGTTGGTCAAGGGATGGTAGGTGAATTCTTTAACTTATCACTTTTTCCTTTTTGACAAAAAGGAAAAATTGTTCTCGTGGCTCCGCTCAATTCTAATTGGTTATTTTGGTGCTTACATGGCTTCTTCTAATTGGATGGGGCACGACGGGTCTGTTTTTGAACTTGTTATTTTTGGCTACTTTGGCAAAAAGTTTGGACTCGCCCGTGGCCCCACCAGGCTTTGATTGGAGAAAATTTAAGAGGGAGGGAAAAGTCTCACTTTGACCCCGCAGGAGGACACGTGGCAAGCTCGCGCTCATTCAGGGTTTCCCCTTTGGGGACCATTTTGAAATAGCACCATGGAGACATGTGGAGGCCTCCACTCACTTTGCATTTTGCTTATAATTTTTAGTGGCCAAAGGAGACTACCTTGGAGCATGACACATGGTGCCTTCCACTAAGCTTCAGTATTCGAGACAAAATTTTCTAGAATAGGACGATGGTGAGCCCGCGCTCATTCAAGGTATCAAATTTTTTGGACTATCTTAAGGTGCACCATGATGACATGTGGCAGTTTGAAAATTCAAAGGGGTGGGGAAGCGGACCATCAGAGGAAGCTTGGACTTTTTTCCTCTTGTCCTCAAAAGGATTAAAATTTTAAAATGGCCCACAAGCCCAATAAAGGAAGGGTCAAAGCTTGTTCCGTCAACGCTTTGGAGGTGCAGACTCTTAGGGGAAATTTGGAAAAAAATATTTTTGGAGAAAAAGAGTTAAAACATCAAAATGGCCCACAAGCCCAATGAGGGAAATAGTCAACATTTTTCCCTAGTCAATATCGAAGGGCGAGTTGTGGGGAAACTTGAAAACTTTCCTTTTCCAAAAAGAGGATCAAATGGTAGAATTGGGCCACATTCACTGGGACCCACCTTAGGACACGTGTCAAGCTCATTTCCTGAGGACGGAGGTGTGGAGAAAAATGGAAATTTTTTCCATTTTTTCAAAAGTTCAAAAAATTCAAAGAAAGCCCCCATGTTTTTTTAAATTTTGAATCTTCCACATGGATGACCCAAATTCAAAGTAAAGACCAACAGATTTGAGATTCAAAATATGATTTTGCCCCCATTTCTCTGAAACACGTCTAGAAGTGTGAGTCTCCGTGATTTCTTAGTTTTTCCTACATGCCAAGTAGATATGGAAGTTAATTTTGATATCCGAGTTATGTGGGAAGATCTTAGAGATGTCTTTCCCCATTAAAATGGTCAGCTATCGTGCCCGATCAGATTTTCCATTTTTCTTCTCCTAAGCACATAAAAATCCAAATTTGAAAAATTAGGGGTGGAAGAGGTTGGAAAATTGAAGAAAGAGTGATCTACCAGAGGAAGGAGTTGAATGTGAGAGGTATTCGATGAAATCTACCCCCTCAAGCACCTGATGACTTTATGTAAATTTGATTCTAAGAATCGTGATCATGATCATGGAAAGCACTGGTAGCACTCAAGGTCTAGATTTTGGAGGGAATATGATCCATGTTGTAAATGTTATAAATGGCACAATTTTTTTGTGCAAAAGGGTTGAGAGGTTGAGAGGGTAGAGGTTAGAGTGTAAAAGGTCAAAGAAAATTCCCAAGAGGAAGATTTGACAAAGCCTGTCTTTGAGAATCTGTCTGCGAAACTTGGTTATCTCTTTTTGTATTAAGTTTTATTTATGTCAAGGTGGTTGCAAGTGTAAAACCATTGATAAGCTCTGAGACTGTTCTAAAAACTTTCCCCTACTAATAGACTTGATCAAATTCAAGTTTTTTTGTGTTGTCTTGAGAAAAATGTGTTTGTTTTATTTTTGAATGTATGCAAGAAGTTTCTCTTGTTTCTATTGCAATATTGTATTAAGTCTCGATTCAATCACACAGGCCTCAATCCTTGTGACAATTTAGTGGCATCTGTAATTTCATTTCTTAGAAGAGATTTCATTTGGGATTGGAATAAACGATTTAAAATCACTTTTCTTTCATTTGTTGACAGAGATTGTCTGTAAGCCTTTGGGTGTACCTTAGGCGTGATTTGACTTAGATCTTGATACTTTGTTGGATTTTCTAACTCGATCCTTTGTGATAAAATCTCAAAGATTGTGTGAAAGAGTGCTAATTTGGGCCTCCATTGAAGCACATATTCTAGTTAAAGAAACATTTTAGCTATCCTGTGGCATTTTGTTGGTTTAACCTTCCATTTTGTAAGGTTCCTCAAAGATTTGGTATAATCAACTTTATCCTACTTCACCTCGTACCAAAAATTCATTCAAAATAACTAATCACATTTTTACTACCTCTATTTTTCATGTGTATACAAATGCATAATTTTTACTATTGAAACATTGAGAAGTAATCAGGGTCCCAAATGTCTTTAATAACTTGAACCTTTCCTAGAGAATATCTCCACTATCTTGAGTGACAACTCGTGAGAGTTAGATTTTGTTGCATTGATCATATTCTCCCCAAGGTCTCTTTAACAACTCCATCAGGAAGGATATCTCCATCTCCTCCATAAATAACAGGCTATAAAAGGGTTCTCTTAACCTGGTTGAAAGGAACAACCTAAAATAGTGAGGATAGATCAAATCCTATTGAAGGTGCTATCCATTTCTCCACACACGATGACAAAGGGCCAATTAGATCTCTCATCCTCGGCTAAAAATGACTCATCGTGATCTAATCTATCTCTAAGTTTCCTGTCAAACCAGTGATGCTGCTCAGACTTTGAAGGAGAATAAATTTGGGTACTAACACCTGAGTGGCGCTGTTGTCGGGGACTTATTTGAGTTGCTGAGACTATTTACTACTTTCACTTCTAGTTCATATCTGTTCAACCCACTAACAATGCTTCTAGGTAAAGAAATGTCGATTCTCTCCCTTTCTAATTTCTGGTGTTGAAAAACATTTAAAGTATCATATTTAGTGCATCTAAACAACTAAGGTGGAAATTCTTAGTGGTGACTCCTATTCATCTAACTATTAAAGTGTACCGGTGTCTTAAACTCTGTCAAAGTCATATTTGTTACTAATTTTACAAATTTGGAAGGAAGAAGATCTTTCTTTGCTAGGGATCCTACTAGGACATTATTTCTAGAGCTAGGAAAAGCAAAATCAGAAGGAAGAAGATCCTGGAGAGTCATTTGTTGGATATCAGCAGACAAGAGAGGGGATCTCCATTTATGAAAGTTCCGAGCCTATTATTGAAGATTGTAGTTCAAGTGCCTCGGAGTCAAGTAGCCTTTTTGTGGAATTGAACTCTCCAAGCTGGAGAGGGGCCTTCATTTGATTTTGAAAGGTTTTCTTCACACTCTGCTCATGTCTTTTCTGAGGTTGATAGGGATTTCCAAGAAGCAAGGCCTTTGGGGGATACCCATTTTGAAAATTATACCCTTGTGTTTCAAAGACCTTCTACCCCTCATCAATTTGTCACTCCCTGTGGTCACCTCCTCATAACAACATGGCTTTTCCCCACCGGACCTCCATTTTTATAAATACCTTTGGACTTATCAATTTTATGGGAATGGCTGGATATCCAAATGTAGTGCCTCAAGATGTAAGGAACAAAATGCCAAAGTTCCAAGGAAACAATGCTATTACCAATGATCAACATCGAAGCTTTTTATTAAAATGATGGAAGAATTTAAGATTGAACATGAAGATGTGTATATCAAGTTTTCATTCACACTTTGGAAGAAGATGTCAATTTGGTATAACGCATTACAGATAACTCAATTGATTCTTGGACCGAGATGAGTAATGCATTCATATTTCAATATGGTGATAGAATGACCCTAGGTTTCTTTTGACATAATTTGAAAACATCTGTAGACACTAAAATTAGGTCACACTCCCCTTGGTCCCCCATCAAATAAATACCTTGAACACATCCACCTAGCCATGGCCCCCTTCACCCCACTATAATATTAATTTAATTCATTTAATTAAATTAATTCATTATCCTCATAATATTTATTATTTAAATATTCTAATTAGAATAATGCCCACATATCCACCTCACCTAGACACCGCATCCACCACCTCACTCTAAGATTTATTCTTAGTAAGTTGCCATAACTAGCTAAGACCTACCCAAACCCTAAAAATTAATGCCTACATTCCCTCTAACCACATTCCAATGCATGTTAGAAGGAATATTCTAGTCTAATCTATGGAGTAAAACAAAATGAGATCCCAGAAAATCAAGGGGATCTACCTAGTTTAGTAAACCTAGGAAATCCCACCCTAACCGATGCGGTTACCCTTAACCGCCGCCAGTTAAGCTGGAACCACCGTTGGTTACCTTTTAACTCCCAAAACAACCTTATTTCGAGGTTGGCACATTATTTTTAGAGGTTGGCACATTTTGAGAGAGAGAGAGGCATCTTCTGATAACAAGTGATGAAACCAGAGTATGCAAGATGCAAGGTAACCAACATCGAACACCCATAGCCAGTAGATGAAGCAATCACACATCCACGTGTCTTCACGGGATCATCCGGGGAAGAGCCAGACTACACCAAGTCCATTTGATCACCCACCATTACCAACTAGGCATCAAGCTCATATAAATAGTAAGTCTATTAACCTACATTGGTTCCCTGTCATTTGAGCAAATCCTTTTACATTTGTTATTATTTTCTACTTTCATTTCCATTTCCCACCATTTTATCTCCATGAAAAATCAACCACCTCTTTACCCGCCCCATTGAACTATCCATACTTGGATTTTCATCATTCCTGTACATCTCCAGGATCCATACAAATCTCACCATTGCCCTTCCACCTTCATCTAATCCCGGATCTATCACCCAACCAAGTCTTATTGAGTTTCATGTACCCGACCATACCGAGCCTTTGGTCCCATCGCCAGTTAACCTAAACCGACGTCGGTCTCTATGTATTTTATCAGAAACCTAGATCAGAGCCTAAAACCACCACTAAATACCCTAAACCGACAAGAATAACCTTGATCAATAACGGTATTAACCTTGACCTTGACAATCATTCAATCATAGCCTATTGTGAACAAATTTTCTTATTGTAGAGACGAATGAGATACCTAAATCATTATAACTACAATAGGATTTAATTTATTACAGACATTAAGTTGTTTTAAATAGTGGATTGATGATTTATCTAGAAGTATCACACTTCCCGTATCTATCACACACACTAGAAGTGAGTCCACTACATATATTGTTTAACTATTATTCGGTGGTCTTATGTTCCATTTTCGTAGTTCCTCCAAGAAAAAGTAAGTTCTCATGATCGGTGTGGATTCCGAATTCATACACGCACAATATCCTATCAACCAACATCTTCAATAGGTATTCCTCCTACACACATTACCCTTATTTGTTTCGTCATTTTCTAAGAAATGCTCCAGAACCAGGTGAAACATTTTGGCACGCCTAGTGGGACCCAATCGGGGTTCCTTACATTCATTCATTTCTAGGTGAAAAGTTACATGTTTGTTTCCTTTCAAAAATGTTCTCACATTAAAATTTCTCCCTTGGAATCTTCTCTTCTTTCTATTGTCTCAAAGCAATCATTTTTTGGTGCTTAAAAATAACTCTTCTTCTATTTCATTTGCATTGCATTAGTGAAAGATCATACTTTCTCCTATTCCTCTTATTGTGTCATCGAACTCCATATTTTGATTTGGGTTTTAAATCAACTTCATTTAATTCTACTTTTTGCATTAGCTCACATTAAATGAGGGCAAATCGTACGTACCTAAAATTATAGGGTACTGCACCACCAAAAGATGTTACACATACCCCAATGATGATACAGGTCTCCTCGCAAGGTGTTCGGAATCTAGAAAATCTCGCCAAGTATATGTTTGTATCCCGCATGCCTCACCCAACCTCTGCATGCTTTATTCTACCCTCTACTCTTGTTTTCCTTTCATTTTGGTCTTAAGTGACAAGATCGCGCCGCCTTGCTCAGGCGGCGGTCCTATGATCGCGCGCCGCACAGGCAGCGGTCCTATTCGCATTTTCCAAAAAGTTCCAACGATCACATCAAATGTAAATCTTCAATTTCTACCCACATTCTTCAGCTAATTTACTTTGCATTTATGTTTTGGCTGCCCTATGAATAGTTTTTTCACTTTGTTTAATGGTAAAAGAGTTCAATTCCTAGTCACCTTCTTGTGATTGCATTTGCTATAAATAGCCAACTTGTTTTCAAACAAATGGCCCCTCTCCTTCTCTGTTTAATCATTCAAGTTTTGGTTTTCTTGCTTAGAATTCTTTTAGTTTCATGTTTTGCATCCATTGTTGATCTTTCTTTGTTGTATTAGGGGTCATTCAATCTTCTTGTTTCATTCTTGCCTCATTGTTGTTCCATGCAAATCTAGTTTAAAATAAGATAGTTTCATTCTTAGATTGGAATCCATTTAAAGTTGTAGGTTTTGTTAGTCAAAAAGATAGCTTCTAAAACTCTCGGTGCATTTGTGTTGTATTCCTGCAATAAATCCCACTAGGAATTGCATAGTCAAGCTCTGTTCACTTGCACTATCTCTCTCTTACTCGCATTGTATTCGGTCTATATCCAAAAGCTGCCATTGTTTGAGTTCCTCATTCTACTGATGCTATCATATACATGATTTTCTAGATTCAAGAGAACACGAAGGAATGAGGAGACCACACTGAGGGGACAAAGTCACACACAACTAGATTTACCACTATTCTATAAATGCCAGGTTTGAGCTATCAAAGTTCTAGTTACAAACATATCAAATAGAGTAGTGAATTATTTTATTCCATAAAAGTTAACTCTCGATATCGCTAGGAAAATTTGTGGGGATTGATGGTTTCTAAGAAACCATGATTCATTCCTCACTTCTGAGGTAGGATTATTTCAATTTGAAACAATTAGTTGCTTAAATATTTAGGATAAATTCACAACTGCACAAGCAAATAGCCACACCAGGCTATTTTGTTTGTTTTAATTCTGTTACTAGATTAGATATTCATCTTCTAAATATATTAGAATAGCTACTCTTTAAATTTCGTTAAAATATTTCATTGAAAATATAAAAATAGAAGAATACATGCATAGTATAAATACATCTTTCATAATTAGTTTATTAATTTTAGTTAAAAGTTGAATCATTTTGCATGACAATCACGGGACCTAGAGAGCCCAGAGAATACATATTTGAACCAATAGTGCCTCAACCAAATCTACCCACAACACTAGCTGATATAGATCAAGACCTTAGAATACAGGTCTTTCAAGCAACAGTAAACCTACGAGCAATTAGTGAACAACTGAGGGAGTTAAATATCGAAGATGACAAAGCATACACATTCTGGTCGAATCATCCTAACTATAGACTGCCCTGATAGGATATCCGCATGACCATACAAGAACCCGAAAGAGAACAAATATTTGGCTATGATCCATTAGTCCCGTAACCAGATGCAGGAGACCTTCTTATCGACATAGACACAGGGTTACATATACAAGTTGCCAGAACCCCCGTAAGGTATTCTGAAAATATTACACAACTCCTGGTACTAAACATAGAAGCTGAAAAGGCTTATGACCATTGGATAGTCAGAAGAAGGGATTGATTCTTCACATGACCATAACAGGTCCACAACAACCACGAACTCACGGTTGTGATCCCCAAGTCCCACAACCCAACAAGTCTACAAATCAGTTAAGTATTAACACCGGTTTACGAACGCTAGTATTTAGATCCTCACCACTCCCGCCGGATATCATAACGCAATTCTCTCGTATTAAATATAGAAGCCAATCAATCTAATATTTTCTAGGCTAGACTAGAAAATCACCCATAGTTCACTACAAATCCACTACACCTCCTATCACCATTTTTCATGACCTTGTCTGGAAATATATACGAAGCTCCCACAAGTCACTTCCCACGTATCCAACAACCAATAAATAGGATCTCGGAGAGCTCGACATTGATTGGAGCCTACAAATAGCTATTATATCTAAAAAAACCATTACACCAATTCAAGGTTAGGAGGGCTTTCTCACCTTAGATCTGCAGATTCCATTATTGCGTATTGAGGGTATAAGATTACCCAACTAGTTTGTCTACATCCACATATTTTCCACATTCACCAAAGCAGTCTTGGAATGACCTCAGGAGGTCATGTACAAAGAAGAGTTATTTGTAGATTCCCATGCTCACATGTCACTTTTCCATCGTACAAAACTGGTGAACCCGACGTGAAACAAACAAATATTCCCCTTTTATTTTATTTCTTTCATCCACCTTCACTCTTTCCCATTATTCTACAGGTATTCATATACCCCGAATATGTCGGGATACGACGCATATGGTAGACCTCTCTCAGGTCTTGAAGCAAGTTATAGTCAAATAAGTAGACAACCATCACCCTCGCTTTCCACATGGGCTAATAACTATTCAAGTAATTATTTGTCATCTCAAACTCCCCCTCAAAGAACTAGCTCCAGTTCTTCATTCCGAATTGAGGAGTTTGATCAGCTTGCACAAACACAACATCCAGAGCCCTCAGGGTCTAATAATATGATGTTTACTGGAGAATCCACTTCATCTCCTCGGGTCTTGTTCAGAACAGATCAGTAGACAGTCAAATCCACTCCCATTTTTGGATGAGTACTTAGCATAATATACTAGAAGTGAACAACGCTTCCAAAACATGTATCCACCTATAGGGAGTTTACAAATACAATCTAATACCCTATTCGAAGAAAACACCCCCATTCCTCCACCTATGGGAAATTCCCTCGGTGAAGCTTGGCAGGGTAATGATCAATTCATAGTAGGGTATCATACCCCTTTACAACCTCAAGGTATACAACAAATGCCATTAAGGCAAAACATTGTGTCTTCACCAATAGAGGTCATTTCAGCCCTAGTTGAAAATGTTAGAGAGCTAGAACTTGCTCAAGCAAACCAAAATTCATATTTTGGGCAAGCAAGAATCCCCAACCCTCCACATCACCCCAATCAGGTTGACCTCCTTACAGAACAGTACATTAGGCATGCCTCCTCAAAATCCTTAAAATTACCCACAACAAACACTAACTAGAACCGCGTTTTCAAACGCCACTCCAGTTGAAAACATGACACCTCTCGGCTTGGCACCAAACAACCCATACCAAAACAATGCTCCTCCTTAAACATTTATTCAAAGTCACCACAAGGAGACATGTTCTCTTCTCCTGGGATGTTCGTTCAACCACAGGGATTCCCTTATGTCCCTACAAACGCATATGCTATGTCATATCAACAACCCTTCTCACCTCGCCCCCTCAAAGAAGCGCCATCGATGGTCAAGGCCTATGTGGTAAGGACTTATTCAGAATATTAAAAATAGCCCCTAGAATTCACCATACGAAGTGTTATGCTTCCAAGGCTTCTTCCCAATTTACCCAAATATAAAGGGGAAGGTGATCCAAACGCACACATTAAGGCCTATGTCACAGCCATATGGGAATTACTCCCTTGGGATGGGGTTGTTGCTAAGATATTCCCTAAAACCTTAGAGGGTATTTCCCTTGATTGGTATTACAGAGTACCTGAAGCCTCGATACACTCATTTAAACAACTCGTGTCAGAGTTCATCAAAGCTTTTGATATGAACAAATTGTTAAGAACATGAATTAGGGAATTCTTGCATATTAAACAAGAACATAATGAATCCGCTGCTCATTTTATTCAAAGATGGCGTACGGTTCTCTACTCATCAGCAAGTGCTCCAAACATGGATCAAATGGAACTATGTGATTTATTCCTTAATTCTCTCAATAGAGAGATAAAGGAAGAAGTCCAAAAGTTCCCACTAAGAACTTATGATGAAGTACTCGAGAGTGCTCTCCGAATCGACCAAGCAGCGATAGATAGTGGTCGTAAGACATATGGAACAAATGGGAAATTAACCACTCCCAATCAAAACACGAGGCCTATCCTAATACCTTGGGAACGCTAATCAAGGACCTAAGATCCTTAACAAGAACCACGGAGTTACAACAGATGGAGTAACTAACCAAGTTAAAAGGGAAAATGTTGTAAACATTTCGCCACCTGTTAATAATCAGCGAAATAACAATTTTACTCCAAAAATCAACATGGTGGATTTTAATCGTCCACCATGACCACAACAATAACAACAACGACAATGACAAATCCAAACACAAGGTTCAAATAAAAACCCAACCGAATATCGAGTCAAAACCAAAGGCAATAACCTCAAAATTTTAACTCTAATAACCAACAACCTTATCATAATTTTGGGCCACAACAGGTTTTAAATCAATAGCCTCGAAATTATAATCCCAATTTGTATTGTGGCTTCCACAAAATTCAAGGCCATGATACTAGGACTTGTCATGACTACAATAAATTCATGCAGCATTTTCCAGAAGATCAAAAGTAACTCTTTATAGATATGTTTTTAGCAAATTCTGTAGTACCCATGCCAAATGCTTATACAGGGACAATTTCCCCTCAAAATGCACCCCTCAAGATCTTTAATGATCCACTCCCAAACCATTCTAACAATAACAGGCTAGATCCTAATGGAACAAACAAGGGTGTTATAACAGGAAACAATGATCATGAAGCCTCAACTTCATTAAATCCACCAGTCGCACCCCAACTAGGAACTCGACCTCAAACTAAGATAGTTGGCTTGGTGGAGTTAGATACCGAGCTACCCGTGGAAACCATAAAAAGAACACGGGATTATTCTTCTCAACCAATTCCAAGCTATCCAATGGAACCAAACAACATTTAACAAACGTTGGTAAAACCCATAGGCACCTATGATTTAATTAATGACTTAACCAAAACCTTCTCTCACATCTCCTTTTTGGATTTGTTAAAAAACTCTCCCTCCCACGTGGTTACCCTCTTATAAGCATTAGACCTTGGTCATTTAATCAACATCACTCCTCCCCTAAAACGCAAGTAAACCATGTAGACTTTGACATCTATCCTCTAGGGCAGCTAGATAGGGATACCGAGTTTATATTTGATATAAGAAAATGCCAACAAACGTTGAGATCGCACGAAGAGGTGACTTTACATTTACAAGTATGGGTTTACAATAATTATGTGAAACACGCAATGGTTGATGATGGGGTAGTAGTTAACATAGTCCCCTTCACTTTTCTTCAAAAGTTAGGATATAGAGAGACAAACTGTTCCACAACACAAAATACGTTAAGAGGATATGATAGCCTCAAGGCCACTTCAATTGGAACCATAGTTTTACCAGTCACTTTAGGACCCAAGACCGTCCTCACCGAATTTTATATTATGGATCGGGAAACCAACTATAATATGATCCTCGGTCAGCCATGGATACACCACATGAAGGCAATCCCTTCCACGTTATTCCAAGAAATAAGATTTCTACACTTAGGAAAAATATTTGTGGCACAAGGTGACCCAAAGCCCTTCGATATACACCTAGTTGATTGAAGAAAAGACTAAGCATTCACTCGAGTTTAAACTCCCAAAAATCAACTCATCAAACCAATTAATTCAAAACCAAAAGAGAAGTTGATACCCTCCACGTAATTAGAAATTACAAATCTAGCCAAGACATTCCAAAGACTCAAAAATGAGACCAACGTCATAGAAATAGTGTCGCTTAGGGACTACCGCAAAATTGTCAAGTTCTTAGAGAAAGACCTACCTATTCTCTTACCATTTGATTCTATGGGTATGGGATGTACCTTGGGAATTACTTCCCTTCCATCGATGAATTTATTATGGTAGAAGCTAAATCAAGCAAAAGAAATAGATACAAAAATACCCCAACATCCATTTTTCCAAGAAAATATTGGACTCTCCACTTCGATGGGGCTAAATGTCACTTTGGAGTCAAGGGGGAGTGATCTTTACTTCACCCGAGGGAATGATCCTACCTTTCGCCTTTAAATTAAACTTTGAATGTACAAATAATGGGGGTGAGTATGAAGCTCTCCTCCTTGGCCTCATCCTATCCAAAAGAATGGGTGTCTGTTTCGCTCGGAATGTTTCGACTTCTCACGGGAATAGAGTTGCTTCTATCCTTTCATTCCTTTTAGAAATAGATGAGGTTAGGGTTAGGAGGAATACCCTGTTGAATGTCGAGATGGTGTGCGCGTGCATCGTAGAGAAAGATCAAAGTGATTGCAGAGACTCCTTTTTTGTCTTGGAAGGACTACCGGTTTTGACCAAGATGCAAGTTGATCTCCTTGGTTGTAAACACTTCGGTTTCTTTACTCGTCTCTCGCTCTGTCAAGTGAAGATCCGACTCGTTCCTCGCCGCAATGCTCTCTGTTGATCCAGAAATCCTTTGACCGATCTCCAAAATGAAATTCCGATCTGTTGTTTTGGTTTGGGAGCCCATTTACGAGGGAACCGATGGTGGTTGCGTAATCGACGGCGGTCGAGTAGAACCGGCATCGGTAAGGAAAAAGTAGGCTATTTTTAGTAAAATAGCCCACCTTCCCTGCTTTTCTCCCGAGAGATCAGTTGCGGGCTTGGCCAAGTGGCTAGAAGGTCGGCTTTGGGTGTGAGTAAGGAGGCATTAGTTATGGATGTGAGTCTAGACCAAGTCACGGGTCTTAATTAGGTTAGTTTAGGGTTAGGGCTAGGTCATGATGAGGTGGTAAAGTGAGGTGGCGGGTAAGGTGATGTGGATTTATCAATTACAAGGTAATTAATAAATAATTGTGTAAGGTTTAGGTAATGAGGTTAGATTGCGAGATGAGATGCGGGTCACAAGGGGTCGTAAGACACAAATTTGGTGTCTACATTAGCCCCTTATTGTCGTGTAGCTTGTTCTGTAAAGCTGCGCGGACAATAATATGAAGTGGTTTCTCATGTTAAGGATATAGGTAATCCCCCTCAAATCTATCACAGATTGAGTGAACGGGAAATCAGGGATAGGGTTGATAAAGGGTATATGTTGTAGAGAGGATGGTAAGGTGGTGGGGTAGGTCCAAGGAAGCAGACGCATGTTGAAATGCAATAGTACGACGAGGGTACATGATTTGACAAGCAAACCAGCAATGTGTAGGCAAAGGTCGATAGTTTATCCAAACAAGGGTGATATAATCCTGGTATCCAAGGCATAGGAAGTAGCTCCAGGGTATATAACAGGTGAGGTACAGGAACGTTTAGGCATGTTCGGCAGTACCAAATGGTTGGTTTGGTTGAGATAAACGTCACGGTCTAGGTCTAGGCAAAGTTGGTCGACAGATCAAGTCAAGGACCCTAATCATGCTAAAACACGAACAGGTGAGCTCGATTGAACAAAAGGTACATGATGGATGGATAAAGTGTATGGTGTTGATTTTGGGTAAGGTATGGAAGTGGTACGGTCGTGGGTTGGGCCAAGTTGTTGGGTGGCGGCCTTGGGTCGGGCCAGAAGTGTAAAGGGAGGCCTTGGGTCGGGCCAAATAGTGAGGGCAAGGCCTTGGGTCGGGCCAAATGGGTAGGTTGAGGCCTTGGGTCGGGCCGAATAGGTAGGTTGAGGCCTTGGGTCGGGCCGAATAGGTAGGTTGAGGCCTTGGGTCGGGCCGAATAGGTAGGTTGCGGCCTTGGGTCGGGCCGAATAGGTAGGTTGAGGCCTTGGGTCGGGCCAAATGGGTAGGTTGAGGCCTTGGGTCGGGCCGAATAGGTAGGTTGAGGCCGTAGGTCAGGCTGGACAAGTGAACAAATGTTGTGCAGCAAAGGTGGATAGAGGCGATATTGGTGAAAAAGAGGCAAGGAGTAAATAAGGGCAAAGAATGGGGTGAAAGTTGGGTAGAGAACCGATGTCGATTCTCGCATGACCGATATCGGTAGGCCTTAGGTACCGGAGTTCTTTAGGGCAAAATGAAACCGATATCGGTGAAAGCCGAAAAACCTATAAAAAAAAAAAATACGGCTTGTCATTGTCACTTTTGTTATTTGCAATCCAAATCCAAAGTCGGGTGTGGTCGGGGGATACAAAAGGGGGTTTAGATGGTAAAGTAGATGTTATAATAAAGAGTAGGTCTAAGAATGTGGGTTGGTTTTGCAGGCACGTCAGCAGTTGACGATGCGTGATAGGATGCCTCCACTATTGAGTCGGATGAGGCCACACGTATCTGCGGCGCATTGGGCCATCATGCGCGAGGTGGGACTCGGCGGGGTCCAGAGGTACAGAGCGATAGAGAGGGATCACAGCCTGATGGTCGCCCTCATCGAGAGATGGGATCCGGCGGCCAATGTGTTCCATCTTCCGACCGGGGAGATGACCGTCACATTAGAGGATGTGTATCGCATCCTGCGGCTACCGATCGAGGGAGAGGCAGTCTTCCAGGTAGATTCAGAGACTGCCATGGACAAGAGATCTTGCGAGTTTTCGGGGATGCGGTGCCACGCTTCTACGTATCATAGCGCGAGCATTGGATATGGTGACATGTACCGCGCACACAGACATGAGACACGGCTTGCCGTGTTGATGATGATAGGGATCACCTGCTTCGCCCTCCCGGATTCAGAGGGAGGCCGCTTCCCACGAGCATTGATGGGGGTGCTGCTGGAGATGGTGGAGGAGCACACCTGTTTCGCATGGGCACCAGTGTATCTGGTGCAATTATACAGGGAGTTATGGGGCTATCGCCGGAGGAGGCGATTTGGTATTTGTTCTACATTTTTGTTGCACTGTTGGGCATACGAGCACATCGTATGCATCAGGCCAGTAGGGCTACCCCAGCAGCCAGGGCCACAGGTCGTATACCGATATGGCTTTCAGAGGTGGTTGGGGGTCGTGGGCCAGCCACGAGCAGTTGTTGCAGGTCGGGATGTGGCCTATTATAGACACTTGCTAGAGGGCCTTACAGTAGTAGACATTGTATGGAGACCCTACAGAGGTCACCGGCTGGCGAAGGAGCCGCGTGCGTGCATGTGCCGATCTAGTATACATTACGGATAGGGAGACGGAGGCCGGGAGAGTACGAGCGGATACCCCTAGAGAGGGTACGCAGGCAGATGGGGCTACGACAGGACGAGCCACCTCCCTTCCCTCGACACGGAGGGATGATGTAGAGCCCCACCGCGCCGAGCGCCATAGCCTTTGGATCCCAGTAGGTAGCGAGAGAGACCAGCAGGTGAGGGTGTGGATGATGCCGGGTGCACGGGAGCATACAGGGTGTGGTGGGCTGGGCAGAGAGCAGCGAGGATAGTACCGCCTGCGCAGCCAGACTTGGCTGCAGTTATAGGAGAGAGGGATCAGCTCAGGGGTCAGGTGCAGCTCTTACGAGGCGGTATTTACTGCTGCTGAGCACGAATAGGGGCCTTAAAGTGCGGCAGCGAGCCGAGCTCGCATAGGCACGGTAGCACCACCAGCCGCTGCGGCACCACAGACCACACAGTGCGAGTACGAGCATTGTGCAAAAGCACCACCACCAGCACCACAGCCACAGAGTGCGAGTACGCAGCAAAGAAGACAGCAAAGCACCACCGCGGCCACAGGTGCAGTGCGAGCTCGGGGGTATTGGTGTTAGGTGCCAGGGGACCAGCCCCAGCTCCTTCAGTGGCGCGAGATCGCTATATGGAGGTTAGAGCAGAGGCCCGATATTATCAGGATATTCTTGATAGTACCGGAGTCGAGTATCAGGCGTATGCAGCGCATAGGGCAGAGACCTCGCACAGCCAGAGATCTCAGGGAGGGGCAGCCACAGCTGGCGTGTCCGTGACGGGCAGGAGGCGAGAGGCACCACAGGGACCAGTGGGGAGAGGTGCCGAGGGCGGTGGGGAGAGCTGATAGATCCCCGACATGGTTTTGTATAGGGACACGGGCACCGGTCTGCGAACCGGTTGTATTGATAGAGGCCTGCGTGCCGACACTTATTCATTGTATTGATTCATTTATTTATTATATACCGGCCTGCGAGCCGAGTACGGGTTGTACATTTGATACCGGCCTGCGAGCCGAGTATATTTTTGATATGAGAGGCGGCTGCGAGCGAGTCGAGATTTTAGTAGGTATTGCGGCCTGCGTGCCGGCTTTGGTATATTATGAGATCACAGAGGCCCCGATGTAGGGCACATTGTATTTTTGAAAACTGGTATATATATATATAGATGATGTTTTGATCCATATGTAGTGTTCAAAAATGTGTTTAAATATTTTGTTAATGGTTTGGTAATATATAATGTATGATAAGTTTAGTGGGCATGTTGATAGATGGATGATGTTGATGGTTTTTTTTTTTTTTTTTTTTTGTACGTATATATGAATGATATGTGATGTGATGAATTGTTGGTTTTGTGACATTGTGATATATGTAACTGATGAGTTGGATCCAAATGATGTAGAGATTGATAGTTTCTTGAAATTCGTAGTTGATGGTTGTGTATTTGTATAAAATAAATGATGTTTAATGAAATTGTAATGATATGATGTGTGGTGGATGAACAAATGTGGTAAATGGTGTGGTTATGCAGGAAAAGAGGCGGGCGCGACAAAAATTTATGAAAGAATGAAGAAAAGAACCCTGTTTCAAAAAGGCAGGTGTGTAACCGGTATCGGTTAGGTAACCGATGTCGGTAGTTATATGACCGATATCGGTTATATGACCGATACCGGTTATTTAGGTATGAGCTTTTCTAAAAATAGAAAAGCTAGGGTGGCAACTTGAGTTTTAATTTTAGAGCCATGCAAGAGGTTAAATACGTGAGCGCGGCAGCTTTTTGGTGACTGAGACAGGTATTTGCATGAGAGATTTGGGTGAGAAGGAGAAAAGAGACAAGGAAAGTGAATGTGATCCGAGATTCAGAAGGCAGAAAGACAAAGTTGAAAAGGGTGGTGATCATGGCAGAACGAGGAGAAGCATCCAGCAGGCAAGGACAGGAGGGAAGACAAGGGCCACCTCAAGCTGCTGCAACCCAAGAGGTATCATTTTGTTTGTGATTTAACTACTGCATGTTTTTGGGAATAAGCTGGAAAAGAATAAGGAAGTAGATATGAGAAAGACAACATGATAGCCGGGGGTATAGATGAGGTGAGTGTTATGGGGTAGGTAATTCGGGGTTGTTGGTATGTCTGTGTATATAGAAAGGAAGAAACGATCAATTTATTGTCGTAGGTGGTTGTTTTAGGCAAGATGTATGTAATTGACAGTGACCGGTAGCGGTTAGGGAGAACCGGTATCGGTTACTCAACCGATATCGGTTATGTATAACCGATACCGGTTACTGGAGGAATTTCCAGAATGTTTGAAAAAACCCTGACGGATTGAATGGTTGTTTGTTGTTTTGGTGTATGCAGGTAGAGGCAGGATTGAGGATGAATGATAGTGTGCCAGCGCTGTTGTCACGAATCCGAGCGGATGTAACACCAGCTGAATGGACATTGATAAATCGTTTGGGGTTAAGTGGAATCCGCTATTATTCACGAATCGCACGTAATCATGCTATGTTGCAGGCATTGATTGAGAGATGGAATCCCGAGACAAATACCTTTTATCGCAGCGGGGAGATAGCGGTAACATTGGAAGATGTGTTTGATTTTGAGACTCCCTATTATAGGAGAACCAGTATATCGAGGCACTACCTAGCGCGGCACGGGAGCGATGCTGCGATATTTGGTCCATACGCGAGATTTGACACGTGAGGTTTATCTTTTACATATGGGGTAATGTATGCGGCACACCACTGAGAGACAAGGTTAGCAGTGATATTAATGATAGCGGTAGGGTATTATGCGTTACCGAGGCGGAAGGGGAAGATTTCCAAAGGCATTGATGTGTGTTATTTGGGAGATGATAGAAAGGAACGTGACTTTTGCATGGGCACTGCATATTTGGCGGAGCTATCTGAGGGTTTATGGGCTTGTAGGCGAAATCACGGAGCGACTTTGGATTGTTCATACTTATTACTTTGTTGGGCCTATGAGCACATTGTTTGTGTGTGCGACCAATAGGGCGATCCATCTAGTCGGGAGAAACCAGAGTACGAGAGGTTGGGATTGAGGCGATGGGTCGAGACAGAACAAGAGGCCGAGATCCGAGCCGTGACGGGTGACATTGAGTATTACGAGCGAGTATGGGAGAGAGTGAGCGGTTGCGGATATCATTGGAGGCCATCGGAAACTATATGGTAACAGAGAACATAGGCGAGGAGTTGAGGGTGTAGAGCGATTGAGGTGGATCGCGAGGGCACGAGCCGGGTGAGTATGAGAGGATTCCTATAGATCGCGTGCGGCGACAATTTGGATTTGTGCGGGATATACCCACGGCTTATAGACCATATATGAGGATCGGCGAGGCGGCATTCTCACCTCCCGGCCAACACCTCGAGAAGGGCACGAAGAGGTAGCGGCCGATCGCGAGGGTAATGGATGCGGGAGCAGCGAGAGGCCTATAGATTATGGTGGGTAGCGAAGCTGCGAGGTGTACGTGAGCGTCCACGACATAGCGGTGATTACAGCGAGAGAGGATCGTCTGCGGCGTTTGGTTCGCGACTCAAGCGAGTGAATGAGACAAGAGGATTGTTAGTGGTTGCGGAGTCACGGGCGGGAGACTAGAGGCTGGAGTCCTCCATGCGAGAGGCGTATTCATATGTTACGAGGAGAGATTAGCGAGATCGGTGGCGGTACCAATAGCCGTGGTACCCTTGAGGACGAGAGAGGCCGGCGAGAGGGTCGGCGATCACGATCATCACCTAGTTCGGGATGAGGCGTGAGGGTGCGAGTAAATGTTAGCAAGGTATAAGAATAAATAAGGATGCCGACACAACGTGTCGATGATAGAGAAGATGTATTTGTTTAACATCTAAATAAAAGCGAATATGTATGTTGATTTGAGTTATGATAATAATAAGATTGTTTGTGTTTTGATTTTCGGTGTTTTGAAAAAGGATAAAGAGGAATGTGATTAAATAGAAATACACAAAAATATTTATATTTACCACACATGATAGGTTATGGTAGGGGATGGTCGAGCTAACCTTGGGAGACCCCATGTCTCCGAAGTGCTGCCTACATAGCCCATTGCACAAAGCAAGGAGGGGCCTCAGACCGATGTAGTTCTCCCTTAGGACCAGGGAGAGGTGAATTCAGGCAATTTGGGTATGGTTAGGCAATTTGTTGGTTGATAAGAATTTGATGTTGATAGGGTAATGTTGTTGGTGTTGGTAAGGTATGGGCGATGTTGATGTAGGTATAGGTAAAGCGAAAGTTAGCTTACCCAAATAGTAGGGAACCGTATCCTGATTAAGGTCAACACACAATCCTAGAGTCGAGCAAAAGAGGCAAAAGTGTCCCGTAGTTGAGAAGAGCTAAACAAACCACATATTAACATAGGATGAGCTTGAATCCCTAGGTACCTTGCATAGGCGAGAAGTCGATAGGTGAAAAGAGTTGTATAATCACAATATATCGGATATACGTCACGTCCCTTGAGTTTTGTTGCTTTGACAAAGGGTGAGGTGAGGTGGTTGATATAGGGCGAAGTCTTGAGAACTTATACAAGGTGATTATTCTGACGAAAGAGAAACTACCCTAAATAGACAAGTCCATGACTCAAAAGTGCTTTTGAATGCGGCTTTTTTTTTTTGCTGAATATAGACTGATCGATGCGGGAAGTCTACAAGGGATATGTATTGTGTTACTCTTGAGGTCTTCACGAAGCTGATCAATGCGAGAAGCTTCGATAAAAGGCTGGTGTATGTATAGTTGTCCTTCGAGGAAGCGATCTATTTATAGTAGCGAATATGATTGTAATGCATAGCTGTCCTCGAGGGGAGGCGATCTATATATAATAGCAGCAATAGTTCGGCATATAGCTGTCCTTCGAGGGAGCAGTCTATATTTAATTTAGATGACTAGATGTTCATTTGGCGTGAAGCATCTAGTTTAGTAGGAAGTTTGACTCAAGAAAATCCCATAAGAATACGGCTTATTTTAATATTTTGAAGTCATGGACTAGACTAAAAAGGGGAAGGCTTCATCAAGGGGAGGTGAGGATCAAACTATGTGAGCTTGATTGTTATTATGAGGTGTAGGAAACAGAGTGTATGTAGTGGTAAGTGAGCTCAAGGGACGAGCGGAAGGTAGATAAGAAGTGATATAACACTAATTTCAACAGTAGAATGGTCGAAGATGCAAGGCATTAAGGGTTGAGCTCAGGTTTACCATTAAGCGAAGCTAAGCGATAAGTACAGATCCATAGGTATGAGTGATTATATAAGGCCCAATCAATTGGGAGCAAATTTTCCACGTTTGCTCTTTTCTAGTTTGGTTACATGTTGATTCTCTTTGAGAACAAGATCACCAACCTTAAAGTACGCTCATGAAGTCGCTTATCATAAGCACGTTTAATGCGTTTTTGATAGATTTGAAGGTGATCAAGAAAGCTGTAAGGCGGCGTTCGTCAAGAAGCTCAATTGGGCTAACCGCTCTTGGCGGAAATCATCGTTGGTGAGAATATCACTGAAGAGATATTCTAAGGGAGGGTATTTGTATTTCGAGAGGCAAAACAGCCTCGGTACCGTATACCAAAGAAAAGGTGTGGCATTAGTAGAGTACGAATGCTAATACGATAAGCCCAAAGGGCAAAGGGAATGTGATCGTGCCAATTTCTTCCGGATTCATTGACAAACTTTCATGAGGATTTTGGTTAGTGTTTTATTAGAGGACTCGGCTTGCCCATTGGCTTGTGGATAGTAAGGTGATGAGAAACTAAGTTTGATACCAAAGTTGTCACAAAGGTCTTGCAGCAACTTGTTTTTGAAAGATTTTCCATTATACATTATCGGCGATGAGGAACACCAAATGACAGAGATAATGTGGTGGTTAATGAACTCGACAATTTTTCTTTTTGATTGAAATGAGTGGAATAGCCTCCACCCATTTTGTGTAATATTCGGTCATTGTGATTATCCAACGGTGGCGTTGTGAAGAGGTTGGGTGAATCTCACCAATAAGGTCTAAACCCCATTGTGAGAAGGGCCAAAGATCTCGAGCGATCGGGGCGGGTGGCTAGGAGTATGTTGAAGGTTGGCATGTTCTTTGACACATAACACAACGCTTAACATATTAGCGATCGTTATTGAGAGTAGGCCAATAATAACCAAGGCGAAGGATTCGTTTAGCCACGGCAAGGCCGCTAAAATGTCCACCACAAATACCGTCATGGACCTGTTGGATGGTATGAGTGGCCTCCGCGCTAGTTAGACAGCGAAGGAGGATGCCATCAAAGCCACGTTTATAGAGGAGTCCCCCCATGACAACATAACGTGAAACACTTTTAAGAAAAGCACGTTTGCCGTTACTAGTAAGGTCAGGTGGGAGGACAGAGATTGTAAGGTAGTCGTGAAATTGGTGGTACCAGGTATCCTGTGAATTAGTAGACACAGTATTTATCATACAAACTACCGGGGTTGAATAGGATGGGGCAAAAAGTTGTTGGACCACGACGAATAATTCAGAGTCAGTTGGCGCGGCGGGAATTTGTGAGGCTAAGCAAGCCATAGTATCCGCAAATTTGTTAGTGGAGCGGGGAATGGTTTGTATAGAATAGTGGGTAAATAAGGCTAGAAGTGAATCCACGTAGTGTTTGTATTTTTGAAGTTCCTCGTTTTTGCATTGGTAGACGCCCATAACTTGATTGACTACGATTGAGAGTCGCCAAAAATGTTGATAGATTTGATACCTAAGTGTAACACAACAGAGACCAGAACAAGGGCCTCGTATTCCATTTGTATTATTAGTGCAAGGAAATCAAGTCGGAATGAAAGAGGCATAGGTTCAGCGTTGAGAGGAATGAGAACAACGCGGCTCCTCCGCCGCTTGGCGGCATTTAGATCCATCGAAGAAGAGGGTCATTGGGTACGACTCCTCCGTGAGGGAAAGAGTAGCGATGAGTTCGTCGGGAAATGTGAAATTGGTAAATTGTTCCCCGAGGTAAAGGAGCTTCGCAAGTTGGTTCTGCGATGGTTTGTCCTTTGATTGATTTACGGTGGACAAACTCAAGGTCGAGTCGGCGAGAAGCATGAGCCATCTAGCAATGCGTTGGTTGAGATGAGGTTTGGCATACATGTAATGGATGGGAGTCTGTATTGGTGATGATGCGAAAGTCTTGTGATTTAGAAGGTAGTGTCGGAGTTTGGTGGCCACGAATGATAGGGCAAGGCACAATTTTTCTACATGTGTGTACCTAGTCTCATAGTCCACCAAAGTCGACTTATATAATAAGCGGCTTGTTCGTGATTCTCGAGTCACGATGTGCAAGCATGGCTCCTACTGGCGTGGTCGGTGGCGGAAAGGTAAAGGTAGAAAAGGCGGTCGTCTTGGGGTGGGATAAGCACGGGTGGCTGCAAGAGATAGGATTTGAGAGCTTGAAGGCTTGGTGACATTCTTCGCTCCATTGGAATGCAATATCCTTTTAAGGAGGTGATGGAAAGGTTGACACCGATCGAGAGTTGGGAGATGAAAGCGTCGGATAGATTGGAGCTTACCTTGTAAACTACGTGATTGTTTGAGATTTTTGGGTGGGGGCATTTCTAGGATAGCTTTGACTTTAGATGGATCGACCTCAATGCCACGCAAAGAGCGATAAAGCCAAGAAGTTTTCCTAAAAGAACACAAAAGACACATTTCTTCGGTTGAAGGCGGACAGAATATTGTAACAGGCGATCAAAAATAATGGTTAAAACATTGAGATGTTCACTACGATGTTTAGACTTGCTGAGAAGATCGTCGACATAGTCTTGAGGATAGTGTGCATAATGTCATGAAAAATGTAGGTCATAGCCGGCGATAGGTAGCACCCGGCATTCTTAAGGCCAAATGGCATGACACGATAACGAAGGTTCCAAGGAGTTATGAAAGGCGGTTTTGTGTTGATCGGCGGGGCGACCAAAATTTGGTTGTATCTGAAAAGCCATCCATGAGAAGAGCATCTCATGACCTGCGAGTTAGATCAACAAGTTGGTCAATGCTAGGTAAGGGAAGTCATCCTTAGGGCAAGCGAGGTTAAGATCCCGGAAATCTGTGCATATCCGAAGTCCCCCTGTCGCTTTAGTGACAGGTACGATGTTAGAAATCCATTGAGGATAGTCAATAGGCAAGATGAAGGAAACAGAAAGGAGTCGTTGGAGCTCCTCTTTGACCAAGAAGAGCAATGCGTGGATGCATTTTCTCAATTTTTGTTTGGTGGTTTGGAATCGGGGTTTAGGGTGATGTTATGGACGGCGATGGTAGGATCAATTCCTGGCATGTCAGCGTAAGACCATGCGAAAGCTTGGTTGCGAGCACGGAGAAAGGTAGTAAAGGCGGCTTGTTCTGATGTGTTAAGGGATTGTCAATCTTCACAATGTGAGATCCTCCTCGTGTGGATATTGATTTCTATGGTAGATTCGTTCGGCATAGTTTGGGTTTGAGATGGTAAGGCTCGTTGAATATAAGAATCATCGCGCGAGGTAAGTGAGGATGGAGTCGTCATCGGCATTCAACAACATTAATCAAAGGTGAATCCTCTTGATCATATCACGGATAAAGAAGGGGCAAAGAAGATGGGTCGTCATTATCGCGTTGATAAGTGAGAGGACCTATGAAGATAGCATTTATGAAAAAAAAAAGTTAGGAGGGATGGATTCAGGGTCTATAGATTCTGCGGGTGATGATGGCAAAGTGGGTGATGATGGTTTGGTAGGGCGCGTCTTCTTCTTCGAGGATACAGCTGACAGGAGGTGTCTCTGTGTAGGTGTTTCGGGGAAAACCGAGACCACTGCGATCATTATGTTTATGGGTAGTCACGGGAATGAGTGTATGTCGGCCTTGTTCGTAAAGGCCAAAACCAAAGCCTTTCCATGCATAGCGAGTCAAGAAGGTGAGGGCGAAACGACGATTTGTCAAGTATTGAAAATCAGATTGGAAAGGAACCACACCAAGAGGAGGTTCGGGGGTAATGGAGGATGCGTCAACACCCCATACGTTAGGTTAGTGCGGCGATGGGGTGGTCGTAAGAGATTATCTCCCCACGCGACGGTCGTAGGTGGGATGTGCATGTAATTGTCCGTACTCTGCGGGGTAGGGAAAGAACTAACGTTATAGGCGGTACTCCCAGCGTAAGGCACTGAAAAACATCTACTAAGGGATCGGAGGTTGGAATGTTAGCTGCGGGAAGGGAAGTGGTTTTTGCGATGGTGGTTTCATCAATTGAAGGCGTAGGCGCGGTTGAGGTGGATGGTTGAGGTACATTTGAGGAGGATGGTTGGGTTGAATGTATGGGTGTCTTGATTGGTATAAGCACATCGTTAGGGCGGTATAACATATTGCAGGTTTTAAAGGGGGGAGGGTCAGCTTTTACGGTGTAAGACTTCCCCTCGTACTCAAATTTTATGCATCTATGTAATGTTGAGGGAACGCATCCCATGGCTCGGATCCAAGGACGACCCAGCAATATATTATATTGGAACTCTCCCTCCAAGACATAGAAGAGTTCGGGTAAAGTACGTGGTCCTACGCGAATGTTGAGGATCACGGTGCCTAAGGTAGAAGTAATAGCGTCATTGAATGACCCATGACATGATGGGGTTGGCACACATGCAACTAGAAGGGATGTTCATCATTGGAAGGCTTTTGAAGAGATGATGTTTAGGCTAGCGCCCCGTCAATCATAACCCGGCGTACTCGAATGTCCCGGACGTAAGCGGAGATGAAAAAGGCGAGTCGGGGTCTTACGTACCAAAGTCAACATTTCATCTTGAGAGAAACTGCTGCGGCGGCTTGTTGTACGAGAGGCAGTGGTTGGGGCGGTGGGTTGTTTGGTGAGAGAAGCAGCGTGATTGGGTGTTAGAATGGAGGCGGCAGGCAAGGTTTCATTAGGTAAAACCTCTATCCCTTGAAGGATCTCAACGAGAGCTTGTCGATGAGATTGAAGTCGAATGAGATCATACGGTGTCATTTTACGGGCGATTGGTGAATTTGTTTAATCATATTTCGGTGGGCAATGCCATTAGAGCGGGATAGGCGGGTCGCGAATGACCACTTTAGGTGGTGGTGCAATCGGGATGTTTGACGGAGAAAGAGATGCCGCAGTGTGTTTTCTTTTGCTTTCCCATTGTTTTTACGCCTCGAGTAGCGACACTAATCATATTAATCTCGTAGACTGAGATGAGGAAGATGGTTGGGATAACTCATGGTCTTGAGAGGTGGGGTTGTAATAATGATAGATCTTGGTGAGGCGGGGACAGATGGTATAGGAGAGGAATGGAAACTAAAGGTCTCTCCCTTCGTAAGTTGTCTTTCTTAATCTTTCTATCGGGAGAGGTAGTGACTCGCGAAGGATGGTTTTAAGCTTTGCATCCCTCCACATCATGTCTGGTGTGCGGTGATAGCGCAGATTTTAGACTCATCGTAACCCATAGGTCGAGGTTTAGACGGGTCATAAGGTCTAAGTGGGGTAGGGAAATGGTCGCATTCTCCACCAACATAGCAAGGATTTTGGCGTAAGATCCTTTGAGTGGGTCAAAATCGGAAGAGGATGAGGGTATTGGTTGTGCGGGTTTTGGTAATGTTTGGGCATGATTGGTTCGCATGGGTGGTGGTTTAGCCGAGGGTGTTGATACATGGTTTTACTAAACGTGATTTCTTTGGCGCGAAGCTATGTTGGATGATGAGGCCGCGAGATGGCGTGGTATCGAGAAAACAACCACGGGAAATAGGAGTGGCTGAAAACAAATCTTTTGATGATGGAATTTGTTTAGGGTTGATAGGTGGACGAGATACGCGGAGTGCGGTGTTCTTATACCTGGAATTTACGTATAGGTGCGGAAGGCGTAGGTTGTTTTGAAGAAAGCGCGGGAGGTATGATATATTGATGTAAGGTAGAGGATGGGGTCCCAATATGGAAGGTAGGTATGCGATGATGGTTTTGATTGTGATAGGGGCACGGATTGAGTTTGTCTCCTAGGTGGCGGGCGGATTTATTTTGGATAGATCGAGTCGCTTAGGCGGGTGCGTTAGGCCCGGGCATTGGTGAGGTCCCAGCGTAGGGGAAGATCTGGTTAAGTTGATAGAAGTGGACGGGGCATTTGGTAGAGGTGAGGGGGTGAAGGTGAGAATAGGGGCATTTTAAGCACGTAAGCACTTCGGGTATATGGTGGAGACATCGGGATCGAGTCATTTGCATTTGAGTAGAAAAAGGGGTACTCAAGCGTTCCCATAGGGCTGTCATCTTGTGGAATGGCAGTCTCAGTGTGATTTGTAATTTTTTGTACGGAAGAAAGGTGGGTTGTAATTCCAGTCCGCTGCGGGTGTGACACGGGGAGGTAGATGAGGCACTGTATCAATAGATGTTAAGAGGTCAACCGGTCGTTGAAAAGATTTAGGCGATGAGGGACTAATAGGTAGGAGGGCGTGTTCGAGGGGATCTGTCACGTTTAAAGAATGTGGTGATGTTAGTGTAAGAGATTTCTCGTCTAAGGATGTCAAAAGGAGTGGCGAGCCTTCCTCTTGTGTAGCAAGAGTGGTAGAAGGGGACGTTTGGGAAATAGATAAATTAGATAGCATCCGCTCACAGTCTTGTAGGGATGTGGTGTAAGAAGACTCGTCGATGAGAAGAGAAGTCCAGGCAGTTAACTCTTCTATGGGTAAAGGAATGATTTCACTTTGGCTTGATGGTGGTGAAGGAGGTTCAAACTCCTGTGTTGGTGGAGAGGCTTGATTTAAAATTTTTTCAATAGAGGCTTTTGGCTGAGAATCGAAGACTGCATGGATCTCATGAACACTCTCCTCGGCTAAGATATCTTGGTTCACATTACTGTTGGATGAGTGATTCGGGAATGGCTTGTTGAAAATTTTCAGATTTCGGTTAGCAGGGGCGTTAGGATTATCGAGGGTTATATCCCCTGCGTCAACCATTTCCTGCACTATGTTTTTCAACATCTTGCAGTTTTCATGACTATGTCCTTTTACGCGGTGAAAGTTACAAAAGTCATTTTCTTTGTACCAGGAAGGTATTGCGCGGGTGGAGTCAAACCCAGAGTGAGGTTTAACAGGGGGCAAGGTGATAGCCCCAGCTTTGAGCAATTTCTCGAGGATGACGCCATAAGTTTCTCCCGAGGAGTGTAATTGGTGGGCTCGGCTTTGTACTTATAAGTGGTTTTCGGCGGAGTATTGGACGGTGTTTGAGATTTGACCATTACCGCGTGGACAGCTCCTTTTGATTTAGAAGAAGTGGACGCGTGAGGAGTGGTGGTGTTTGGCTTGTTGGTAGAATCAGGAGTTCGGAAGTGGGGTTTTGTTACTGTGACCACAATTTCTCTTCTTCTAAGGCTCGAATTTCAAGTTTCCGAGCCATGGTAAAGGCCTCGTCGAATGTGCGGAAAGTTTGAATTTGGAGGGTAGGGGAGATGTGCTTAGCGCAGGCCCGCGTAAATAGTTCGATGAGTTCGGTTTGAGGCAAGGCATACGTAAGTTGGTTGATAAGGCCCCGCCATCGTCCAACGAAATCTGCGATAGATTCGTCTTCAAATTGTCGGATGGCATAGAGGTCAGTGATAGATACTTTCTTGCTTGCAATGTTAATGGAGAAATGATCTAAGAAAGATTGGGCTAGTTGGTTAAAAGAGAAGATCGAATCTTTGGGTTAAAAGCAACTTTGTACCACTCAAGGCGGGTCTGATAAGGACATGGGAAGGTGCTTGAGTAACAAGGCGTCATCATGGGCAATCAAATAACAAGCATGTCTAAATGATCGCAAGTGTTGTTGAGGATCCTCTTTTCTTGTTAAAAGCGAGTAAACTTTGGCAACTCCCATTGAGGAGGATATGAATGAAGGGGGACGAGAAGGGTGAATGGGCTCCCGACAAACTTGCTCGTATGTCAGCGCTACGACTTCTGAAAGCGGAAGCCTCGGGTTTTGCATTTTGTCCATCATTTGTTTGATGAAATCGTGGTTGGATGAGATGATGGTGCCACGAGAATAGGGATGTCCCATATAAGGTGTTGAGGTTCTTTGGATACGTGTATGGGAATGAAAAGGTAGGCGGAGCTTGAGAAGGAAAGCTCGTGTGAATAGGTGGCAGAGAGTAAGTCATGAATGGAGTGGTACGAAAGAGAGATGAGATAGGGCGGTTGGTGGTAGCGATACGTGGGGTCAAGGTTAACAAAGGAAAGCTAATCGGAGTCGTATGAACCTCGAAAGGCTGTCGGATTGGGAGGCGGGGCTAGAGATGCGGGAAGTAAGGCATTGTTATCGGGAGGAGTGGGAGCTAAATGAGCAGCTATACTAATAGGCATGCCAATAAGGAGTGACCATCGGGCGTACGGTCGGGGCATGAGACAAATAGTATTATGCAGCTTTGGGATTAGCATCAGAAATTTGGCAAAGTCCTTGTCTCCTACGGGAATTTGGGGATCTCACTTTGGTGTCCGTAGGGTTCCTATAGAATGTGAAGGGGGTGATTCGAGGCAAAGACACGAGGCGAGGCATGTGAAACCATGGCGGCTTGCTTCCAGTGATGACAACCATAGACAAGAACACACGGGAAAGTTTTAATCTATCAAGAACAAAAACAACCTCGAGAATGATGAATTTGGCAAATTCTTTGGTTTGTCGGCTGATGAAGACGATAACGATATCGGTTTAGTAACGGTGTCGGTCCACAGAAAAATGAGCGTCGGTCCCTTAGCGATGCGGTGTCAAAAGTCTAGGATAAGAAGATACAAAAGGCTGCTAATTTGATTTTTAGCAGCGTTGAGTATATTTATCAACTTATTGATCACAGAAGACAAAGTATGACAGAGAAAACAGAATTTGAAAACAAGCAAGAGGCACACGCAAATCTAGAGACTAATCCTAGGGTTAATTTTAGTTATCGTGGGCTTATGCCTTTAGATGTAAGATGATGTCAGAATCCTAAACAACAAGACCTAGGGGAAATGTCAAGTTTGTTTTGGCTTATAAGGTTACCTCAATCGGGCGGAGGAATACCACGGAAAAGGGGGGATGTTTGAGCTGTTGTGTTAATTGTGAAGTGATTCGGTATGTGTTGTGCAGTGAAACTAAGGTTAATTTCCTGTCAATACCGTGGATATCACCCCCACGTGTATGACCTGTTACTTAATCTATGTTCACTAGAATTGAAGAACAACAAGCAGGAATGCAATGCACGTGTTTTAAACCCAAATCGAAAATTATATTCGATGAAGCAAGAGAGATGACTTTCACTAATGCGAAACTAGGAAAGCAAGACAAATTCTTTACGAAATATATAACAAAAGCAACAGCAAATATGCTTCCTAAAATGAAAATAAGCAAGAGAAAGAAACCCAAAATGGGTCCCACCGGGCGTGCCAAAATGTTTCGCTCGGAATGTTAGAAACTTACGGGAATAGAGTTGCTTTATCCTTTCATTCCTTTTAGAAAGCAGATGAGGTTAGGGTTAGGAGGAATACTGTTGAATGTCGAGATGGTGTGCGCGTACCGTAGAGAAAGATCGAAGTGGCTGCGAGAGACTCCTTTTTGTCTTGGAAGGACTCTGGTTTTGACCAAGATGCAAGTTGATCTCCTTGGTTGTAAACACTTACGGTTTCTTTACTCATCTCCTGCTCTGTCAAGTGAAGATCTGGACTTTGTTCCTCGCTCGCAATGCTCTGTTGATCCAGAAATCCTTTGGTGATCTCAAAATGAAATTCCGATCCGTTGTTTGGTTTGGGAGCCCATTTACGAGGGAAGATGGCGGTTATGTAACCGATGGCGGTCGAGTAGGAACCGGCATCGGTAAGGAAAAAGTAGGCTATTTTTAGTAAAATAGCCCACCTTCCCTGCTTTTCTCCCGAGAGATCAGTTGCGGGCTTGGTCAAGTGGCTAGAAGGTCGGCTTTGGGTGCGAGTAAGGAGGCATTAGTTATGGATGTGAGTCTAGACCAAGTCACAGGTCTTAATTAGGTTAGTTTAGGGTTAGGGCTAGGTCATGATGAGGTGGCAAAGTGAGGTGGCGGGTAAGGTGATGTGGATTTATCAATTACAAGGTAATTAATAAATAATTGTGTAAAGTTTAGGTAATGAGGTTAGATTGCGAGATGAGATGCGGGTCACAAGGGGTCGTAAGACACAAATTTGGTGTCTACATTTATAAGTATGGGTTTACAATAATTATGTGAAACACGCAATGGTTGATGATGGGGTAGTAGTTAACATAGTCTCCTTCACTTTTCTTCAAAAGTTAGGATATAGAGAGACAAACTTGTTCCACAACACAAAATACGTTAAGAGGATATGATAGCCTCAAGGCCACTTCAATTGGAACCATAGTTTTTTACCGGTCACTTTAGGACCCAAGACCGTCCTCACCGAATTTTATATTATGGATCGGAAACCAACTATAATATGATCCTCGGTCAGCCATGGATACACCACATGAAGGCAATCCCTTCCACGTTATTCCAAGAAATAAGATTTCTACACTTAGGAAAATATTTGTGGCACAAGGTGACCTAAAGCCCTTCGATATACACCTAGCTGATTGAAGAAAAGACCGGGTGCATTCACTCCGAGTTTAAACTCCAACAAATCAACTCATCAAACCAATTAATTCAAAACCAAAAGAGAAGTTGATACCCTCCACATAATTGGAAATTACAAATCTAGCCGAAGACATTCCAACACTCAAAAATGAGACCAACGTTATAGAAATAGTGTCACTAGGGACTACCGCAAAAATTGTCAAGTTGCTAGAGAAAGACCTACCTATTCTCCTACCATTTGATTCTATGGGTATGGGATGTACCTTGGGAATTACTTCCCTTCCATCAGAATGAATTTATTATGGTAGAAGTAACCGAAGCAAAAGAAATAGATACAAAAATACCCCAACATCCATTTTTCCAAGAAAATATTGGACTCTCCACTTGATGGGGCTAAATGTCACTTTGGAGAGTCAAAGGAGTGATCTTTACTTCACCTGAGGGAAAGATCCTACCTTTTGCCTTTAAATTAAACTTTGAATGTACAAACAACGGGGCTAAGTATGAAGCTCTCCTCCTTGGCCTCATCCTATCCAAAAGAATGGGTGTCGATGACATTAGAGTGCTAGGAGACTCGCAACTAGTTGTAAACCAAGTCTCCGAGGTATATGAAACTAGGGCTGAACATTTACAACTATACAAAATAGCGGAGTTAGATCTAAGCAAGGGATTTAACTTCATATCAATTGAATCAATCCCACAAGAGTAGAACCTTCTCGCAGACTCAATAGCAACCTCAGCTTCCGTTTCACTCCGAACAGTGAGTTGGAAGATACAAATTTTACAATATCACTGCATGAACCATTAGTACGTAAAATACCAACAAACTTGCTCCTAACTCATGGAGAAGTTGAGGATGATTTTTCTATCATGGATCACTTTGAAAATGATAGAGTCACTCTCGAATATCTAAATGCCTATGCGGAACTACACCTTGCTTACCGCATGGTATACCTTTCCTTAATACCACATTCCTCTTCCTATTTTGGAAATCCCATGGTAGAGTCTCCTCCACATAAGGATCTCGATATCTATGAGATAGAAGATGGAGAAAGCTTAGAACTACCTCTAGCCCCACCTGAATTCAAAGAAGGTAACACTTCTTTAATAGAAGAAACCATTAACATAAACATTGGAACAGAGGAAGAACCAAAAATTTTGATGTTGGGATCCTCGTTAACTCGGAGGAGATAGAAATACACACCCAAATCCTCAAATAACATCAAAAGGATTTTGCATTTAATTATAAAGAAATGATGGGCATTGCACCACACATCGTGGTACATAACCTTGTTACTAAACCAGATGCAAAACAAATTAAACAAAAGTCAAGACCAATGAAGCCAAAAGTGGCTCTCATGGTAAAAGAGGAAGTAATAAAACTCCTCCAAGTGGGATTCATCAAACCCATTGACTATTCACAATGGGTATCTAATATCATCCCTGTTCTCAAAAAGAATGGGAAGATACGCATTTACATAGATTTTTGTGATATTAACAAAGCTTGTCCCAAGGATGATTTCCCGTTACCATCCATTGACGTTATTGTTGATGCAATAGCTGGATTTGAACTATTGTCCCTCATGGATGGGTTCTCAAGGTATAATCAAATTAAAATATCTGAGCAAGATCAAGCCAAAACTACATTCATAACTCCCTAGGAAATTATTGCTATGATGTCATGCCATTTGGTCTTAAGAACACCGGTGCTACATATCAGTGGGCAATGGCATACATATTCCATGATCTTATCCATAAAATTGTGGAATCCTACATGGATGACTTATTGGCCAAGGCCAAGAAGCGTTGTGATCATCCAGAAGTACTTTGTATCATCCTCTCACGATTAATTGAATATGGTGTCACATTAAACCCAGAGAAGTGCGTGTTTGGTGTGACAGGAGGAAAACTTTTGGGCTACATTATATCTTCATGAGGGATTGATGTCGATCCAACAAAAATCCATGTTGTTCTCGAAATGATCCCACCATCGGATGAGTCTAGAATTAGATCATTTCTTGGGAAACTTGGTGCAATCCGAAGGTTTATCCTAGATTTAAGTTTTTCCATTCATCCAATCAACAATCTATTAAAGAAAGATTATAGCATTGATTGGACTGAAGAATGCAACGAGGCCTTTGAAGTAGTTAAATGCTTCTTGTTGTCTCCACCCATGCTAATGCCTCCCAAACCAGACCACCCTTTGATCCTATACTCATGAGCCACTCATGTCTCGCTAGCCTGCATGTTGGCTCAAGAAGACAATGATAAATGAGAACATGTGGTCTATTTCATTAGCCGAACATTGCTTGATTATGAAACATGTTATACACAGGCAGAGAGAGAATGCCTTGCCATAGTCTTTGCAACAAAACGTTTAAGACATTACATGTTAAACCAAGAAACAAGGGTCATTGTAAAGATAGATCATTTATGAACATTCCTCACGCAAGGGTCTTTATCTAAAAAGGTTGGGTGTTTCATAACCTTAATGGGAAAATTTGAGTTAACATTCGTAAACCAAAAATCCATTAAGGGAAAAATCATTACAGACTGGTTAGCTGACAATCCACTAGATGGAGGCGATCTGGTAAATTTGGACTTTCCTAATGAGTGTATGTACTTTTTTGAAACCAGGCCCCCATCTCTACATGTCCCTAGTATACTGATATCATCAATTTTATCATAGACCACACATACCCGAAAAACATGACATCACAACAAAGAAGGAAGTTACGTATTATCACTGCTAAATATGTTGTTTAGAATAGGTACTCTATTGTAAAGCCTTCAATGGCATGCTTCTAAGATGCATCGACATAGAAGAATCTAAGAAGATTCTTTATGAATCCCATAGTGGGATATGTGGAGGCCACTTTGGTGGACATGCCACCACGCATAAAATACATCAGATGGGCTATTTTTGGCCCACTCTTGAACATGACTAATAGATTTTATACGTAAGTGCCACAAATGCCAAGAATTATCTCATGAGATTCACATGCCAAAGACAATCCCCGCAACCAATAGTGACCCCGTGGCCCTTTTCCACATGGGGTCTAGAATTGATAGGGAAATTTTCTCCCTCATAACCGATGGCCATAACTTAATAATTACAACCATGGAATATTTTACCAAGTGGGTAGAGGCCATGCCCCTCACCACCATACTAGGTTTAGTAATTTCCAAATTCATTCTAAACCAAATCATTTGCAGGTATGGTGTCCCATAAGTCATTATCTCTGATAATGGCACATCCTTTAAAAATGATGAGGTCCATGAGTTATGTAGAAAATTCAAAATAAACCATCACACGGCCTCTCTTTACTACCCTCAAGCCAATGGGCAAGCCGAAGTGACAAACAAAACATTAAAGGCTATTCTCCTCAAAACAATCAAGGAGAACAAGTGAGATTGGCATTTAAAACTATATCCAGCCTTGTGGGCCCATTGAACCTCAATAAGAACACTAACAAGAGCAACCCCTTTCTCATTGGTATTTGGGGTAGAAGTAGTTCTCCCACTTGAGGTAGAAATACCCAATCTCCGCATCTCATTACAAGGGATTTTGGATGAAGAATCTTATAGGAGGCACACTCTCTCAACTGGAAAGCCTTGATGAGGCCTAGGATAAACGTTGAACAATGGTAAAGAGCCTATGCTAACCGGATGTCCGTTAGTATAACAAAAAGTCTATGAGTGAGAAATATATGAAGGAGATCTACTTCTAAGACTAGATAGCCATATCGATAGGAAAATGGGAAAAGGAAGGAAGTTCCAGCCCAAGTGGTTGGGCCCATACCGAGTCATGAAAGACTACGGAAAAGGTGCGTATCTCTTATGCACACTAGAAGGTGAGGAATTCAATGAAACTATCAATTCCTTACATCTTAAATGGTTTTACGCATGAGACATCAGAATCACCATTTGTACATTATGGCTACCTCCATTACATTAGTCCATGAAGTTACTCTTAAGCAATCTGTTACAAATTTCTGAAAGTATTGGCAAATGCATTCAAATCACATCTCCTCAAACATCATCAAGTAATTCAAATCTTCTCATCAATTTTGTGAGATAAATATTGGTGAAAACCATACCAAGGGCTGCATACTTGGTTTTGCTCTTTCTTTCTACTAGGTGAAGTTGTCCTTACCTATAGTCTATTCTAGAAGCTTCTTGGTGTCATATCTATCCCTCTTAAATCTCTTTGAAAGAAAGGATATCCCAAAGTCACAGGTCAGAAATGTCAAAATCAAATGGAATCAAAAGTGCCAAGAAAAAGAATATTTTATTTTACACACTTCTTTGCCCCACCAACCTTTGGTGATAAGCCTGCATCTCTTACTGGTGGTGTGAGGTTGGGAAAGGAAAGAAGTGCCCTTACTCACCTATATCCCACCTTTGGTGACAAACCCGTGCTTCTTACTAGTGGCATGAGGTAGGTGGGGGTCCATTCACACAAATTAACAAATCTTGGTATGCTAGAAGTACAAATCAAATTATATTAAGAGAAAATAAATGTCTAAATTCCAAAGAGATCAAATCCTCAAAACCATATTTTGTCAACTAGGTTGCCATTTATGAATCTAAGTCTAGATAAACTAGAAAATAAGTGACCTGCTAAGCTTGGTGGTAGTTTTGAGTAGGGTAAGTGTGTAGGTCTAAGTTTGGTTTCTAATACTAGTTTCTATCTCTTATCATTCCATTCAGTCAAACTCATACAATTTGTGCCCTTCCCAACTCTTGGTGTAGAGCCCTCGCATCTTACTGGTTGTGTGGAGTTAGGAATGGGGCAAATTCATCTCTTTATCACTATACATTCATCACGTTTTGCCAACATAAGAAGAAATCACGAACATTTCCCAAAGAGTTCAAAAGTTCAAATATTGACATATGTTTGTGTAATCTCATATCAACATTAAAAACATTTAAAGTAAAACATTATGTTTGTTATTATTTTATCATCCATTGCATACATTCTAAAAGCATGAAAGCAAGATACTCTAAAAACATCTAGTATACATGTGGAAACAAATCACAAAACTCTAGGCACCAAAAGTCTAGATCAAAAAATATATATATATATATATATATAAATATAGTTTAAAAATAGGTTTTATATACAATGTCATCATACACTAAGCATGGTCAAAATGCTCAATGAGCCCGAAAAGTACAAAAACCCTCATATAAATATCCAACAAAACACTACAAAAATAGCCTCAACCCCTATGGGATCCCTAGAGGGTGTACGACCACGTCTAGGACTCCAGCTACACCGGTGATCCTGAATGCACCGAGGGCTCGCGGTCACGGCTAGTAGGTTCTACCTCACTATGAGAATGACTCCTCATCATCAAGCGCTCGACCGTCCTATATCCAGCTACCTTAGCACGGAGAGAAGTCATGATATTTCACCACCTGCTAGACATGGGAAAAACATCGGTATGCCTACCAAGCTGTTGAAGGCTCTCCACATCCTCTCGAAATCTTCAAAGACGAGTCTTCTCGAGGGGAGTAATAGGGTATCTATGCATACTCGAAGAATCAAGTCTCGCCACTCATCAAAAGTCGTTGCAAATAAAGGAGAAAACAAGTTAGAAAATGATCAAAAATAAAATCAAGAATAAATGAAACAAAAATAAATAACAACTAAAGACAATTCTAACTAAAACAAAGTCAAGAGAAGAGTGGCAACTCACTCGGATCTCTAGGCCTCCAGGAAGGATCTCTAGGATCGTGCCTCCCACCGATGCCACCGCCGATTGGCATCCCTCTCCCCATCTCTGGAGTAATGTGACATCTTGCGACGGACTCACCATCTCCCCCTAAATCTTGAGAGGACAGCTCCTCTGAGATCAGAGTCACCCTCTCTATGCTCCGCTCTTCCCTCTCGGTCCATAGGATATCCTAAGTGTCATGCCACTCGAAATAACTATCATCCTCCCCACCCGTCCCTCTGATCTCCATCTCCTTTATCTCCTCCTCTGTCTCTCCCCAGTGGACTCCTCAGACTCAGAGTCCATGTCAATAGGCTCATCTGTTGTGGGCAGGACCAATGGCAATCCGAAGTAAAGGTGCCTAAGGAGCATTGGCTACCCCTCGAGCACGTACCACCCTCCTAGCCGCGATGGGGACACCAGGAGTAAAATAGTCCAACCCGACCTCTAGACCTCCCGAGTCTCATGAACAGATCTATACACTAGCCCCACTGGAGGAAATCATGTCAATATAGGGAGGAGGTGAACTGTTGTGGTACTCTATCAAAGGGGTGGATCTCCAACTTCCCCGCCTTGTCTACCAGCTGACTAGTAGTCTAACAAATAATCAATGTGATAGTCTCCTCTCCCCATAACCCTACCATGGCCTAATAAGGAGTGGCCTCCATGTCTATAGTGGTCAAAGAGGCCACTGGCTGGTGAGGTGCTCTAAGAATAGTCATCCTTGTCCACCTCACTGCCCTAATGGCCCCGGGATCCTCTACCTCTACACCTCTCCCATACGGAGTGATATGCTCATACACCCAACTCATGACAAGAGTGGGGTGGCTCAGTGACTATCCTTGTAGTCGGACCACCCTGTATAAATCATGGTAGTGGTCTCGAGGATGTCTGCTCCCCAAGCATAAACACGTCCATGGCCCTCAATCTGTGTAATAATGGGGGCCCAATAATATAAGAGGGTGTCCCATCCCTTGTCCCTAATCAATCTCAAAGCAAGGATGCCCATAATAGCCTTGTGGAGCACAGGAATTTCTGACTCAACAATGGAGCGGACCTTCACCCCTTCTTTGACCCCATCAAAATAACAACATCCCCCATATAAGTGGCCCATTGAACCACCTAAGATCTCGATATTGTTGTCTTAAGAGACAACCGCCTCCCAAGGATCAGAATCCCTAGTATACGGTAAACATCCTCTAGGTGATATTCCACTCGCCCTAACTTGGCAATCGGAAGGTGTTCGATCCGCATCCCTAGTATGAAAATAAGTCACATAGTATGTGACTAGTAGGTGCAACATGAGGGACCTGTGCAATCCTCCAAATGCCAGCCCTCTAAAGAGTATCTCGCTCTGCCTGAGTGAGTGCCTCTAACACTGCTGGGAGCCAATCACACTCCCTCTCTTGGCTCCATCTAATGTATTCCTCCTTCTGCATACACCCAAAAACACAAAAAGGAGTAAGTTAGTATCAAAAATCCGATTGGAAAAACTATCAAAAACATGTAAAAGTGCTAAAAATGTAACAATAAGTAAGCAAAGCTTTTTTTTTTGCTTTCTGTCGCGAACTACCACCCTATGCAGAGTGGTGGTTCCGTAACCGCCACCTTCTAAAGTGGAGGTCTCGTAACTGTTGCCCTATGTACGGCGGCGGTCCTGTCCCGAACTCACAAACGGCTCAAAAGCCCTAAAAATGACCAAAAACAAGCAAAATACACCATTTTAACTAAAATAAGGACCTACCCTATGGGCGCCCCCTAGAGACTCATTTAAAACTAGTATTTTCAAAAATACCCCCCCAAGACAAAGATTTTATCATTTCTACATTTTAGGTTTAAAAACAATAAATTAAGGAGAACTAACCTGAGACTTTGCAGGCCGATGTTCCGCTCTCGGAGGCATGATCACGTTACCACCATGAATGTTTTGACTATACTCTCATCAAAAACATCACCATGGGTCCCAGAGCTCAAAAACTATCAAATCAATCCGCACAAATGAATAGTGAAATGAGTTTGTTTTATATATATAACCTTTTAAAATTGATTTTGAATGTCTTTCGCAAGGTTGGAGCGTGTCGACGGGGTAAGTTCTAAACCTCGCGTAGATGGTAAGTCCTCATTTCATATCAATTTAGTATTATTTTATCTAGCTGTACTTGAGTCCCTTTTTTCATTTTACAAATAGTAGGATTTTGGATGGCGACTTTCCAACACACGGGCGTGTCGGGTATAACTCCTAACTCCCCATTTTGGAACCACCATACTCGGATCCACCATTTTACGCCTCTTCATGGATAAGACACTTCTTCGAGGGGGCAATATGTATGTACCCAAAATTGTAGGGTACTGCACCACCAGAAAGATGTTACACATACCCCAATGATGATACAAGTCTCCTCACAAGGTGTTCGGAATCCAGAAAATCTTGCCAAGTATACATTTGTATCCTACATGCCTCACCCGAAATCCACATGCTTTATTCTACCCTCCCCCTTTTTCCTTGCATTTTGGTCTTAAGTGATGAGATTGCCACCACTGCCAGGCGGCGGTCTGTGACCACCGCCTAGGATAGGGCAAAGCGGTCTGTACCTATCACCCCCGCATAGGGCGGTGGTCCTGTTCACATTTTCCAAAAAGTTCCAATGATCACGTCAAACATAAATCTTCAATTTCTACCTGCATTCTTTAGCTACTTTGCTTTGCATTTATGTTTTGGCTGCCCTATAAATAGTGTTTTCACTTTGTTTAATGGTAAAAGAGTTCAATTCCTAGTTACCTTCTTATGATTGCATTTGCTATAAATAGCCAGCTTATTTTCAAACAAATGGCCCCTCTCCTTCTATGTTTAATCATTCATCTTTGATTTTCTTGCTTAGAATTCTTTTAGTTTCATTTTTGCATCCATTGTTGGTCTTTCTTTGTTGTTTAGGGGTCATTCAATCTTCTTGTTTCATTCTTGCCTCATTGTTGTTCCATGCAAGTCAGTTTAAAATAAGATAGTTTCATTCTTAGATTAGAATCCATTTAAAGTTGCAGGTTTTGTTAGTCACAAAAGATAGCTTCTAAAACTCTCAAGCGCATTTTGTGTTGTATTCCCAATAAATCCTGCTAGGAATTGCATAGTCAAGCTTTGTTCACTTGCACTATCTCTCTCTTACTCGCATTGTATTCGGTCTATATCCAAAAGCTACCATTGTTCAAGTTCCTTATTCTATTGATGCTATCATATACATGCTTTTCTGGATTCAAGAGAACACGAAGGAATGAGGAGATCACACTGAGGGGACAAAGTCACACACAACTGGATTTACCACTATTCTGTAAATGCCAGGTTTGAGCTATCAAAGTTCTAGTTACAAATATATCAAATAGAGTAGTGAATTATTTTATTCAGTCAAAAGTTCACTCTCGATATCGCCAGGGAAGCTATGGGGATTGATAGTTTTTGAGAAACCATGATTCATTCCTCACTTCTAAGGTAGGATCGAGAGTATTTCAATTTGAAACAATTAGTTGCTTAAATATTTAGGATAAATTCACAACTGCACAGGAAAATAGCCACACCAGGTTATTTTGTTTGTTTTAATTCTATTACTAGATTAGTTGTTCATTTTCTAAATATATTAGAATAGCTGCTCTTTAAATTTCGTTAAAATACGTCATCAAAAATACAAAAATAGAAGAATACATGCATAGTATAAATACATCTTTCATAATTAGTTTATTAATTTTAGTTAAAAGTTGAATCATTTTGCATGACAATCATGGGACCTAGAGAGCCCAGAGAATACATATTTGAACCAATAGTGCCTCAACCAAATCTACCCAAAACACTAGCTGATATAGATCAAGACCTTAGAATACAAGTCTTTCGAGTAATGGAAAACCTGTGAGTAATTAGTGAACAACCGAGGGAGTTAAATATCGAAGATGACAAAGCATACACATTGTGGTGAATCATCCTAACTATAGACTGCCGTGATAGGATATTCACATGACCATACAAGAACCCGAAAGAGAACAAATATTTGGCTGTGATCCATTAGCCCTAACCAAATGCAGGAGACCTTCTTATCGACATAGACACAGGGTTACGTATACAAGTTGCAAGAACCCCGTAAGGTATTCTAAAAAGATTGCACAACTCCTAGTACTAAACATAGAAGGCTGAAAAGGCTTATGCCCATTGGATAGTCGGAAGAAGGGATTGATTCTTCACATGACCATAATAGGGCACAACAACGATGAACTCACGGTTTGATCCCAAGTCCCACAACCCAATGGGTCTAATCAAATCAGATTAAGTATGACACCAATTTATGAACGCTTGTATTTATATCCTCACCACTCCCACCGATTATTATAACTCAATTCTATCGTATTAAATATAGAAGCTAATCAATCTAATATTTTCTCGGCTAGACCAAAAATCACCCATAGTTCACTACAAATCCACTACACCTCCTATCACCATTTTTTCATGACCTTGTCGAAAATATATACGAAGCTCCCACAGTCACTTCCCACGTATCAACAACCAATAAACAAGATCTCGCAGGCAAATTTGGACATTGATTGGAGCCTACGAACAACTATTATATCAAACAAACCATTACACCAATTCAGGTTAGGAGGGCCTTCTTCACCTTAGATTCTGTAGATTCCATTATTACGTCGAGGGTATAAGATTACCCAACTAGTTTGTCTACATCCACATATATTCCACATTCATTGGCCATCTCGGCATGACCTTAGGAGTTCAAGTATGAGGAAGAGTTATTTGTAGATTCCCATGCTCACATGTCACTTTTCCATCATACAAAGACAACCTATAGTTGGAAGTCATGACCGGTGAGAGTTTAAATGAATCACAAAAAGCACTTCTCTCTCTCTCTCTAGTCTTAAATACACAAATTCAAAACAAATACATATTATTAAAGAACATATTTTCTAGGAATGTCTCATTAATGGTCACACTCGATCGGAGGATTGGCGGTACTCGCCACCATGTTGCTCTATCAAGTCATGCTTGAGCAAAGCCCACCCCCACCATAACATACTTGAAACCTCTCCTTGTATATTTCCTTCTTCGTAGGAAGCCATCCTCACCAAAAAACTCTATTCTATAGTTCATGAGTCAGTCCTTAAAATAGCATAAGCTAAACAAATGTAATAGAAAAAGCACTCTTAGGATCGTATTTTTCTTAGTGTTTCTGCTTGGCTTGCATTTTGAGGTGAGAGGTCACGTTCTTCATTTTTCCATTTTCTCCTTGCACGCTCCTCATCATAGTTGGTGTATTCTAGCTTCATCTGAGTGTGCCTGAACCATATTCACATCATTCTCAGAATTTTAGGTTTGATTCCACATTAAATTTTAATTCACAACCACATTTTCTTCATCATTTTTCAATTCCACAGTGACCGGTGTCAGTCTAGCGACCATCGTCGGTTACCCTCTGACATCATCGGTTATACCCAACCGACATCAATTCATTGTTCTTTTGGTTGACCTACCCAAAAGGACACATATTCACCTTCTTCAACTATTTAGAGTCCCTATAACTCTCATCATATTCACTTTACTGGTAAATCTCATCAAGCATTTTGCATACCTAGTAAATTTGGCCTTATACCTTATTTTTGACCAATTGTCCACTTTCCACAAAGTGATCGGGCAGCTAGCACTCGTGACCGAATTTGGTTTACCCTAATTGGCATCGGTTAGCTTGTGTCATTTTCCAGCTGTCATTTAGCCCCAATTCACCTACCACCATCTATTTATCTGCATGTGTTGTATTTTTGTGTCACTTATAGAAAACAGTCTTACCACGTTAGTACCTATTCACATGGTACTAACATGTCGATCCCTATCCATGCCAATTGTCAACCAACCTAGCCCTCATATCCCTTCCATTTTATCACCTAACATTACCTATCCAACCTATCCTAGCGAGAGATGAGGACTTCACACGACTCCCAAAAACCCTTTCCATTTTATCACCTACCATAGAACCTATCCAACCTATCATGGACATGCATGTATCTATCCCCCAACACTTGCTCCTACATTGCGTTAGCCTCGCTCGCTCCCATTTCCTACATCTACCGCTATGAGATTTTGTACCTGAGCCTATCCAACCATCCAATCCTATTGTCTCTCATATACCCTATTCACCCACGAAAACATTGTCCTTTCTATTCCGTTAGTTAGAAATGCACTAGAGTCGCCAGTTAATGACCTCATGTTTCAAACCCTACCACCTATGTAGTTTTCTTCTTCCCACTGGGTCCACTACGGGAAGATATCAAGTCAACCCTCTATATAGGGCATGCATGTATTATGATGGGACCTTTCCCATGTTACGGCTCTGAAACACTGGACCTACGCAAGATTAGTAATGAGCCTATAGAATTGGGTTATCCTAGACACATTGGGAAATGCCTAAATATTTTCATTTAATATGGGTGCTACCTAATAGCCCATGATGATGCTTTTTACTCTTGAGGACCTTTCCCATGTCTCTGACTTGGACTCTGCATTAGATTAGTATAGTGGGTTACTTAGACACTCTATATTTTCATTTAATCAGTAGCCCAAGCCTTCTTGATCACTTCTCTATCATTATCGTTAAGAAGGTTACCATGACTAGCCTATACTCCACGCGTGTCAAGATGATGATGAATATATTGTTGATTTCGTTGGTCGTTGGCATAGCCTAATCAATAAAATCACATTCCAACTACCACAAACCAAACTCATCGAGCTCTTCACGTGGGCTTGTGCTAGACATATCTCGCCGACCCTACAAGTCCAAACTTTCCGAACCTTCGATGAAACATTCACCATGGCACGGAAGCTAGAGATTCGGGCCATCGAAGAGAAGAAAATTCAATTATGCAATAAGAATTCAGCATTCAAGTCGAATGATACCTCTTCTTCTTCCAAACCACAAAACAATTATTCAAAGCTAAGGGAACCACTAACACGGTGGTACTCAAAGCTGGCCTAGCTCATCCATCAAATAAGGCTAGCCCTCATCTAATCTCTCACCCATCCAGACTTTTCAATTCAGACGAGAACAATGAAATACACCCCAATTGGGGAGCCTTATTCTTCTATCTTAGAAAATCTCATTAAAGCTAGGGCCATCACCCTTCCACCTATAAAACCACACACTGGTTTTGACCCTTCTCACCCACACCCGCATGGTATAAAGAAACACGACTTCTATAACTATCATCGAGTAAAGGGTCACAGTGACACAAATTGCATCACTTTCAAGAACATTGTCCAGGAAATGCTCGAGAAAGGCAAGTTAATCGTGGATAATCCTAACGCACCTTCCAATCAAAACCTACACATATTTAAGAAGCCTTTTCCTGATCATGTCCCTTATTCCGATCAAACTGGTGAGACCTCAACTCACGATAGCCATACCCGTGAGGTCCACACTATTTTTAGTGATGCACCCATTGCTTCCCAACTAACTCAAATTCCTTCCATAAAGGAAATTCTAGCTCAAAGTCCTCCTTTTGCATTGGAACCCACCTCACCTATTCCTCCACCCATGAGGAACACCTTTCACCTCCTTCATCACCTGTGGAGGAGCCCTTCACTAATATTGAAGCTATTTCACCTTTGGCTTCTCCACTTAGAGAGTCATCACCCACAGTACTTCTTCAATCCATGGAGGATACTTGTTTATCTCCTCCACCCATAGAGGAGCACCCATCATCTCCTCCACCTACTAGAGGAGCACCCATTTTCTCCTCCACCTATCAAAGATCCAATAGAGATACCTTTTCCTCTAGGTGAGAATTCTCCATTAGCTACCTAAGATCCTACGGACCTACTTTCAACTCTCTTACCCACGGAAGCTGAAGCTAGCAAATTCCCTATCTCTAAGACACATTTTATGGGAATTGCCATTAGGTCCTCATCAACCTCACCTACAGGACGTGTCATTCTCACATGTTTATCGATCACTTAGATTATGTGGGAGAGCCTTACGTGGGGGAATCTTCTACTTCTTGTCTTAACACGATGTAGATGTCACTTACTAACACTTCCACTATCTACCCAAAGATATTTACCAATCAAACCAAACATAACCACCTCTATTACAACTTCTTCCACGACACCCATCACAGCTCAACACACACCCTTACCCGTAACCCAACATACATCTAATTCCAAACCCACACATTCATCGTCCTCCTTCACCTAAACCTATTACTACCTTAGGGGTTAGCCCAACCACCAACCTTACTCATCCACCTATCAAACTAGATTTAGCTACATCCTCCACAGTCAACACCCAACCTATTCTAGTACCCAAACAGAAGAGCCAAGCCCATAGAAATCACACCCCAGCTGCGTTAATCACACTGCATCACCTTCACCCTTTCCATCTGTCTTAGGACCTCAACCTCCCAACACGGTTAAGAAACCTCCACTCATCAATAAACCAAAAACACAACAGCCCACTCCTTCCTCGTAAACCTCTAACATACCCAAGTACCCAACATGAATTACACATGTACCTACAGCATCTTTAACACCCATACCTCCAATACCCTCAGCAACTTCTTCACTACCCCCTACACTTCGCGTCTCTATCTCTCACACCCCCTGCATGACCCACGTCATCTACCTTCACATACCTTGTTATCCTGTGGGTAACTCGCCATCTTCCCCTATCCACTTTTCCCTCTAGATCTCATACACCCATATCACCATTACCCAAGAAGGTGTAACCCAAAGACAAAAATCCACTACCCTCCAATACGGTAGTCAAAACAACCATGCACCCTCTACCAAGTCATCTACCATACCCCTACCCAAGCAAACATGACCAACACCCAAGACCACGCCAACATGCAAAACCATAGCTCGACCAACTCCCACTCCTACAAAGATTGTTCCTCAACAATCAGCCGCACCTACACCCAGACCCACTTTCACTTCCCATTGTGACCCACTAGCCGGGTCTTATGCCAAAATCTTAACCAACCTCATTGAGACTTCTATCATCACATTACCGCCACTCAGACCTTATGACCCCTCAAACCCAATCCAAAAGGGTTTGATGATAATAAAATTTTCACTTACCATTGTGTTCCGGGCACGATGTGGACAATCGCAAGGCTTTGAAAACCATCCTTATCCAATTATGTCCTCTTGAAGAAAATTTTGATGATGAGGACCCCATTTCACCAACACCCATTCCCACATTCCTCCCTCACTACCTACTGAAAACCATGACCTCCACCCCCTCAACTCTTAGACCACCCCCAAGATTAGATTTTAACATGGTTTCATAGTAGGGAACTTGCCACACCATTACCTAAATGTCATTGTGCCTAGCTCACTTCACAAGGCTTTTCTTCACCGGTAGATTTTTTTCCTGTCATCTCGTTATACCACTCATCCTACACCTTCTCCATTTTCTAACTCTCTCTCGGATCAACATGATACATGTCACTACTCATTCATAGAGACAAAGACAAGGAAAAGGCAACTGACTCACCAACCAATCCTATACCCAACATACCATCTGCACCCACACGTAAAATTACTATCCGCCCCACATACCCTATTTCTAATGGGGTCACACATCGCACAATGCTCAAACAACTACACCAATCTCCCCTCAAAATGTCCCTATATGACCTCATCCAAACCTCGGAATCCCATCGTCAAGCTCTCATGGAGGTCCTTCAATATATTGAGATTTTACCCAATAACCCTACACCCGTAGCCTCTCCATTATCACACCCCATCATGTAGCCTCTCTCACCAAATTGCCACCTTTATCCACACCTCACCCTACTCACCAAATAGCCTCCCTTAGCTTCTCAGAGGAAGAGATTGCACCACACCAAACGAATGACCTGACTCCAACTCTCTTCATCTCCATTCCACATCAATGATATATGGGTACGATGTAATGATCAATGGGGCACTAGTATTAACATCATTTCATCTCATGCATTTGCTCAAATGTGCAAACTCGATAATTACATGCATAAACATCCAGTAATGTTACGTTCATTCAATGACGCTATCACCTCTACACTAGGCACCGTTATCCTCTGTGTTCACGTGAGTCCTTGCATTGTTTTAGATTTATTTTACGTCTTGGAGGGGGAGTTTCAATATAATATGTTCTTGGAACCACGGATTCATGTCATGGGTTGTGTTCCTTCCACTTTGCATCATTGTGTAAAGTTTGAGCATGAAGGACACACCTATACTATTCCAGTTGACCCATCACCTTGTAAAACATGTAACATGCTTTACCGACCCAATGACGTACTTATACCCATTAAGGCGTCTACCTCCATGACCACTACCACTTCACCTACACCTCTACTTACCAGATAACTCTCTACCTCAACCACACCTACCTCCTCATTTCTACCACCACCACAACCTCCACGGCCAACCCATCAGCATCCCAATCCATTAACTCCACCTCCGCATCAACCTCCAACACATTGTCTAATCAAGTTACCCACATACCAACAACCAATCCCTTGGAGAGCATTTTTCAAAACCTCACTCTGGGGAGTATCGCCTATATAGTGTTAACACATTCCTTACTCCACAAGAGTATGGAAGTCTTCACCAACATCCTCGCTATGATTAACGCATAGGAGAACACCTCCTTTATGGTCCTCCTCACCTTCATACTAGTCTCACCTATGGGGGACTTGATACTACCACTTACACACCCGAACCACTGTCACAAACCCACCCATTTTCCGCTAACTTTCAGTATCTCACCAATCACCATTTCACCCACACCCTCCTACATCGATGTGCATGGAAGGGTTTTGGTTTTGGATTTTATGAGCAAGGCCACAAAGCTGTTATTTCATGTACTACCCAAAAACATAATGACCGTAGTGGTATCGGCTTTGCTAAACCACCTACCAAGTAGGCCCGCATTGAACTCATCGAGGACATTAGCCCTTCTCCGCCCTCTTCACCCACTCCACCTTCATCGCAGCCTTCACCGATGGAGTCGATGGATCCAGAATCTATCCCTCCTAATTTTTTTTTTCATAAACACCATTTCCTTGGGGCCTCTGACTTATAAACGCGAGGTAAGGATCCTTCCTCTCTTCCCTTCCGTATCCTCGAAATGATCGATGATGATACACCTTCCATTAACATTGTTTAATGTCAGGGTGATGAATCTATAATCACCTACCTTAGTGCAGAAGACTCATATATTCATCGTTTGTTACCCTCTAAGACATAAACCATGTTGAATGAATCGACTATCGAGATCAACATTCATACTCAGAATGACCCGCACATCTTAAAGATCGGCCAATCTTTAGATGTTGCTGAACAAGAAGCCATCACTTCTTTTCTCAAAAATCATAACCATGTGTTTTCTTGGTCTTATGCAAACATGCCCGGTATTGACCCCACCATAGTGGTCCACAATATCGTGACCATTCCCGATGCCAAACCCATCAAACAAAAGTTGAGGAAAATGCACCCTCGCATTGCCCTTCTCGTCAAAGAAGAACTTCAGCGCCTTCTTTCCATTTCTTGACTCTTACCCATTGATTATGATCGTTGGATTTCTAACATTATCCCTATCACTAAGGTGACAAGGACTCTGCATTTGCATGGATTTTTGTGACCTCAACCTAGCCTGCCCAAAAGATGACTTCCCTCTACCTAGTATTGACCAGTTGGTTGACCTTACCAATGGTCACGAGATGCTATCACTCATGGATGGATTCTCGATTATAACCAAATCTTGCTCACCCCAAAGGATCACCATAAAACCACATTCATCACCCTCGGGGACCTTATGCTATCGAGTCATGTCATTTGGCCTTAAAAACGACTGGTGCCACATATCAGTGGGCTATGACTTATATCTTCCATGACATCATGCATTGTATATTGGAAGATTACATGGAAGATCTCCTGGCCAAATCTAAACGCTTCTCCGAGCATCTCACTATCCTAAAAACCATTTTTGACCACCTCATTAAATATTGTGTTCGCCTTGACCTAAGAAGTGCATCTTCACATGGTCCTCTCAGGAAAGCTCCTGGGATTTATCGTTTCCCTACATGGTATAGAAGTTGACCCTGCTAAATTCAAGGCCATTATGGAAATGCCTCCGACCCACTAACCTTAGACAACTCCGTAGCCTACAAGGTAAGTTGCAGTCTATTCACCGTTTCATTTCACAATTATCTAATCGGTGTCAACCATTTCATCATTTTCTCAAGAAGGATGTCTCCTTTAAATGGGATGATGACTGCCACAAAGCTTTTGAGGCCTTAAAATAGTACCTTCTCCAACCACCCGTACTTATCCCACCTAAAGATGATCAACCCTTCTATCTATACATCTCTGCTACCGATCACTCCTTAGGGTCCATGCTCGCTCATCGTGATGAACAACACAGGGAGCAGGTGGTTTATTACATAAGTCATACTCTTTTGGATTACGAAACCCGATACACCCATCCCGAAAAAATTTTTTCTTAGCCTTAGTTTTCATTACCACAAAACTCCGCCATTACCTACTCAACCACAAAACCTATGTTGTGACCAACACCGACCCCTTACACTTCATGTATGCTAAACCTTACCAAAATCAATGTGTCGCACATTGGCTTATGCTTTTAGCTAACCTCAACCTCGAATTCATTCATCAAAATTCCATCAAGGGCCAAGATATCACCAACCAATTGGCTGATGCACCTATTTCTAGGGATCAACCCTCTAATTTTGACTTTCCAGATGAGTCAATTGTTACCCTTTCCTGGATGAACCCACTTACCAAATGACACTCTTCTTCGATGGTTCCAAGTGTCAGTGTGGGGGTGGGGCTGGTGTTATCCTCATTCCACTTGATGGTGAACCCATGCCTTTGTCTTTCAAACTCAATTTTGATTGTACAAACAATATTTCCAAATACAAAGCACTCGTATTAGGTCTCCAAGCCGCCTATGCCCTAGATGTCAAATCAATCAACATATTTGGTGATTCTCAATTGGTTATAAACCAAGTCAATGGTATATACCAATGTTGCAATGAGATACTTCAAAAGTATAAACATCATGTAGACATACTTTTGACCACCTTCGACCATTACGCCCTTCAAACCATCCCCGTTCAACCAATAAATTTGTAGATACCATGGCTTGCTTGGCTTCTCAAATACTGCTTCACCTACACCGATTCTAAAATATTTGTCACCATACAATGACTCTCCAATAACCTCATATTTACCTCATGACATTTACTTCGCATCGAACCGCTATCCATGACCCGAGTGATCTTTGGTATAAACAATACTCGACTATCTTTCTCTCTCCATCTTACCTCCTTATCTCACCCGTAATGGACAACGTGCCTTCCTTAAAAAGGTCTCTCATTACGTCATCATGGGGGGCCTCCTCTATAAGTGTGGATTTGATGGTATTCTCTTACGATGCCTCACGAGTTATGAAATTCCTTCTACCATTAAGGAAGTTCGTGATGGCATATATGGAGGTCAATTTAATGGCCTTGTTGTTGCTAAGCGTATTCTTTGCCTAGGCTATTACTGGACGAACCTTAACCATGATTATTGTGACTACGTCAAACATTGTGTAAAATGCCAACAACATGCCAACCTTCATCATACACTCATTCACGCCTTATAGGTCACCCGTGACTTTTGGCCCTTCTCTCAATGGGGTTTGGATCTTGTTGGAGAGATCAACCCCCATTCTTCCCAATGCCATTTTGGATCATCAACACAACCAAATGCTACACAAAATGGGTTGTCCATACCACTCATCTGAAAGTTGAGAAAATATGTGAGTTCATCAATCATCACATCATTTGTCACTTTGGTGTTCCTCATCGCCTCATCACTGATAATGGAAAATAATTTAAAAATAAAACATTGCAAAAACTTTGTGACGCCTTTGGCATTCAGCTAAGTTTCTCATCACCTTATTACCCACAAACCAACAGCCAAGCTGAATCCACTAACAAAACCTTAAACAAAATTCTCATGAAAGTGGTTAACGATACTGGGAAGGATTGGCATACGCACATTCCTTTTTCCCTATGGGAATACCACACTAGTATTCACACTTCCATTACTTGCCACACCATTTTCTCTAGTCTATGGTACAGAGGTTGTTCTACCTCTCGAAGTCTAGATTCCCTCACTCCAATTTCTCTCCATGACATGCTTAATGATGATAACTTTCATCAGGACCGTTTAGCACAACTTGGAGTTATTAGATGAAGTGATCTTAACGCTCTTTATCACCTTCAAGTTTACCAAAAACATATCAAACATGCCTACGATAAATGTGTCCATGAACAAACCTTCCAAGTCGGTGACCTTGTCCTGAAAGAAAATCAACATGTAACCAAAGTAGAAAAAGTAAACGGGGAAAATTTACTCCTAATTGGCTTGGACCATACATCGTAACCCATACTTACGGATCAGGTGCTTATCATTTATCTTCACTCGATGGTAAACCCAAACCGAGCCCTTAATGCCTTGCATCTTTGACCATTCTACTATTGACTTTTAGTCCTACATCACTTTTTTCCTCTTTCCATGCTCATCCCTTGAGCACTATCCACTTCTTATACCTCACCGACGACTAAACAAGAATCATGTGAGTACCTGACACTTGTCATATTCTCTTGAATATGTGTACCATGACACTACACATAGCATGATTCTCATGGATACTTTTTGTCTACCTTTAGATGAGATCCCATGGTTGTTTCACCCTACTTTCTAAACAAGAATCATGTTCTTCACCTTGGTCTTGTCCATGACTTCAAAAGCCCTCACATGGGATCCAACTCCTTGAGTCAAACTTCTAATAAAAATATGACTCCCTCAAAAGGACATCTTCCTCTTTGAAATCCTTGCTATAAATAGACTGCTCCCTCGAATGACAGCTATGTATAACTCTTTCAAAAAAAAAAAATGAGAGAAACGAAGCTTCCCGCATCGATCGGCTTCACGAAGACGTCAAGGAGTTAAATTCCTCATCCAATATAGACTTCCCATGTTGATCGGTCTATCTCAAATATCATTTCAACCCGAAAGCCCTTTAGTCATGGACTTACCCATTGTGACTTGGATCTCTTGCCCGAAGAGCATGCTACCTTCTACCATATCAAATTAACCACCTTACACCCTCTCACCATTCACTCCCATTTCCTACCACCTCAAGGGACCTCTTAGAAACCATGACATTTGGTGATTATGTGACTACTTTTCACCCTTAGAACAATCAATCATGTAATGTAGTTAGGGTCTCACGTTCATCAACTCCTCCACGGTATGACCTATTCAGTATGACCCTAACCAATCAGGTGGATTTCTTGCCTCCTCTTATCATTTAACTTTCTTTATTACATATTGATTACCTTATATAGGACTTGGTCCTCGACGCTTCCTTTTGGGGTAATCTTCTTCTTCCACCACAATCAAAATTACCTATACCAAGTTACCCACAACTCACCCACACCTAATAGACCTAAACCCAAATCATGCCTAAAACCTACCAACTCATTTTCATACCTCTTCATATTCTTCCCTAGCTTATGGGAGAACTACATCGGCCTGAGGTCCCTTTTCGTCGAGACTATATAGGCAGCACTCGAGGGCATGGGGCCCTCGGAGGTTAGCTCAGCCACTCTCTACCCTAACCAATTCATCTTTCATCTTCCTAAATTACATTTTATCCCACTTAGTTTCCTTTTTATGTCAAAAAATAGAAATTAAACCAAAAAAACAAGTGGCTTAACATTTTTATCATCATCACAACATACATTTATTATGACTACCATTTCTCTACCATCAACATGCATGTATTATAAAGCATCTTAAACATGACCCATCCCATCATTCATTGCACAAATTAATGAATCACAACCTAAACCAACCTGACTCGATCCATGCCTAAGACCTAACTCAACCATGCCTAAGACATGACTCAATCCATGCCTAAGACCTAACTCAACCATGCCTAAGACCTGACTCGATCCATGCCTAATACCGACATGATCCATGCCTAAAAATGACCTAACTCAACCCATGCCTAAACCAACCTGACTCCATCACGCCTCACTCACCTAAGTTTCCATCCATATCTGAACAAAAAAATTAAAATTCTCATAAAACATCAACAAATCATCAGAATCTCATCCATCTCATCATATAAATAAATATGTGTGTCTCAATACAATATACAGGGATATCCAATCATGTCCATCTCTCAAAATCGTCGGCACGTAGGCCAATACTCAATACAAAATGTCATCAACACGTAGGCTAGTATCATATACAATAAAACAATAAAACAATACAAAATCTCTTCGGCACGTAGGCTGGTATATAATCAAATCACTCAAAAAATCTCATACATCCTCACTATCTTTGGCATGTAGGCTGGTATATATCAAAAAAATGACTAAAAATAAAAATATAGGGATGGGCATCAAGCCTCACCCTGCCGGACATCCTCCATGTCAGTCTCTCCAGTATCCTCCTCAGCCCCTATCGGCGACCTGCTAACATCTCCCCACCCATCATAGGTGGTGGTTGGGTCCCTGTTGGTGCATCACCTAGTGCTGGTCTCCGTGAGCTGGTGGCCTCTCCTGATCCTATCTCGGAGCTCGATGGCCCCTTGTGCTCTCTACATTGTGAGTCCGGGATCTAGTCCTCTCACTCGAGGCCTGTTGTGCCTTGTACTCTCCATAGGATAGAAAATATATCTGGCGCCATCAATTGATCCTAGTAGTATCTGGCCTCACCTAGGGCATCCCATAACCTAGATATGGGTATGGTCTATGGTGGCCCCATAGGCCTCGACCCCCTATACATCTGTGGGACTCGGTCCCATCCCTACTACCTGTGAACTAGGACCCTGTCCCAGTGCACATGGAGGTACCATCGCCTCATACCCTATGCCTGTACTTACACCTATAATACTGAATGTACCCCGTGACGTGGCCAACTGGCCCTACAACCCTGTCACCTATGCCTGTAAGGCAACCACCTAACCATCATGCCCATCTCCATCTCCATCCCCACCATGGGCCATCTGGGCCTAAACTAGCCACCTACGCAGGTAACTCGGCCACCTCCCCATCCGAACTAGCTAGTTGTCCTCGCATAATACCCAACTAGGTAATCGTGGTCGTCACCTACCCCTGGGGCATCCCTTTGCTCTATGATGGTAGCTAAATCCGGATGCCCCGTCCTGGGTGGTACTACTCGTAAATGATCCACCCACCACTATCTGTATCTATTTGTAACCCCAACATCATCAATCCACGAGCCTACCCATCTGATCCTCCCGCCCTATTATGGGCTTATCGGTTGTGGTAGAGGCAATGGCCTCTCCACGTCATCTCTCATGTACTGCGGGAAGGGTGGACGTATGTCCTCGGTGGTCCAAATTGTCGTCTAACCCTATCCACTGGGATCATCTCATGCTCCCTAACGGTGCCCACTATCCATCTCAACAACTGCAAACCATCTAACTCGTCATGTATCCGCTTATATGAGGGATAACCCAGATATAATCTCCATATGATTTCCACTTCGGAAAACCCTTCCAATAACCACCTGTAATAGGCTACATCATGTGTGGACCTGTCTTATCACCACTCTCTTATCATAGGTACCCACCACCTATACCCCACCCGCACTAATCTCGGTGGAAATGCATCACTGGGCATACCACTGGCTACACACAAACTATGTGCTCATAGGCCTAGCAATGTAGTAAAAAGGTACAACACAGGCTGAACCTGTGTAGATGCCCATATGCCCATAGCTCTCTGTATAGCTGCACCAGGAATGTTGGCGCCCAGGCAAAAGTGGATCGATCTATCATCATGTCATGAAGTACCCCCATCAATGAGTAGGAAATCTCCCTCCCTCTACATCGGTAGTGTGAAACAACACACTACCTCCATCAATAAAACAACGAGCCTTGTCTCCTCTAGATGGGCTATGTACATCCCTCCATAGCTCAAACTAGCACTATGGAATGCCATGTCTACGGTAGTCCCTCTCCAAACACTGTCAGCATCAACTCCTCTATGGCCTTGGAGGAGATTAAATACACCTATGCACCCAGATCGGTAGCCGCGGGATCTCGAACACGTCCTCCAGGTGACTGTCATCTCACCCGTCGATAAGTGGAACGTGTTGGTTGTTGAATCCCATCTATCGATGAGAGTGACCATCAAACTCAGCTGCGGACCGCATGTCGATAGTGTCAAACCCCACTCAAGCCCACCTCCTCCACGTGCTGCCACTCCTCAGCGGTCGACGTGCCTCACACTCTCAAGAGTAGAGGTGGCACCCTATCTCTCATCCACAGCTGATCTCTCCCTTGCATCCAATACAAACAAAAATCAATCCACCTTCATCATACCCATACTCACTCATTATCATTTCCCCAAACCCTTTTTTCCCCACCTACTCTAGGTTTCTTTCACCCACACACCCTATTCTACCCTTCCCTACCTCACCCACTCGACTTAAGACCCTTTCGACCCCTTATTCTCTAAAACCCGATTAGTACCAGTTATCTCTAACCAACCCCGGTCATCCCTACACCGGCATCGGTCACCTATTTCGTGACCGATCCCGGTTTGACCCTACCGATGCTAGCCAAACCTAACCGACGTTGGTCACTATCGCAACGAAAATCCGTGACCCCTAAAACCCTCCCTTTTAAAAATTCCCTGTCCGCCTCTTCTACCCACCCATCCTCACCTATACCTCTCCTTACCCACCTCCCACCCCCTATTCTCCTATTTTACTCTCTCCCTACTCCTATTCTACCCCATTCACCCTCCCCCATTTCAAATTTCTTCCCCCAAAACAAAAAAACCTAATTTGTCAAACCCCACTTTACCAACTAATTTACCTCACAAACACACAACAAGAGTTTGACGCTTACCTCATCATGTTGTCGTCGCCATGGTGGCACGTCTAGCCACTGCACCGGTGGCCCGCCCGATCCCTCTCCGGCCTCTACCATCACTAATCACTACCCACGCCTCCAACCAATCAAATCACATAATCCAATCCTATGGACCTGCCTCTCAACTACCAATCACCCACCATTTGGCTCACCAACTTAGCTCTCCATTCGTCTAGACACTTTTCCCCTTTCTCTCTCTCTTGTGTCATTTTCCCAATTTGTAAGAAGACAAATGAATTGTAAAAAGTGTGATTTTTTGTTTTTATAATATCCCCGACCTAACCAACGCCGGTTTTATCTTCACCAAAGCATTGGTCATGTGCCCTACCTTCGTGATCGGTTCCTATCTATGCTAAAGATCGTTACCTCAACCAACATTAGTCACCCTCTTTCCATATAGCCCACACTCTCACCGTATTACCCTACCCATCCCTCTTTTTCACCCCACCCAACCTTTACCCTGACCATTTACCTCATCCTCCTGACCTCATCATTTACTACCTACCCTCATCCTCATTTGGGGACTCGTTCTTTTACCCATATCTCGGCCCTACCTGCTCCATGACCTAGATTCGTAGACGGAACATCACTAGTGAATTATGACCTCATGTGTTATTTATACCTTACAAAGATCATTACCTGTGTTTATTGACCTAATGACCTTACCTTACCTCACGGCCCCGATCGTCTATCCGACCCTACCTTTGGTGTACCAGAACACACCTAAACATTCCTACACATGACTTGCGAAGTGCTTCCGCACCATGTCCTATACCTTGGATACCGGAATCACCTCAACCTTGTTGGGATAAACCTATCAACCTTAGATAATTTAGAGTTTGCCTTCTCTTCAACCCGTATTGTTGCAGTTTTTATACATGTGTGTACGTTTAACTATTACTACCTTTGACCCTAACCCATTACCTAGATTACCCGAGTAGACCTTTGTCCTTTTTCTCCCGCTAGCCACCTTCCTCTTCATCACATTCACCTTTTATCAAACCACTCACCAATTCTACCTTTTTCCTCGTTAGTTCCTGGTTTGAGGGCGGATCACCTTCACCCACACATGGGGCAACCACATCGCTTACCAATACAAGCAACGTAACAAAAAGGGGTAAAATGTAGACACTAAAATTAGGTCACACTCCCCTTGGTCCCCCATCAAATAAATACGTTGAACACATCCATCTAGTCATAGCCCCCTTCACCCCACTATAATATTAATTTAATTCATTATCCTCATAATATTTATTATTTAAATATTCTAATTGGGATAATGCCCACATATCCACCTCACCTAGACACCTCATCCAGCCACCTCACCTTAAGACCTATTCTTAGTAAGTTGTCATAACTAACTAAGACCTACCCAAACCCTAAAAATCAATGCCTACATTCCCTCTAACCACATTCCCGCATGTGAGAAGGAAGCTTCAGTCTAATCCATAGAGTAAAACGAAATGAGATCTCAAAAAATCAAGGGGATTTGCCTAGTTTAATAAACCTAGGAAATCCCACCCTAAACGACACCAATTACCCTTAACCGCTACCGGTTAAGTCGAAACCACCGTCGATTACCTTTTAACTCCCAAAACAACCTTATTTCGAGGTTGGCACATTGTTTTTAGAGGTTGGCACATTTTTGAGAGAGAGAGAGGCATCTTCTAAGAACAAGTGACAAAACTAGAGTTGCATGCAAGTAGAACCAAAGCATCTATACAAGCATCAAAACACCCATAGCCAGCAAACGAAGCAATCACATAGCCACCTGTCTTCATGGGAGCATTTAAGGAAGAGCCAACACTACACCAAGTCCATTTGATCACCCACCATTACCAACCAGGCATCAAGCTTGTACAAATAGTAAGTCTGTTAACTTGCATTGGTTCCCTATCATTTGAGCAAGATCCTTTTACATTTGTTATTAGTTTCTACTTTCATTTCCATTTCCCACCATTTTATCTCCATGCAAAATCAACCACCTCTTTACCCACACCATTGAACTATCCATACCCAGATTTTCATCATTCCTGTGCATCTCCAGGATCCATACAAATCTCATCATTGCCCTTCCACCTTCATCTAATCCTGGATCTATCACCCAACCAAGTCTTATTGAGTTTCTGCACTGAGCATATCAAAGCCAGTCACCCATAACCATCCCGATTAACCTAAACCGAAGTCGGTCTCTGTGTCTTTGTCCTAGAAACCTAGATTAGAGCCTAAAACCACCACCAAATACCCTAAACTACCCAGAATCTAACCTTGATCAATAATAGTATCCTGACAGTGACCTTGACCTTCAAATTCAATCATAGCTTAGCCTGTTGTGAATGAATTTACTTATTGTAGACGAATGAGATACCTAAATCATTTTAACTACAGTAGGATTTACTTTATTACCAGCATTAAGTTGTTTTAAATAGTGGATTGACACTGGTCTAGGAAGTATCACACTTCCCAGATCTCGCACACGCTAGGCAGTCCACTACATATATTGTTTAACTTTTATTTGGTGGTCTTGTGTTCCATTTCAGGTAGTTCCTCTAAGCAAAAGGAAGTTCTCACGATCAGTTGTGGATTCCAAAGTCATATGCGCGTAATAACCTATCAACCAACATCTTCAACAAGTATTCCTCCTACGCCCATTACCCTTATTTGTTTCATCATTTTCTAAGAAACGCTCTAGAATCAGGTGAAACAACATCAAAAAGAAACCTAATGAGTCAAGACATGCTTTCAACACAAGGTTTAACAAGACCTTGAGGAAATTTCTTATCGGGATAAGGCCTTGTGATGAGTCATGTTTGATCAAATATATTGATGCATTTGATAAAAAGGATGCATATTATTTAAGAGATAAAAACCCCACAAATTTGAGGCAGGCCTTCACCATGACTTTACAAATAAAGAACAATATCATGGCAATTGAAAGCCTCTAAAGAGGGAAGTTCAAATCTGGTTAACCAGAAAAACCCCTAACAAGAAAAGTTGTTGACTTAGAAGAAGTTGTGAAGACTTTGGCATAGGTTGTCAAAGAAAGTTATTACAAACTAGCCCGGGATGATAAAGGAATTGGGCAGAGTTCACGTGGTCAACACAAGCAGCAAGCAAGGCCAAGCTAGGTTCACAAATCACCAAAGATCTCGATGATAGAGGCAAGGGACTGTTGGATTTAGAAATAGATAGTCTCAAGCCAGGATAACATAACAAGCACGATCCTTTGGTTTCTAGAGTTGTTGTTGTGGAGGAGAAAGATGTCATTGATTGGTGTGACAGATGTTTCATGCCCCATGCTCCTTGTGAAGAAGATCAGCAAGAAGAAGAAGAAGTTGATAATGATGATGATGTATGCATGATGGGTTGTTCTACGAGCTCACATATATAGGGGCAACTTCAACTGAGGTGATAAGTGCCCGAATTGCTACCACTTTTTGGGATTGCATTCATAGGTTGACTATTCTTCCTCCCTCTCATACTTTAGAAGTAGATATTGTACAAGCTTTTGAATTGCCCAATAATGACTTTGAATATTTAAGGGATTTAATGATAAAGAAGTATGATGGAGGCATCCCCTCTGAGGAAGATAGACAATTACTGATGAATGTTGTTGTGGCTCAAGAGAAGGAATATAATACAAGAAGTAAGGCTGTCAAAGGGGCAGGGCCTCAAGCCAAGCCAAAAGCTCCCTTACTTTCAAACATTCCTAAAGAGGCTCCTAGGAAAGATGCACCTACTAAAATCCTGCAGTTCCAAACAAAAATCATACCCCTCCTCATGCCCAAGTTGTCAAAAATCCTGTACCACCTAATGAGTGTATTGGCTTCCCTTCTAGTGTTGCCTTGCCAAGAAATGCCCCATATGATATTGCTCAAGTCTTAAGTCAAATCAAAGTCTCTATTCCAATTGTTGAGTTGCTTAGGATCCCTGAGCACAAAAAGAGAGCATTTGAATACTTGGGGTTGAAAGAAGAGAAGACTTCCCTAGGCAGAAACATAAACATTGTGGAGACCCCACACGGTCATTCAAGAACCGAAGTAACCACCACTAGCATCGGAAGAGCTAGATAAACCGCTTGAGGTTTACTTGGGGACATCCTTGGTGGTCGCTCGTAATGAATTTGGATCCATTCTTCACCACTTTGATCATCAAGGATAGACTGCTACATAACTGCATGTTTGACTCAGGGGGATCATGCAATGTCATGCCTCTGGAAGTCATGAATGAGATAAACATCAAAGTGATAGTAGCCTATGGGAAGTGTATTGTTATGTACTCTAGAGAGGTTCCAGTAGTGGGATGTGTGAAGGGTCTAGTGGTACAACTTACAGCCTATCCAGGCATAAATTTAAAGCTTGATGTAGTTATTGTTGAATTCCTAGCCAAGTGGGGCATGCTACTATCAAGAAAATGGGCTGCAAGTGTTGGTGGGAGTGTCCAAATGGATATGTCCTATGCTACCATTCCAGTTGAGGGAAGCCTTGTTAAGTTGTATGGGGAAAAGAAAATGTTGCACCTTATTGAGGATCCCAACAATGCATCCTATGAGGTATTGTACACAAGTGTTGATGCAGACAACTTTGTAGGGTTTGTTGATGGAAAGGAGCACAAGATTGAAAGTGTCTTGAATAGATAGGCTCTCCTTGGACTCTATTGTTTGATGGAGCTTGCTCCAAGTTTGGGAATGGTGTTGGTGTTGTTTTACTTTCTCCTAGTCAGGAAAAATTTGTTTTCTCCTTCAAGCTCAACTTTGAGTGCACCAACAACATTGTTGAGTATGAGGCATTGTTGTTGGGTTTAAGAATTGATTGGAAATATGGTGTTAAGGACATCATTGTCAAAGGAGACTCATAATTAATAGTAAAACAAGTCAGAAAACTGTATGCCACAAAGAATTAGCGAATGAAGCAGTACAAGCATGCAGTTTGGGATTTCATTGAGATGTTTGATTCATTCAACATCATGCATCATGATAGGAAATTCAATGACTTGGCAGAAAAGCTTGCAGTGTTGGGGTCTTGGTTTGACAATTGCACAATGTCCCCATATTGTGAGTATGAGGTTGAGGTATTGAAAAGACCTTCTATCCCTGACAATATTAAGCATTGGCAGATATTTGATGATGATGCTTAGATCAGAATATTTTACGAATAGGGGAATCGAATGGGAGAGTTTGATGATCAATGCATTGATTTTGAGCCAATGGTATGTACAAAAAAGGAAAAGAAACCTTGTTTGGCAAGGGCATCATCTAGTTAAGAACCAATACCATTCCTAGAGAGTTGGTTGCTCTTGAGTCTAATTTTGATAATGTTGATAACATTGTTAATGATGCATATAGCAGCCTCAAGGGATATTAAGGAGTATGATCTTGGCACAAAGGAGAATCCAAGGAAAATTTTGTTGCAGTAAGTAACCTCAGTAAGGGGGAGAAGCTTTCATACATCCAGTTGTTGAAAAAATACCAAGATTATATGGCATGGACCTATTCTGAACTAAAAGCATACTGAAAGGACCTATTTTAGCATGAGATTCCCTTCGAGTCTAATACAAATCCATTTAGTAGAAATAGAGGCCCATCAATCCACTCTTAGCCTTCAAAATGTAAGAAAAACTGAAGAAGCTAATAGATGGAGGGATTATCAGCCCCACAAGGTATTTCTCTTGGGTTTCCAACCTAGTACCAGTCAGAAAGAAGAATGGTGACATCAGGCTATGTGTGGACTTTAGGAATCTTAACAGAGCATCAATGAAGGATAATTATCCTTTACTAAATATGGAGAACATGTTGTAGTTAGTGATTGGTTCCGAGTTTCTTTCCACCTTGGACAATTTCTCTGGTTATAACCAAGTTGTGGTGAAGGAATCAGAAAGGATCAAAACAGCGTTTATTACTCCTAGGGGACCTATGTCTATGTCAAGATGCCCTTTGGTCTGATGAATGTTGGAGCCACCTTTCAAAGAGCCATGGATTTTGCTTTTGTTGGTTACATCAACAAGTTTATTGCAGATTATCAGGATGATGTAACTCTATTTTTTAGAAAGAGAGGTGATCACTTGCTGCACTTGGAGAAGATGTTGATATGATGTAGAGTATGGAATTTCACTTAACCCAAAGAAGTGCCATTTTGGGAGTGGAGAAGGCAAAGTTTCTTGGTCACATAGTATCACAAGAAGGAGTGATGATTAATCTAGAAAGAGTAAAGGCCATCTACAAAGTCCCAATTCTAAGGACCAAGAAAGGAATTCAATCCTTCTTTGGGTAGATAAACTTCATTAGAAGATTCATATCAAACCTTGTTGAGTTGACCATCCCAATCACTTCCATACTCGAAGAAATACCAAGTCATCAAATGGGAGGAGGTGTCATCCAAGCATTCAATGGGATTAAGGAGGCATCAAGCATGGATTTGTTTCCGCAGACTCCAGATTATAAGAAGCCTTTCCAACTATTCTCCTTTGCGTCAGAGAACACTATTACTTCTGTCCTGCTACCAAAGGATGATGAAAGGGCTGAGAGGCCTATTTCTTTTTTAGTAAGGCCTTGCAGGGGGCTGAGCTAAAGTACACTATCATGGAAAAGAAGACATTTTCCTTAGTTAAAGAAACAAAGGTTTTCAGGCCTTATATTCTAAGTTCTAAAATTGTTGCTTATGTTCCCCACACCATGGTCAAGGACATCTTATCAGAGATGGAAGTCTCAAGCAAGAGGTGCAGGTGGGTGAAAAATTTGCAAGAATATGACATGGACATCCAAACCACGAAGCTAGTGAGAGGTTTGGGCTTGGCTAAGCTTATGGCTGAGAGTAACTTGCACAATATTGAGGTAATTGAGGTAGAAGAAGGTAGGGTAGATTTTTTTCAAACATTGATGAATTCTAAGTGGTATAAAGATGTAATCTTTTATCTCAGACATTTGAGCTACCCTGAGTACTTAAGTAAGAACCAAAAGAGAGCCCTTAAGTTGGCCTACCAAAAATATGTCATCACTAATTATGGGTTAGCTTGGAAGAATCCAGAGGGAGTCCTCTTAAGGTGCATTAATGAAGAAAAAGCCTCCAAGATAATTGTTGATCTCCATGGAGGAGTTTGTGGGGGGTATTTTGCTACAAGATTCATAGCACACAAGATTATGAGGGCTGATTATTGGTGGCCAACTCTCTTCAAGGATACAACCTTGTTGGTTAGAAGATGTGAAAGTTGCAGGCGCTTCTCTTGAAGATTAAAAGCCTCGAGCTCCCTTCCTTTGCATCTTGTATCAATTGAAGCTCCATTCAAGCAATGGGGAATGGATTATATTGGTGAGATTTTTAGACCCTTCAAGTGTTTCCCATAAGTGGATTCTTGTAGAATCGATTATTTTACTAAATGGATGGAGGCAATCCCCACCAAGAAGGCAACACACCAAGTTGTCATGGATTTTTTGTTAAACAACATCATATGCAAGTTTGGGGTGCCAGTCAAGATTGTTGCTAACAATTCCATGATCTTTAGAGCTAAACCTTTGGTGGCAATGTGTAAGGAGTATGGGATTAACTTGAAATATGCCTCCAATTACAATCCCCAAGGAAATGGATAGGCTAAATCCAGTAACAAAAAATTGTTGAAGATCATCGAGAAGAACACTAGATCGAACAAGAGAAAGTGGGTTGAACAGTTGAAGTTTGTTATTTGGGTAGATAGGATCACTGTCGATAGGGTCACTTTGGAAAGATTCCATTTGAGTTAGTATATGGGAATCATTCCCTCTACTGCCTCTCCATATGCAACTATCCTCATATCAATTTATGCAACAAATGGAAGATCAAGAGGTAGGTCCTTATGATGCTCGTATTAATCAAATTGTTGAGCTTGATGAAGAGAGGAGGGCATCCCACTAGAGGCATGTGAAGTTCAGAGAGAAACGAAGAAGTTATTTGACAAGAAGGTCACTCCCAGAGATTTCAATGTTGGAGATCTTGTGTTGTTATGGGATAGTAGACATGAGGATAAGGGAAAGCATGGAAAATTTGACTCATTATGGATGGGCCCTTACTCCATTGATATCAGGATTGGTGAGCATACCTTTTTCCTCAAGGATTTTGATGGTGAATTTCTTGAGTTTCCTGTTAATGTAGGCATTTGAAGCATTTCTTAGATTGATTCCTAGTGATCAAGAAAATATTTTGTACAGTGTATAGTTTGTTGTTTGTTTCCTATCCTTTTGTGTTTTCACTCGCTTTGGTCCTTAGTGACATGTTTTTGCTGGTTTCTCTGTTTGTTTTTGAAGATGGCTCTATTTCTCTCGCTTCTGTAAGCTGAATCCTTTTCCCAATGGATATTTTTGGCACTTGGTCTACCTTTGTTCTTGTGGCACTCGTAGGGAGTGCCCATCCCCGAGTCGGAGCCGATGTTGGTGCTCAAAATAGTCTCGCCCCAATTTGCCTTTGAAAATCTATTGATTTATGGCCTCTGTCACTTTCTTTTTCCCCATGTTGTGCCTAGTTAATCTTTGTTGCCATTTTTAATTTGTTCCTAGGTCGTAGATCATTTATGGGTCCATGGTTTTCTCCTTGTTTCTTTGTTCCTCTTGGAAAAGGTCTGTAACACAAGTCCTTCCATGTTTTTTTGTTCTCCACAATTAGGATTTGTCTTCCTTGTCATTTCTACCCTAAATACTTGAAGAAAATGAGTGGATGTATCTTTGAAAAACATATTTGAGCCTTGTAAACATTTCTAAACTCTTTGTCCTTGAAGAAATTTTCATTTTCTGGCTCGAATGATCATTTTTTTGTATTTTACGATTTGGTGTTTTCTCCTGGTCAAATTTGCATCCTTACATCGACAAGGGATGTGGCTTCTTTTGGTTGGTCAGGGGATGGCAGGTGAATGCTTTAACTTATCACTTTTTGCCTTTTTGGTGAAAAGGCAAAATTGGTCCCATGGCTCCACTCAATTCTGATTGGTTCTTTTGGTGCTTACGTGGCTTCTTCCAATTGGATGGGGCATGGCGGGTCTATTTTTGAAATTTTTCATTTTGGCCACTTTGGCAAAAGTTTGGAATCGCCCCCGCCAATCTCCGATTGGAGAAAATTCAAGAGGAGACAAAAATTCTCACTTTGACCCCGTAGGAGGACATGTGGTAAGCTCGCACTCATTCAGGGTTTCCACTTTGGGGACCATTTTGAAATAGCACCATGGAGACACGTGGAGGACTCCACTCACTTTACATTTTACTTAGACTTTTCAATGGCCAAAGGAGACTGCCTCAGAGCATGACATGTGGCACCTTTTGTTAAGCTCCAATCATTAAGACAAACTTTTCCAAAACAGACACATGGCAAGCCCGCACTCGTTCAAGGTATCAAATTTTTGGGACCATCTCAAGGTGCGCCATGGTGACACGTGGTAGTTTGAAAAGTCAAAGGGGTAGGGAAGCGGACCATCGGAGGAAACTTAGATTTTTGCCTCTTGTCCTCAAAAGGATTAAAATTTCAAAATGGCCTCGCAAGCCCGATAAAGGAAGGGTCAAAGCTTGTTCTAGTCAATGCCAGAGGTGTGGACTCTCGGGGGAAATTGGAAAATTTTCCTTTTGGGAGAAAAGGAGTTAAAACATCAAAATGGCCCGCAAGCCCGATGAGGGAAATAGTCAACATTTTTCCCTGGTCAATATCGGAAGGGCGAGAGTCGGCAGGGAAACTTGGAAAATTTTCCTTTTTCCAAAAAGATGATCAAATGGCAGAATTGGGCCATAGTTCCACTGGGGCCCACCTTAGGACACGTGTTAGGCTCATTTCCCGAGGACGGAGGTGCGGAGGAAAATGGAATTTTTTTCCATTTTTTCAAAAGTTGTAAAAAGTCAAAGGAAGCCCCCAAGTTTTTTTAAAGTTTGAATCTTCCATGTGGACAACCCAAATTCAAAGTAAAGATCAACGGTAGCTGAGATTCAAAATCTAATTTTCCCCATTTCTCTAAAACACGTCTAGAAGTGTGAGTCTCCATGATTTCTTGGTTTTTCCTACACGCCAAGAAGATAGGGAAGTTAATGTTGATATCTGAGTTTGGTGGGAAGATCTTAGAGATGTCTTTCACCATTAAAATGGTCTGACTATCATGCCCGATCGGATTTTCCATTTTTCTTCCTCGAGCATGCAAGGAGCCAAATTTGATAGATTAGGGGTAGAAGTGGTTGGAAAATTGAAGAAAGAGTGATCTACCAAAGGAAGGAGTTGAATGTGGGAGGTATTCGATGAAATCTACCCCCTCGAGCACCTGATGACTTTGTGTAGATCTGATTCTAAGAATTGTGATCATGATCATGGAAAGCACTGGTAGCACTCAAGGTCTAGATTTTGGAGGGAAGAGGATCCATGTTGTAAATATTATAAATGGCATGAATTTTTTGTGTAAAATGGTTGAGAGGTTGGAGGTTAGAGTGTAAAAGGTCGAAGAAAATTCCCAAGAGGAAGATTTGACAAAGCCTGTCTTTGAGAATCCGTCTGAGAAACTTGGTTATCTCTTTTTGTATTAAGTTTTATTTGTGTCAAGGTGGTTGCAAGCGTAAAAACATTGACAAGATCTGAGACTATTCTAAAAAGTTTCTCTTGCTAATAGATTTGATCAAATTCAAGTTTTTCTGTGTTTTCTTGAGAAAAATGTGTTTTTTTTATTTCTGAATGTATGCAAGTAGTTTCTCTTGTTTCTGTTGCAATCTTGTATTAAGTCTGATTCAATCACATAGTCCTAAGTCCTTGTAACAATTTAGTGGTATCTGTAATTTCATTTCTCAGAAGATATTTCATTTGGGGTTGGAATAAATGATTAAAAATCACTTTTCTTTCATTTGTCGACAGAGATTGTCTGTAAGCCTTTGGGTGTACCTTAGGCGTGATTTGACTTAGATCTTGATACTTTGTTGGATTTTCTAACTCAAGCCTTCGTGATAGAATCTCAAATATTATGTGAAAGAGTGCTAATCTGGGCCTCCATTGAAGCACATATTCTAGTTAAAGAAACATTTTGGATGTCCTATGGCATTTTTGGTTTAACCTCTCATTTTGTAAGGTTCCTCAAAGATTTGGTATAATCAACTTTATCCTGCTTCACCTCCTACCAAAAATTCATTCAAAACAACTAATCACACCCATACTACCCCTATTTTTCATGTGTGTATACAAATGCATAATTTTTTTCTATTGAAACATACAGAAGATATCGTGGTCCCAGGATGTCTTTAATAACCGAACTTGCCTAGAGAATATCTCCACTATCTTGAGTGACAACTCATGAGAGTTAGATTTTGTTGCATTGATCATATTCTCTCCAAGGTCTCTTTAACAACTCCATCAGGAAGGATATCTCCATCTCCTCCATAAATAACAAGCTATAAAAGGGTTCTCTTACCCTGGTTGAAAGGCACAACCTAAAATAGTGAGGATAGATCAAATCCTCTTGAAGGTGCTATCCATTTCTCCACACCTGAGTGATAAAGGGCCAATTAGATCTCATCCCTAGCTACAAAATGACTCATCATGATCTAATTTATCTCTAAGTTTCCTGTCAAACCAGTGATGTTGCTCAGACTTTGAAGGAGAATCAATTTGGGTACCAACATGTCCCTGGCCTATCATCTAGCATTGCCACCTAGTTTGTCTCACACCCATGATGTGTTTCACGTTTCTTTGCTTAGGATATATATTTTTGATCCTTCTCACATGCTAGATTATACCACATTACAAGTGCAGGAACAAAGGTGATGGTGGAGCTCATCCACATTATAGAGTGCGAGGACCCGGGACTTTGAGGCGAGAGAGATTTACTAGGTTTGGGTACAGTGGGATAGGTAAGATGAGACTGCTGCTACATGGGAGGATGCTAAATTTCTACGATTTCAATTTCCACACCTGTTCCAATGACTTTCAGGAGGAAGTTGAGTCTAAGGGGAGGGAGATGTAGTGCCCACTTCCCTTCGACACATTTTTATTTTTGATTTCGTTACTATCGACTACACTTATGGATATTATTGTAGCTTTTGTTTTAGCATGATATTAGATGTTAGAGATACTAGACTGTTGTTGATTTCGACTCATATATGATGCATGTGGATTATTAGAGACATTTTATATTGATGTTAATATACTATTGACATGGTTATTTATATATATCTTTTTGACATGCATTATACCTTCGTCACACTAAGTAGGATTTGATAATTAAACTAATGTTGTGATCATTTTGACATGGATGAAATGTAGGATAGAAATTTTTCTAGAAATTGTAAATGATATCATATTTTCCTAGATGATATTTGATTCGTATATAGATGATTGTGGATTTATATTGTACATTTTGTCATAGATGTTTTTAATGCGGCCACGAGGCCAAAGGAGGTATTTATGTGTTTTTCAGGTAAATTTATTCACAACAAACATCGAGGGGATTGGAGACCAACCACATTAGAATTCTAGGTGAATTCAACAAGGGTCACCATGGTAACATGTAATTGTGTGTGTGTTAGAATTATTTGGTTAGGGGAAAATTGTGACCAAGGGGTCATGTGTTGTCCTTTATTTTAGTTTCCTTTATTGATGTTAGTATGTGATTTTAGTGATGTAATTCATTGTATTATTTATTTGGATTTTGGTGTGTGTATTTTACCCTTTATTATTAATGGGTTGTAGTGTCTTAATTAAGCTAATTTAACCTTGTCCTAAACTAATTAAATATGTGACCAGAAGAAGTTCATTTATTAGACTTGATTTTCTCTTGGATTTTGTGTTGTGTGTTGAATGCTTGAGATCTTAAGTGTTCACAATCTACCCTTCATGGGAAACTCAAATTTTGCCTTAAGGGCCAATTTTGAAGGCTTGTGGGACAAGTTAAACTTATCTCATACTTCTTAAATTGTTATACCAACCCCACATATGAGTTGGGGGTCAAAATTAGACCCCATTAGGCGTTTTGGGAAAATAAAAAGGTAAAATGTTGATTGCACTATCTTTCTTGAAATAAATTGTCCTTGGGGGTGTGGGCTTAGATTGTGTGTGTAAGTTAAATGCCATTCCTTCAACCACTTATTAATTGTGCTTTGAAATATGAGGTTGACTAGGGTGATGTGGAGTGGAGAGAAAATGAGGTGGCATCCTACTTGGAGCCACATCATCCTCCTCTCTCCCTTTTATATTTATTGAAGTTCTTTTGCTTGTTTGGAGGTTACTTTATTTTTTTTTGTTCTCCTGAATTTTGGAGAGTTATAGGATTTTTAGGAGTGCTTGTGAATTATTGAAGCTTGTGGATGCTTGCTTGGTTTTGAAGAAATTAGAGATTTACTCTTGGAACAAGCTCTATTATGGAAAGGTAGGAGCTTTACCTTGCTTATGTTATGTTTTATTTTGTGTTTATGTGCTTGTGTTGAGTATTATTTTCTTTGGAATGCTTGTTGGGTGTGGGTAGATTGCCTAAGTTTGGAGTAGGAGGAGACTATGGGGAGATTTCATGTAGGGAGGCATAAGAGTTTACCTTTTTGTTTGGAGGGAGTTTGGGTTGGGTGCCCCACCTTGACAAGGAATGCTTGCATTTCTTTCTTATTTCTTTTATGAGGGAGGCATAAGAGATTGAGGGAGGCATAAGAGTATGTGGGAGGTATAAGGGGTACTTGAGGGAGGCATAAGAGTATGTAGGGGATTTGAGATATGCATTGGAGGCTTTAAGGTGGGCACCCATTCCCATTGGGAGGCATAAGTGGCCTCCCCATAGGTCTTGCTCCTTTGGCTTTCATTCTAAGCCTTGTTTTTTGTTGTTTTGTTGTTCTTCTTTCTTGTGTTGTTGATTTGAATGTGGTTGAAATGGTTGTGAAATATTTGTTTGTGTTGTGGAATCTTGTTGTTGCCATGTGTTGGAATTATCTCCCATTGTAATGTGGTTGGGGCTCGAGGGCCAATGGAGAGGATGGCTTCTCCTCTTCATTGGATATCTTGGTTGGGTGGAGAGCATTGTCTCTCCCCCATTTTGTTATGAATCAAACAAATCTTGGAGGAGCTATCTTGTTGGAATTGTGAAGCTTGGAGTTTTGTTTGGGACCTTGTGAAACTTCCTTTGTGTTGTTCCCACTTAGAGTGGAGGAAATTGTAGTAATGTATTTTTACATTTGCATGCATTCTTGTATTATTTCCCACCTTGAGTGGAAGAATTTGTTTTTTGTTGTTTTTTTGTTCTTCTTTCTTGTGATGTTGATTTGAATGTGGGTAAAATGGTTGTGAAATATTTGTTTGTGTTGTGGAATCTTGTTGTTGCCATGTGTTGGAATTATATCCCATTGTAATGTGGTGGGGCTCTGGGGCCAATGGAGAGGAGGGCTTCTCCTCTTCATCGATATCTTGGTGGGTGGAGAGCATTGTCTCTCCCCCATTTTGTTGTGAATAAAACTAATATTGGAGGAGCTATCTTGTTGGAATTGTGAAGCTTGGAGTTTTGTTTGGGACCTTCAGTGGAAACTTCCTTTGTGTTGTTCCCACTTAGAGTGGAGGAAATTGTAGTAATATATTTTTACATGTGCATGCATTCTTGTATTATTTCCACATTGAGTGGAAGAATTTGTAATAATCTTATGGGGACAAGTTGCATTCCAATATTTGTATATTGTGCAAGAGAGAGGATCAAAATGAATATATTGTGTAAAAGTTTAGTTTGAAGTTGCATTGTGAAAGAGAGACACATTACTTTTATTGTGAAGTTGTAATGTTGTAAATGAGAAATAATAAATATAGAAGTTGTAGATGTTGAAAATGTATACATAGTAAATTTGATTGGGAAATAAATTTGTTATAGTTGTTTTGAACATATGTATGTTGTAATAAAAATGGGAACAAGAGAACAAATTTGAAGTTTATTGTTATTGGAAATGTTGAATTTGTAGTAAGAGAATAACAATGTAAAAGTAGATTTGGATATATTTTTCTCATGGAATTTGAAAGAAGATTAGTTCAACATAATGGAATGACCTCAGTAAAGTAGATGTGTTTTTATTGGATTAGATCATACTTTAAAAATGAGTAGATTTAACTAAGGAATAAATAAATAGAATTATATCCCAAAACTGGAACTCTAGATGTACAAAAATGAGTTCATAATGTATTTTAGCACTTTTTAGTAGCTTTTAGTTTTTGTGAAAGCTCGGGTTTTTAGGTTCTATTTTTTAAATAAGACCGCCGAAATAAGACCGCCGCCCCGTGCAAAGAGGCGCCCGTAACCGCCGCTGAGCTAAGGCAACAATCTCAAAACTATCGCTAGTAGGGCGGCGATTTATGGTTTATCACCTGTGCAGGGCAGCGGTCCCAGGACCACCAGCCTTCTAGGTGGCGGTTCTATCACTTACGTGAAAAACCTCTCGAGATCTCGGCTCTGTAAACTTTTTAAGTAGTTTATACTAAAATTTAAGTTGTAAAATTATTTAAGAAACTACCAACAAACAAAAAATGCTCAAATCATGTTGAATAAAGCTTTTAAACCTACAAATGGTGGATTGAAAACATTCTTTTCATTTATAACAATGGGGGTAGGGTTTGCCCCAAATTTGAAAACCCAAATGCAAATGGCTTGAAATAAAATCAGATTGGTGAAGGAAATCCCTCCCAATCCTTGTATGTAAGTAATAACAACAAATAAAATAAAACCTAAACCCTCTAAGCTTGATCTCCTTGTAGAATCCTCCATAGTTCTTCCTTTCTTGCTCCCATGGCTTCCTTCTCTCCAACCTGTAAATTTGACAAAAGAAAATAGACCAAATGAGGAAAATAGAATAAAGGAAAGACTTTATTAAAATTCATAAAGATTTTTAGGGCTAGTTTGGAACCCTAGGATCTAGTGGCCAAGATTGTTTTGATCTAAGGGTGGAGGATTAACCCTACTTTGTTTGGTAGAAATGTATTTTAAATGTTTATATTAAATCCTTAAGGGTATGTGTAGATGGGTGAATGGGGCCATTTAATTGCCTTAGAGTGTTAAACCTTTATTAGTTCTTAGCAAGCCTTAGGAAGTCAATGAAAAGGACTCTAAGTTAATAGGATAATAAATTTAATAAATTAACATAAGGTTAACCTTTCTAGGATTGAATATTAACTAAAGAGAAGAAAACATTTAACTATGTAAATTAATCTATGGTACCTTCCTAATGTATAATGGATTAATGGACCTTAGAGATAAATTTGATGATATGTTAACTTTTTAACTAGACTTGGTTCTTCAATCGTAAAGATGAGTTTATTGGTATAACTTAATTTAATGAACTCTAAGGGTCAAACACCCTTGTAACCTTCTTATAACTTAAACAAAAAAATATTCATAATTTTCGGGTTAAGTGTTAAGTTTTAAGTGTTAGCGCGTTTTGAAATCGTCATTTTGGTGGCATTACAAAAGTAAGGATGGATTAGCTCGTTGGGCTGGGTCGTGGGGTACACCTACATATAAAAAATAATATTATTAATAACATTTTAAAATTAGAATTTTCTTAAAGTTAATAAAAATTAAAAATTAAGAAAAAAATTAATAAATTCAAAATTCAAAACTTTATAATTTTTTTCAAATATATGAATTACTAAAAATCTATTAAAATTGATAAAAATTAATTAAAGTTAGAATTTTATAAAAATAATAAAGAGAATTATTATATTAGAATTTCCTTAAAATTGATAAAATTCAAAATTCAAACTTTATAATTTTTTTGAAAAATAAGAATTAATAAAAATCCATCAAAATTGATAAAAATTAATGAAAATTAGAATTTTATAAAAAATAATAAAAAGAATAACTATATAGCAATGGATGTGTGCATCCTAGGGGACTAGTCTTGCCTCAGCTCGCCCCTTCTTGTCCCCAATTTGACAAAATGTAAGACCAAGGTAAGGATGGGTTAGCTCATTGGCCAGGGGCCGTGAGGATACCCCTTCATATAAAAAAATATTAATAAAATTTTAAAATTAGTATTTCCTTAAAGATAATAAAAATTAAAAATTAAAAAAAAATTAATAAAATATAAAATTCAAAACTTTATAAATTTTTTGAAAATATGAATTAATAAAAATCTATCAAAATTGATAAAAAATTAACGAAATTTAGAATTTTATAAAAATAATAAAGAGAATCACTATATTAGAATTTCCTTAAATTTAATAAAAATTAATAAAATTCAAAAATTTATAATTCTTTTAAAAATAGGAACTAATAAAAATCCATTAAAATTGATAAAAATGAATTAAAATTAGAATTTTATGAAATATAGGAATTGATAAAAATCCATTAAAATTGATAAAAATAATTAAATTTAGAATTTTATAAAAAGTAATATTCAGAATTATCATATTAGAATTTCCTTAAAATTAATAAAATTCAAAATTCAAACTTTATAAATTTTTTGAAAAAGAAGAATTAATAAAAATTCATCAAAATTGATCAAAATTAATTTAAATTAGAATTTTATAACAAATAATAAAAATAATAACTATATAAAGAATGGATGTGTGCATCCTGGGACTAATCTTGTCTCGGTTCACCTCTTCGTTGTCCCAACTTGGCAAAATATAAGACCAAGGTAAGGATGGGTTAGCTCGTTCTGCGCTAGGTCTGCGAGAGTACCCCTTCGTATAAAACAATAATATTAATAAAAATTAAAAATTAAATTAGAATTTCCTTAAAGTTAATAAAAATTAAAGATTAAGAAAAAAATTAATAAAATTTAAAATTCAAAACTTTATAAATTTTTTGAAAAATATAAATTAATAAAAATCTATCAAAATTGATAAAAATTAACGATAGTTAGAATATTATAAAAAATAATAAAGACAAACAGTAAAGGGCAAGCTAACCCAACCCAATAAGTTAACTCATACTTACCTTGGTCTTACATTTTGCCAAGTTGGGAACAAGAAGAGGCGAAATGAGGCAAGACTAGTCCCTCAGATGCACAAAACCATTCTTATATCTGATTACTCTTTATCATTTTTTATAAAATTCTAGTTCTAATTAATTTTTATCAATTTCGATAGATTTTTATTAATTATTATTAATTTTAAGGAATTTATAAACTTTAAGAAAATTCTCATATAATAATTCTCTTTGTTATTTTTGTAAAATTCTAAATTTAATTAATTTTTATTAATTTTTATCAATTTTTATGGATTTTTATTAATTCCTATATTTCAAAAAAAAAAAGTTCTGAATTTTGAATTTACTTATTTTTTTCTTAATTTTTAATTTTTATTTATTTAAGGAAATTCTAATTTTTAAATTTTATTAATATTTTTTTATATACGTAGGAGTGCCCCACGGCCCAACCAACGAGCTAATATATCCTTACCTTGGTCTTACATTTTGCCAAGTTGCAGATAGGAAGGGGCAAGTGAGGAAGTAGTACTAATCCCCAGGATGCACACAACATTGTTATATAGTTATTCTCTTTATTTTTTTTATAAAATTCTAATTTTAATTAATTTTTATCAATTTTGATGGATTTTTATTAATTCCTATTTTTCAAAAAAATTTATAAAGTTTTGAATTTTGAATTTTATTAATTTTTATTAACTTTAAGAAAATTCTAATGTAGTAATTTTCTTTATTGTTTTTTATAAAATTTTAACTTCAATTACAATTATGAAGTTTTGAACTTGATTGTTTCTTTTTCTTTATTTTTATCAACTTTAAAGAAATTCTAATTTTAAAAAAATCAAAGTTTATTATGTTTTAATAGGAAGGGGTACTCAAAGAAATTCAACGAGCTAACCCATCCTTACCTTGGTCTTACATTTTGCCAAGTTGGGGATGGAAGAGGCGATTTAGGGCAAGACTAGTCCCATAAGATGCATACTGACCCCCCGCAACTCACATACATCAATACATTAATTTGAATTTTTGTTTTTAATTCTAATTTTTAGTTTTAATTTTGACTTTCATTATTATTATTATTATTATTCTATTTAAATTTTTTTTGACAATAATTATATTTTACTATTAAAAAAATTCTTCATTTAGTAAGAGTTTTTATTTACATTTTTTTCATTTTTATTAATATTCTTTAATTTTTAATTTTCTTAAAATTTTACGTTTTGAATTTGATTGTTTCTTTTTCTTAATTTTTATCAACTTCAAAGAAATTCTAATTTAAAAAAAAAAAATCAAAGTTTATTATTTTTTGATAGGAAGGGATACCCCAATGAGCCCAACGAGCTAACCCATCCTTACCTTAGTCTTACATTTTACCAAGTGTGGACGAGAAGAGGCGAGTTGGGGTAAGACTAGTCCCCTAGGATGCACACAATTCCCCACAACTCACATACATCAATACATTAATTTGAATTTTTGTTTTTAATTCTAATTTTTAGCTTTAATTTTTGACTTACATTTTTATTATTATTACTATTATTATTTTATTTAAATTTTTTGACAATAATATATTTTACTATTAAATTTTTTTCTTCATTTAGTAAGATTTTTTATTTAAATTATTGTTTTTTCTCATTTTTATTAATATTGTTTAATTTTTAATTTTCTTAAAATTATGAAGTTTTGAATTTGATTGTTTCTTTTTCTTAATTTTTATCAACTCCAAAGAAATTCTAATTTAAAAAAAAATCAAAGTTTATTATTTTTTTATAGGAAGGGGTACGCCTGCAACCGAGCCCAACGAGCTAACCCATCCTTACCTTGGTCTTACATTTTTCCAAGTTGGGAACTGTAGTGCTCACTTCCCTTCGACACCTTTTGATATTGATTATGACATTGTTGACTATATTTATGAACATTATTGTAGCTTTTGAGTTGGTATGACATTAGATATTAGAGATCATGGAGTTGTTGATTTTGATTCATAAATGATGCATGTGGATAATTGGAGACATTTTATACTTATGTTGTTATGATGTTGACATGGTGTGTGTGTGTGTTATTTCATCATATTGAGTAGACCTAGAAAATTGAATTAATCTTGTGATCTTATGATTATGGATGAAATTGTAAATGATGTCGTTACTTGCTTGATGATGTTTTGATTTATATATATATATATATATATATATATATATATATATATATATATATATATATATATATATATATGACTTTGGAGTTATATTGTATATTTATTTTGGATGATTTGATGTAACCACAAGGCCGAAGGAGGTATTTGTGTTTTGTAGATAAACATGTTACAACAAATATTGGGGATTGGAGGCCAACCACATTGGAATTCTAGATGAATTTAACAAGGGTCACCATGGCAATGTGTATTTGTTATGTGTGTGTGTTTGAATTTTTGTTAGGGGTTCCCATGGGGGGATCACCTTTGAATGTGACCAAGGGGTTAGGTGTATTCTTTTATTTAGTTTCTTTTGTTTAATTTTGGTATGTGATTTTAGTGATGTATTTCCCTTTATTATTTATTTCATTTGTGTCTAGATTAGTGAGTAATCATGTTGTTAAATAAATTAAATGGGTCAAAAGAATGCATTTATTAGAGTTGTTGGCTCTTGGTTTATGTGTTGTAAGTGATGTGTAAGTAACCTTGGGTGTGAAACACTCCACCTTCCTTTTGAAATTCAGATTTGTCCTTAGGGACTGATTTTGGAGGCTTGTGGGACAAGTTAAATTTGTCCCACACCTCTTAAATTGTTACACCAACCCTACCTATGGGTTAGAGGGTCAAAATTAGCCCTTATTATGTATTTTGAGAAGACAAATCATAGGTTTTTATTGCACCTTCTTGCATAAAATTAATTTTGGTCCTTGGGGTGTGGACTTGGATTGTGTGTGTAAGTAAAAGGGTCATTTTATTCACCCACTTATTAATTATGCCTTGGAGTTGAAGTTGACTTGTGAGGTGGAGTTGAGGATGAGTGATATGGCATCCTACATGGAGCCACCTCATCCTCCTCTCTCCCTTTTCTATTTATTGGAATTCTTTTACTTTTTTGAGATTAATTCATGTTGGTCTAATGCTCTTGAAATTAGAGAGATAGGATTTTGAAAGTTTGTGAAATTGTTGGTACTTTGGGATTGTTTTGATTTAAAGAAGCTTTGCGGTTGAACTTTTCGATTAAGCTCTATCATGGAGAGGTAGGAGCTTGACTCTTGTAAAAAGGTTTTCTTTCTATATTGTGCTTATGTGAATGTTTTTAATGTTTGGTATGATGGTTGGTTGGGTAGATTGCCTAAGTGTGGTGTAGGAGAAAACTATGGAGATATTTTGTGGGGAAGCATAACAGTTGTGGGGAGGAATAAGAGTTATTTGTGGAGGGATTTTGGGTTGGGTGTTCCACCTTGGACAAGAAATAGCTTGCATTTCTTACTTTTGGGGGAGGCATAAGAGAATGGGGAGGCATAAGAGTATGTAGGGGTTTGAGATGAATATTTTGGCAGGTTTTTAAGGTGGTCACTCATTCTCCATTGGGAGGTATAAGCAGCTTCCCCAATAGATCTTGCTCTTTTTTCCTTTATGTGATGAGGCCTTGTATATTTTGTTATCACCCTTCTTGTGACTGTAACTGCATTTTATTTTGGATTATGATATGATTGTGAAATCTGTTGTGTTGTTGAAGTTTGTCTTGTTGCCATGATTTGAATCCATTTCCTATTAGAATGTGGTTGGGGCTCAGGGGAAATTGAGGATGGTTTCTCCTCTTCATTGGAATTATTGGTTGGGTGGAGAGTGTTGCCTCTCTCCCTTTTCTTTGTTGTGACCAAATGAGATCGGCGGATCTCTCTTGTTGCTATTTCTTAGAGCTGTGTATGAAGACAAATCTTGCAGTTCTCCTTGGGTTCCCTTATTGTAAAATTTCCCACTCTAAGTGGATGACTTTGTAATAATATTTGTAGTGAAAAGCTCTCTTTTTTTATATGAAAGTTGTATTTGTATGTGAAAAAGGAATGAGAAATATTTATTTGGCATATTTTGGCAAACAGAAAAGAAGTGTAAAAGGAATTATTTCATTTAATTGAATGTTGATTCACCTTTCATCAAATGGTGTTACTCTTGTTTAAAACTTGTTGTATGTATATTGTAAACTCTCTGTTGAAGGTTGGAAATGCCTGTGTTAAAATTATTACATTCCTCTGTATTATTTGAAGGGCACGTTTTGAAAATAGAATTGATTTTCACATATTGATTAAAGGAAAGTTGAACATTGTAAATTTAGAATGGAATGAACTTAAATGTTTAAAGCATGGAAAATGAAATAGATAAATATCCAATTTGAAATACGTGGATCTCTATTAGATTGTTTCAAACCTGCAATAAATGTCAGAAAAATATACAGTACCTTGCAACTATGAAAGACAAAATGAAAACTTAAAATGAACTAAGGATGATCAAAATGCATCCCAAAATAGTTTGTATTGCTCAAGAAATTTACTTAGAACTTTATTAATCGAGCTAGAGGAAAAAAAACACCTTTATCGAGAAAAGAGAAAGGAAATAAATCCATTTTGAAATCCCAACCATAATCAATTAATCCTTGCAAATCCATCCAATTTATATCAAGTGCGATCCTCCATGTTTTTTTGGCATGTTGAAGAAGAAAGAATGGTGGATCGAATCAAGTCTGGTAGTTGAAAAAGTTTAATTCACGTTTTAATGGTAGAAAAGACGTTTTTGTCAAATTCACACACTTAAGTTTGTCAAAAATAATTTTGATGTTTCCTATGAAAAGAGGAGTTTGAGCCCTTTCCAAAAAGTCCTCATTTTCTCAAATCTGAGCTTCCAGTCGAAAGTTATGGCCTTCTGAAGTTTTGACATCGTTTGGTTCAAAAAAAAAACTAACTGTCAAAAATGAAATTTTTGTAAATCGGATCCGTAGGCCGAAAATTACTTAGGGAACTTTTTACAAAAAGGAAAAAGTCACAAGTTCTCTCGTGGCTCCGCAAGCCTAACTTTTCCCTTTGGAAAAAAAAAATACTTCTACGGGTTCGGGCCCACACTTTCAAACTTGCTTTTTTTTTTAAATGGCGACAATCTCTAAGTCTCCCGACCATGGCTGCCACACCTGCAACGAATGAGGGTCTCCGCCACATGGCTTCTTTAGGCTTTGGTAAAGGTGCGGATTGTTTTAGACCTTATCACTTTTGGAAAAAGATTGGAAAAAAATTCCTAAGTTTTCCGCCGACGCGCCTTCCCGCAAATTACTATTGGACTGACACGTGGATTCGCTTGGCATCGACGGAGGTGCAGTTATTTTTAACCTTCGCGCTTTTGAACATAAAAGCCAACATTTCTAAGTTTTCCTGAAGGTCCACTTCACGCTTGTAGATTTTGGGCCAAACATGTGGCACCCCTAGGCGTCGGCGGAGGCGCGGATGTTTTTAAACCTTTGGTCCTTTTAACAAAGAGAGTTAAAATCCAAAATTACCTCGGCAACCTACCTTTCCATATTGGCTCCAAATTTTGGACACGTGTCTCTTGCAGGCTTGGAAAAATTTCTTCCATCAACGAGAAGCCTCGCCGCGGGCTTCATGGTGCACAAATGAAAATTGCGCTTTTAGCTAAAAGTGCAAAGCGCCAAATGACTTCTTAAGTCCACCGGCCTGGAACCTTTCCCAAGTGAAAAGTCATCCCTGGACCCACAGGTCCCGCCTTTGGGGAAAATTTCTTCCCCATGCCCGCTAGCTTGTAACTTAAGAAATATGAGGAGTTAGGAGTTCTTTATATCTTGGAAAGGGAAAAAATTTCTTATCTAATGAACATGTTTTCAGTAAAACTTAAGTGTGTTAATTATGTGAAAAATTAAGTTGAAGTGCAAAGATGATTTTGAGAGTGGGTAAGTAGAAAATTACTCATTTTTAACTTAAATGTTAAACTCTAAAGCATGAGTTGACTTTTTTTAAGGTGTGGTGTCCACTTCCTTCGACACCATTTTGATTTGTTGTTTTCAATACTGGTTACTTCACTTATGGATTTATTATAGCTTCTTTGATTTAGCATGCTAGTAGATATCATAGACATTAAACTGTTATTGATTTGATCCTTATATGATGCATATGGTCTACTGGAGACATTTGATGATAATATTGGTATACTTTTGACATGGTTATTTATCTTTAATTTCGACATGTGATATATTTAATCATATTAAGTAGATCTTGATAATTGGATTAATGTGATGATTGTTTTGACATAGATGAAATGTGGAATAGAAATGTGCTATAAATTGTAAGTGATATCATATTTGCATAGATGATAGTAATTCATGTATAGTTGATTTTAGATTATATTGTATATTTGACATGAATGTTTTAATGCGGCCACGAGGCCGAAGGAGGTATTCTCTGTTTTGCAGGTATATTATATTCACAATAATATCGGGGGAGTGGAGACCAACCACATCGGAATTTGAGAAGAATCCAACTAGGGTCACCGTGGCAACATGTAATTGTGTGTGTGTTAGAATTATTTGGTTAGGGGAAAATTGTGACCTAGGGGCCATGTGTTGTTTTGTTTTAATTTTCCCTTTCTATTATGTTAGTATGTGTTTCCTCTTAGTAAGTGAAATTTTACTTTTTTATTATTTATATTTTTGGATTGGTGTGTACCCCTTTATTAGTCTTAGGTTGTAATGTCTTAATTAAATTAATTTGAATTTGTTTTAAACTAATTAAAAGATGTGACCAAAAAGGAGTTCATTTATTAGGATTGATTTACTTTGGATTTTGTGTTGAGTGATGTGTGTTTGAGTTTTGAGTGTAGCACACTCTACACCACATGGGAAACTCTGAATTTGGCCTTAGAGGCCAAATTTGGAAACTTGTAGACAATTCAAACTTGTCTCACACCTCTTAAAAGTCCATGCCAACCCTACATATGCGTTGGGAGGTCAAATTTAGGCTCTTTTAAATGTTTGAGGGGATAAAAGGGTAAAATGATAATTGCACTTCCTTTCAAATATTTAATTTTGTAATTTGAGGGGAGTGGGCTTAGATGGAGTGTGTAAGGTGTTTGTCATTCCTCCGACCACTCATTAATTGTGCATTGGAATATGAGGTTGTCCAAGTGATGTGGAGTGGAGTGGAGAGGAAATGAGGTGGCATCCTACTGGAGCACATCACCCCTCCCTCTCCTTTCTCTATTTATTGAATTCTTGTTGCTTGTTTTGAGGTTGGATGATCATTTTTAGTCTCTTGAATTTTTGGAGAGTGGGAGGATTTTTACGGAGTTTGTGAATTTTCTTTGGAGCTTGTGGATACTTGTTGATTTTTGGAGCTTGTGAATGCTTGTTTGCTCTTTGAAGAAGTTTGGAACTTCATACTTGAACTCGTAGCACCACAAAAGACGACGCCATTCACGACAACGACAACGACGCGCCACAAACAAACAACCCGAAAATGCGACAATTTTTTTTTTTAAAGTAAGTTCAGGTGAGTCCGCACATGAGCTGCTCTGCCACAATAATCACAATAAAGCTTCGTGATCAAAGATGTTTAATTTAATCTCATTCGACGTTCCACAAGAGATAAAGAGGGTCGTCATTGAGTTAATTAGACTAATGTCTGATAATGTCGTAATAACAATATTTCTGAAAGTTGACTCCAGAGTATGATATAATTTATTTTGAAGTGAATACACTAACCATTCAATTTTTATAATACTTCGCATTATTATACCGAGCTGACTCAATTTGTTATTGGCCAATTCAATTGGACTACCTGCTTCACTGATTTGTTATTGGGCAAGTTCATTGTAGTGGGTGAGTTGTTAATTACGTGCCTCGGCGAGCTCTCTATTCAACTTGGCGGACAGAGTCATGGACCTTGGCTTTCATACATATATGCCACCGCCCACATCTTATTTAACTCCGCCTTTAAATATCTACAGCAGCTCGGTCGATAACAGTTATGCTCCCACCGTTGTGGTAATAATTTGGGCACCTCGCTATATAGTTCGACCACTATACCACGTGGTAGCAGGAGGGAGTTGGTGTGGCAATGCCACTATTATATTATATAGAATTTTATACTTAGTTTTCTCTATACTTTTAAGTATGAGATATATCAATAAGGACAGATTTGCTTTGATTGATTGTAGTGACATATAAACATTTTACAATTAAAAACGTATTAGAGTGATGATTGTGAAGGTGGGTGTGGCGCACTAGGATTTGAATTTGAGTTTAAAAAGAAAACTTGGGGTGGGTGGCTTTAATAGCCACCTGCCATTCATTTAAAACCCCTCCATGCGTGCAAGTCACTTCCCTAGCCGCATGTCATTTACTTATTAGATTTTGCAAATCATTTTACTTACCAAGTCGGCCTGTTGTTGGATATTGCCCTGGCTGTGCAAATTAATATGGTGGTTAAGAATGAAGCCACATGACGAGTAGCAGTGAAAACGCCGTTCATTCGCCTGCAACCGCGTGGGAAAACAAAACGAGGAGGTTACGGGCGAGGCGCAGTGGATTACCATCACTTTCGTTGGAGTCTTTGCAAGGTGTAAGCTTGGCGGGGAGTCCACACCCACCGAGGCGAATAGGTAGCAGGCGCGCAAGAAAACAAATTGTCCAACTATGTTGTTATCTGTTTAGTATTGAATAATAGTTTTTTTTTTTTTGTTAAGACGCTTAAAGAGAAATGGGAGGATGTTTCCATAGAGCTCAAACAATGGCTTAATTCATTTGCTCCCATCAAGGCGTCTATTATATCTGAAGCTAAAATGGTTTAAAAGTTGGGAAAAATAATGGAAGTAGGGCATTGTTGTTAATATTGGTGGTTTTAGTTGCACAACAAAGCTCCTTTGCTGCCCCTACACAACAAAAGCCTCCCGATCCTTATTTCCCTTACTTGATAATAAGTAATATTTAATACGACTTGATAATAATGTTGTTATTTGTCCAGTATTGAATGCATTCTCAAAATTCTGGGATTCACCTTCTAGATATTATTTTTCTTCTCCCCAAAACGACTGAGGGACAGTGAGAGTGTTACCCGAAGACCGGAAGAAATTTATCACAGGATTCTCTAATAAGACTCTCGCATGTTTTACAGTGAAGCTCGAGGTGGAGGGTCACAAAGAGGCGGATCTGTTTCATATATAAAAACAATTTCATGGAGTACAGTTTGCTTCGTAGTTAATTGGACAGTTCATACGTAGGTTTTGTTTTTATATGTATAAACACTTATTAGTATACCTGGTTAATGTATAAGAATATAATTAGTATCTTGGCATATTACAATTTACTAATAGTAGTTCCATTAAGTTTAATATTACTGTAATATGAATTATATTTAAAATATCAGTTTTTTCTTTATTAATTTGCAAATAATTTTGTAATAGATTCATAAATGAAGAAAGAAAAACTTGATAGAGCTAGAGCATAGATTTCTTAATTGACATATTTACAACTATCTAAAACTTAAGTTTTTTTTTTTTTTTTTTATCAACAAGGCAAGAGATAATGCACTATGTTTCCAACCTTTTCAATACATCACTTTCAAGTAAACAAACAAAAATTTAATATAGTTTCTTTTGTAATTTTCTTCCAACATTCCACAAAAAAATTTCAACAACCTTTCCAATAAGCTTTAGAGTAAGAATTACTACAATTCAACAACCAACATCCTCATATGAGGTTCTAAGCCAAGTAAGAAGGAGAGTAATTAGATTGTCTTTCTTTCAACTTTTGATTCCATCTCCATTACAAGCTTACTAACGAAGTTTCAAAAACTACTTTCCTTCAACATTTTGTTATAACACTTTCTACTTCATGTGGAAACAAATTTACAATAATGGAAGCTAAAATACAAAGCAATATTACATTTTTCCTCCACTCAAGGTGGGTAAAGTACATGGTGGTTTCACATTTGTCAACAACAAGGTACCAATGCTCCAAATATCAACAAGGTGGCTCCTCCATAGTTTGCTCGATTCACAACAAAATAAGGGGAGAGGCAACGCTCTCCTCCCAACCAAATACCCAATGGAGAAGAGAAGCCATCCTCTCCATTGGCCCCCGAGCCCCAACCACATCACAATGGGAGAGAATCCAACTCATGGCAACTACAAGCTTCCACATGACTAAACATAACATTTCACATGCATTCCATATTCCTTCAAAACAAGAGAATCAATAATCACAACAAGAGGGAAAACAATCACAACAACTAGTCACAAGGCTTACCAAGAAAGCCACAAGAGTAAGACATATGGGGAAGCCACTTATGCCTCCCAATGGGAATGGGTGCCACCTAAAAGCCTCCAATGCAAACACAATACCCCTAACAACTCTTATGCCTCCCTCAAGTACCCCTTATCCCTCCATTCACTCTTATGCCTCCCTCAACTCTTATGGCTCCCTCAAAGTAAAACAAGAAGAAATGCAAGCATTTCTCTTACAAGGTGGACACCCAACCCAAGCTCCCTCCTCAAGCACATGATCTCTTATGCCTCCCTCAATTAAGCTCCCCATAGTCTCCTCTCACTCCCAACTTAGGCATTCTACCCATTCCCAACAAGCATTCCAAACAACAACATTCAACACAACATAAAAATACATTCATATGACAAAAGAAACATAATGCAACAAAGGGGAAGCTCCTACCTTTCCATGGTAGAGTTTGCTCCAAATATGAAATCTCAAATCCCTCCAAGGATCAAGCAAGCATCCACAAGCTCCAACAAAGTTCTCACAAGTATCCACAAGCTCCAAAAATTCACAAGCTCCTTCCAAATCCTCTCCTCTCCAAAATACAAAAAGACTAAAACATGAAAACTTCCAACCCCCAAAACAAACAAGAGGCTCAAATAAATAGAGAAAAGAGAGGGAGGGATGATGTGGCTCCAAGTAGGATGCCACCTCCTTTTCCCTCCACTCCACATCATTTGGTCAACATCAAATTCCAATGCACCATTAATAAGTGGTTGAAAGAAAGGCAAGCAACTTGCACACTCCAACTAAGCCCACTCCCTCAAAGGACAAAATTAAATTTGAAAGAAAGTGCAATTAATATTTTTACCCTTTTATCCCCTCAAAACACCTTAAAGACCCTAAATTTGGCCTTCCAACCTATAAGTAGGGTTGGCATGGGGTTTTAAGAGGTGTGGGACAAGTTTGACTTGTCCACAAGCTTTGAAATTTGGCCTCAAAGGCCAAATTCGAGTTTCCCATGTGGGGTAGAGTGTGCTACACTCAAACTCAAACACACATCAATCCACACAAAATCCAAAGTAAATCAAGGTTAATAAATGAACTCTCTTAGGTCACATCTTTTAATTAGTTTAGGACAATTTTCCATTTAACTTAATTAACCCACTACAACCCATGGCTAATAAAGGGGTAAACTCCAATCCAAGAAAAATGAATAATAACATAAGTAAAAATTTCACTTACTAAGAGCAACACATACTAACATAGTAAAAAGGGAAAAAAATTAAACAAACAACACATGATCCCTAGGTCACAGTTTTCCCTTTACCAGATAATTCTAACACACACACAATTACTTGTTGCCATGGTGACCTTAGCTGGATTCTTCTCGAATTCCGATGTGGTTGGTCTCCACTCCCAAAGATTGTTGTGAATATAATATACTTGCAAAGAGCAGTAAAATACCTCCTTCACTTTGGCCGCATTAAAACATTCATGCCAAATATACAATATAATCTAAAATAATCAACACCTGATTCACTATCATCTATGCAAGTACGATATCACTTAACACTTTCTAGCACATTCTTATTCCACATTTCATTTATATCAAAACGATCATCACATTAGTCAAATTATCAAGTTCTACTCAATATGATTAAATATATCCCATGTCAGAATTAAGATAAATATCCCTGTCAAAAGTATACAAATATCATCATCAAATGTCCACCAGTAAACCATATGCATCATATAAGGATCAAATCAATAATAGTCCCATGTCAATGATATCTACTAACATGCTAAAACAAGAGGTCATAATAATCCATAGTGAAGTAATCAGTCTCGAAAACAACAAAACAAAATGAAGTCGAAGGGAAGTGGGCACTACAGAACAAGCTCTACCATGGAAAGGTAGGAGATTCACCTTTTTATATTATGTTATTGTTACATGTATGTGTGTATATGTTTGTTGAATGTTGTTTTTTTGAAATGCTTGTTGGGTATGGGTAGAATGCCTAAGTTAGGAGTGGGAGGAGACTATGGGGAGTCTATTTGAGGGAGACATAAGAGATCATGTTCTTGAGGAGGAGTTTGGGTTGGGTGCCCACTTAGTATGAGAAATGCTTGCATTTTCTTCTTGTTCTTACTTTGAGGAGCCATAAGAGTTGAGGGAGGCATAATAATTGTTAGGGGTATTGTATTTTTCATTGGAGACTTTTGAGGTGGCACCCATTCCCATTGAAGGCATAAGTGGCCTCCCATAGGTCTTACTCTTTTGGATTTCTTGATAAGCCTTGTGACTTTGTTGTTTTGAGTGTTTTCCTCTTGTTGAGTTGTTGATTGTGTTTTGAATGAATATGGAATGAATGTGAACTTTTATGTTAAGTTGTATGGAAACTAGTAGTTGGCATTAGTTGTGTTTTCTCCCATCAGTAATGTGGTTGGGGCTCGAGGGCCAATGGAGAGGATGGCATCTCTTCTCCATTGGGTATCTTGGTTAGGAGGAGAGCGTTGCCTCTCCCCTTATTTTGTTGTGAATCAAGAAAACTATTGGAGGAGCTATTTTGTTGGTGCTTGGAGCTTGGAGTCTTGTTGGTGACCATGTGAAAACTACCTTTTTATTTTACCCACTTAGAGTGGAAGGAATTGTAATAATATGGTTCTTTCCTTGTGTACATTTTGGTATGTTTACCCCACTTCAAGTGGAGGAAATTTGTAATGGCATTGTCAAAGAAAGTTGTTATCCTATTGTTGTTATTGAGATTGCATTGCATGGGAAAAGAAAGAAGAAATAATGTATTGTAAAGATAGTTGCAAGTAGTAAAAGAAAGTAAATTCACATTGTTGAAATCTTGAATGTATTGAAAGATTGATCTACTATACAATGGAAAAGAAAGTATATTTGCATTAAGTAGTTATTGTATTGTAAATATGAGAAAGAAGAAAATGTAGAGATTGTTATAAGTTGTTTTGTTGCAAAATATCATTTTATAGAAAACAAAGTGAATATGGTTATTTTGAAGGAATGAACATTGTAGTAAAATGGAAGAGAAAATAAGTTAGATTGCATGGTATGTAGAAATGTTGTTTTTATAGTAGAAAATGACTAAAGAATGAAATAGATTTATATTCATTTTTTGCTTGTAATGAAAAAGAAAGACTTAGTTAAACAAAGAAAAATTATTCTTGTAAGTAGATGAAGTTAATAGAAAAGAAAACACATAAAATGAATAGATTTAGCTAAGAAATGAATAAATGAGCAATAAATATCAAATCTGGAACTTGAAATAAATAAAAACAAATCAAGGATGCATTTTTACACCCTTTAACAACTTTAAGTTTTTGTAAAAATCTCGGCTTTAAAGTTATGTTATTCGAAACATGATCATCGCCTTGTGCAGGCAATTGATCCTATGTTTGTCACCCAGCCAGGGCGGCGGTCATGTGTTTGTCACCCAGCCAGGGTGGTGGTCCTGTGTTTGTCACAAGGCGTGGCGGCGGCGGTCGGTCTGTCATATGTGAATTCTACGGATCCGTGTGCGTGTGTAAAATGTAATCATTTTCTCTAATTCCTAAGTGTAAAAAGATTAATTATAATGCTTCCAGCAAGTAAATAAAGATGAATACATAGAGGTGTGACACCAAAACTCTCTAATTGTGAATCTAAAAGTATTTCTTCATTTATATCAAAGGGGGTAGGATTTTGCCCCAAATTTAAAACCCAATACTCTAAAATATGAAATAAAAAAAAACTAGATTGGAGGAGGAAACCCCTCCCAATCCTTGAAAGAAATAAATTACATAAACAAAAGACTAATTAAGCTAAGTCTAAACTAAATCTTCTTCAAGAATCCTCCATGGCTTCTTTCTCCCCAACTCGTAAATTTAACAAAAGAAATTGAAGCAAATGAGAAGGATAGAATAAGAAAAGGTTTTAATAGACTTCCATAAGGATTTTAGGGCTAAGTTGGGAACCCTATAATCCAGTGGCTAAGATGGTTTTGATCTAAGGTTGGAGAATTGACCCTATCTTTTTAAAAAATAAAGTAATTTTAAATATTTATTTTCAAACCTTAAAGGTATGTGTAGATGGGTGAGTGGGGTCTTTTAATTACCTAGTGGTGTGGTGTCCTTAGGACCTTAGTTGTGTAGGATTGTATTAAAAGGGGTTCTTTAAATTATTAAAGAAATGAATTTAATAGTTGAGTATAAGGTTAACCTTATTAGGATTGAGCTTAATGGAAAGAGTAGAAGACACTTATTTAAATGAATTAAACCATGTTACCTTCCTTATGACTGTTGATTAATGTACCCTACAAGTTTTGTGAAAATGTACCTAATAACTAGACTTGGTTGCTCGATCTTCAATCTAAGTTAAGTAATGTAAGTAATTTAACAAATCGTAAAGGTAGAGCACCCTTGCATCATTCTTGTCAGACAAATAACTCCCCTCTTAAAAAAAAAAATTAGTCTCATTTTCACGTTAAACATTTGTTTGAAGTGAGTTCTTGGAACGTCTTTTTGTGGGCATTACATAATGAGTCACGTCATGAAATAAGAATTTTTTTATCCCATATAAATAAGAACCTTGGTTATTGTTTAGACCTAGTGAAATTAAAAACCTTGGACATTTAATTGTTTTGGCCCCTTTGACCCTCTAAAATTAATTATGGAATCTTTAATTATAGTATTAATTTAATTATTTATTAAATTAACACCTAAGAGAAATTTAACTATATTTGGATTAATTATACTCATTAATTTTGTAATTTAGATCTAATGTTTTATTACAACAAGAAAATTTCATTTATTAAATTATAATTGACTTTGAATTTTTGTTGGACAACCGCTACTTGAAACTTGGTGGTCACACTTTTCAAAAAAAAAATATTCCATAATTTTTCTATTTAAATGTCGGTTGTTAATGGGTCTCGAGTGGTCATTTCTTTTTCACGGGCGTTACAAGGACATGAAGAGGCAAGTTGGGACAAAAACTAGTCCCCTAGGATGCACACAACCCCCGCAACTCACATACATCAATACATTAATTTAAATTTTTATTTTTAATTCTAATTTTTAGTTTTAATTTGTGACTTTCATTTTTATTATTTTTATTATTATTTTATTTAAATTGTTTTGACAATAATTATATTATACTATTAAAAATTCTTCATCTAATAAGAGTTCTTATTTAAATTATTGTTTTTTCTCATTTTTATTAAATATTCTTTAATTTTTAATTTTCGTAAATATTAAGTATTGAATTTTGATTGTTTCTTTTTCTTAATTTTTATCATCTGTAAAAAAATCTAATTTTCAAAAATAATTTTACGTTTATTATATTTTTATAAGGAGTACCCTCAAAATGAGCCCAACGAACTAACCCATCCTTACCTCGGTCTTACATTTTGCCGAGTTAGGGACATGAAAAGGCGAGTTGGGGCAAAGGTCGGTCCTCTAGATGCACACAACCTCCCACAACTCACATACATCAATACATTTATTATTATTTTATTTAAATTGTTTTGACAATAATTATATTATACTATTAAAAATTCTTCATCTAATAAGAGTTCTTATTTAAATTATTGTTTTTTTCGATTTTTATTAAATATTCTTTAATTTTTAATTTTCGTAAATATTAAGTATTGAATTTTGATTGTTTCTTTTTCTTAATTTTTATCATCCGTAAAAAAATCTAATTTTCAAAAATAATTTTATGTTTATTATATTTTTATAAGGAGTACCCCAAATGACCGAGCCCAACGAACTAACCCATCCTTACCTCGGTCTTACATTTTGCCGAGTTAGGGACATGAAAAGGCGAGTTGGGCAAAGACGGTCCTCTAGATGCACACAACCTCCCGCAACTCACATACATCAATACATTAATTTGAATTTTTGTTTTTAATTCTAATTTTTAATTTTAATTTGTGACTTTCATTTTTATTTTTATTATTATTATTATTAATACTTTATTTAAATTTTTGACGATAATTATATTTTATTATTAAAAAATTCTTCATTTAGTAAGAGTTTCTATTTAAATTATTGTTTTTTTCATTTTTTATTAATAATCTTTAATTTTCTTAAAATTATAAAGTTTTGAATTTGATTGTTTCTTTTTCTTAATTTTTATCAATTCCAAAGAAATTCTAATTTTCAAAAAAAATTCAAAGTTTATTATTTTTTGATAGGAAGGGGTACCCCAGTAGCAGAGCCCAACGAACTAAACCATCCTTACCTTGGTCTTACATTTTTTCGAGTTGGAGACGGGAAGAGGCAAGTTGGGGATGGGAAGAGGTGAGTTGAGGCAAAGACTAGTCCCCTACAAAGGTGCACAAAGCCCCCTCTATTGTTTTTTCTCATTTTTATTCATATTCTTTAATTTTTAGTTTTCTTAAAATTATAAAATTTTGAATTTTATTATTATTTTTCTTAATTTTTATCAATTCCAAAAAAATTCTAATTTTCAAAAAGAAAGATGCTTATTATTTTTTTATAAAAAGGGGTACCTAATGTAATTCCACGCCTGGGCATGAGTTTCCTTTCTCGCGGCTCCGCCTGGCGTGAAGGAGAAGTTGTTCCGTGAGGGGGGGTCTTGTTTTGTTATTTTTGGCAAGTGGTGTGTGGTTGGGCACCTCCACCAACTATCTTCATTTTTCAAACATACTAACTGTCACCAACCTACCATAATTTATACCCTGTCACCTCATTTTGACCTGCTCCTCCTTGGCATGTTCTCGATAGTGGATTCATTGATGGTGAAATGAAGGTCTGTCACCTGACGTTGCAAGGGTGGGTGTGGGTTGCCAAAATTGCCGCATGACAGCAACTTGTGGAGCGCAGAACTGAAATTCTCCTCGAGAAAGTGCCGTGAGGAAGTTTTTGGCGATATGCAGCAGCTACAGGGTAGAGAAGTAAACTTATCTCAGAAAATCAGTGGCCCAGAGAGAGCTGAGTGCGACAGCTGCTACAAGGCGAGCCCAAGGAACCGTTGGTGTTGATCCTGATGTTCTGGTTGCACGCGACCACAGTGGAGATCAGTTGTTGTAAAATCTTGCAGACTGTCCCTTCTCCTGTAAATGCGAATCCAATCTCTTCTTCCTCGCGTGCCTTTTTCCTTCCGCTTTGCCGTGGGTGAGGGCCTGTTAACACAAAATATGAACGTGGCTTTCGTTATCTCTCGACGCGTTTGGGGGAAGGAGCGCGAGAAAGTGGTCTGGGTTGTCTTCTTTTGGATGCATCGTATGAACATTAGCTATAATGTTTGGAAGGATTACTTATCCTTGAACTTGTATTATGGCCTGAAAAATTCGTTTTCTTCTCTTACTTCCGAGACGGGATGTGGGTGTTATTTGTTGGTTTGTTTCCTTCCTGAGTGGTCGAAGATGATTAAATTTAACCGGTTCATATGTTCAGAGCTCGTAGGGTTATACCCCCTGGACTATTTTCCTTTTTCTTTTGGTCATTTTATTGTCGGAATACTTGGGTATCATGAAAGGGGAAAATATATAATGTTCCTTTGTTTTTCATCCCTGTTTGCGTTGTTGGATATGTCGTTCTGCTTGTGCGCTCCAAGTTTATTGTTAGTAAAAATGTTAATGGAGGAATTTTTTTCATGGCAAATGAATCCACGCTCACATGACTCAGACGGTATTCTAAAAGGCGGAGCTTGTGGAAAATACGCCGATAAACATGTATGTCAAGTGCGGAAGCCTGGTAGATGCTCGTAAAGTGTTTGAAAAAATATTTGAACGAGATGTCTCTGCTCATGGACTCGATGATTATAGGGTTTTTACACAGAATGGATATGTCGATGAAGCTTTTAAACTTTAAGAAAATGCCTCAATCAAATGTTGTGTCTTGGAATGCGATGATAACATGGTTTCATACAAAGGGGTTTGTTGATAAAGCCCTCAAGCTTTTTCAGAAATGCCTCAAAGAGAGGTGGTTTCATGGAATGCCATGCTTGTGGAATTTGCTCGTAATGGGTTTGTTGATGAAGCTCAGTAAACTCTTCTAGGAAATGCCTCGACCGAACTTGGTTTCATGGAATGCAATGATTGCGGGATTCACACTGAGAATGGGCACTTTGAGGAGGCACTGAAGTTTTTTCGAGAAATGGAATTGGCATGAGTGAGGCCAAACTCAAAACCATTGCTCGTGTCTATGCATGCGGATCTCAGGAATGTTTATTGTTTCTTTTGCGTGGTATTTGGGACACCGTGTGGGTGAGAAGCGTGAGTTTTGTGGAGAAATAATCCCGGGACTGCTGGGAGAAGGGGTCCGCAGGATGGCCATGAGATATAGCGTTAAAACAGGCATGATAAGCTCTAACCCTCTCTCTTAATGATTTATTTCTTTTAGCATTTAGATAAATCAATATCTGCAACTTTGTTCGAATGTTTGTAGATGTGGGTTTCTTTTGGAATATGGATGTGTTTTTGTTTTACTAAATAGATAGCGTTTGGACTCGGATATCATATAACATGTATTTACGCATATTGACTCCTACTTGAAAGAGATGCTCAAAAAGAGACGAGTTTTCCAAATGACTTTTAATCATAATTGCATGAACCGATCTCTCCTCCTTTGATCTACCTTATTTACTATTTGAGTAGAAGAAATCTCTACATCAATTCTTGCCTCTTGATCTTATAATGTTGGGTTATCTTTTGCCTTGATTCTCCCTTTGAATGAGGGTTTCGTAGGAAATATTGCGGAGCATGAATGAGGTTTATAATTTTGCTTGTATTGTTTATATTATGTAGAACATGGCTTGAAAAAGGAATCTCCGATATGACTGTATTTGGGTTTTATTGTGGATTTATAATAATTTAAACTCCCATTGGGATTGGGGGCTTCTATTTGGGAAGAGTCATACTAGTTTAATTGGTCTTTCTAGATAGCTCCATCTGAGTCATTTGATTATCATTTACCTTGGGGATTATTGAAAACCCCTCACCAGGACCTCTACTATTACTATTACTATGAGCTTATTATTAGATTGGAACCCTCCTGAAGCATGCGTTAATGGGTTTTCTATGACCTCTATGAATATGTTATGCACGCAAGTCATTATCCTCTGTGGAAAATTATTTGGCTTAATTTTTGAGACACTACTTGGATCCTCGAATCGGTTAAAGTAATATTGGATACATCGACATTCCTCAAGTTTGATTGATATGTGATGCCCTCATGCATATGAATTCAGGCAATGCCTGAAATATGAAATTATAAATTTATCTTATACTTGACCTTGAAGCTTGTCGAAAGACATTTGGAAGAAAAACAGATGAATAGGGAAGTTAAGATAACTACCCTAAAATGGATTCATACATGCCTTAAGTAAAGGTAATAAATTTACCATAATGGGACCGTGCATACCATGTATGCCAAGTAAGGATATAAGTCCACAAATTATTTAACTTCATTTTTATATAACAATAATTAATACCCATAAATTGGTGTATGCAAGTGGAGGTTGAATTATATAACAGGATTTATTATGTTATCAGGTAACCAGTAAGGATAAATATGTTATTTCAATACTTGGTTAACGAGTGGAATATTTTCTGGTATTTACGATGATTATTATGTTAGCTAAAATTTGATACTTGCATCTCAACTAGGAGTTGAGATAATGTTGGTACTTGTATTTATAGTGGCTTGGACTGCGCTTACTTATCTTAGTTAGTCAAAGGTATCTTTGACATATTAGCAAAACATGACAATTTTGTTGATCGTAGCTCATTCCAATGAGTTGGACCCTTGTACTAAAAGAAATATATAGAGACATGGAATAAGCAACCAAAAGGATACCTAAATATTATACGAACTTGTGGATTGGTGGAATCTTTGTTAACATAAGTATATCCTTAAAATTGTGAAATAAATATCAAATTATACTTCATATCACTGAGTTTCTATGAAGGTTTGATACTTGGGTAATATCGATGAATAATATAAAATTGGTACTTGTATTTATTATATAAGTTTAATGTCGTTGGTGCCTTTATTTAATTGAAAATAATATTGTTGGGTACTTAAATATGAAGTAGGTCGAGGTATTAGGTGAGCGTCATTATTATTACTTTTGTAATTTGAGTATGATTGATTGCATGGTTAAGATTGTATATCTAGTCACTTGGAATTGTGTCTTAGGTAAAGCAGATCTTAAGGAAGTGAACATTAATGAGTAGGAAATGTATTATCATGAGATGTGCGTTAAGTTTTTAAATGTATGTTAAAATTTATTTGATAAGGAGTATTGCAAATTTTCATTTATTTAAATACTAGATGACATAAATTATTAGGTGAGGTTTATATCTTATCATGCTCGGTTCTAGTAATGAATCTAGTAAACATTTGTGCGAGATGGATTATGCGAGTAGATTAAAGGAAAAGAGTGTAAAAATTTCATCGATTCAAATTATGAAATTCTTTGTAGAAAGTTCAATGCGTTGTAAATTTTGTAACTTTACTTTGCAAAGAGTTTAGAGGATCTCTTGCCTTGGTATGTTCAGAAAACTACGTAGTGAAGTGTTCTTTCCCTTTTGTTGTTAGACTAGTAACTTATCTTGGGTGAGGAATGATATTCAATCCTTACATTGGCATAAGTATTGTAAAACCTTGTTTTTGAGAATAAAGTGTTAAGTCAAGACTCTCTGACACCTTGTAATGATGTGATATAAGTAAAATTAAATGGAATGGTTAACCCTTATAGAAGTTAACCAAAATATGTGTATTCAGATAAATTAATATAGAGATGACTTACTTGAGAACAAGAGATTCCTGAAGTACTCAAAGGTGAAACTATCCTTGTAAAGTAAATTTTTATAAATTGATATCCCTAGCTAAACTAGTGAACACTACTCTTTTTGGTGAACGCCTAAAACAAGCTAAAGGAAAACAATAATTAGTTTCTAATAAGATTTAACAAGTAAAAGAAGGAAATTTAGAAACCACACAAATTATCTTTCACCTATTTGAAAGCAAGTAGTTTCCTTTGGATAAACTCTTTCGATTAAACCTAAGTAAAAATGTTAATAATTACGTATAAAACCCCAAGCTCCAATTAAACCTTGGTAATAACTAATGACGTCTTAAAGAGGAATTTAACTCGACCTAATCTCCTTATCTCTTTCCCAGGATACTTTGTAAGTTCCTCTTGATTTTGTTGAACACGAATTCTTGTTGTAGCAAGGTAATGAACAAGTTCTAGTAGCGTAAGTATGGATGAGATAGCCTTGTGGAATTTAATTATTCCCTTTATTAAATTAATGGAAATAAACAATTCTATTGTCGTATAGTGAAGATTTTAAGTGAACTTCTCTACGGTGTTGTTTAAGAAATTAGCTCGATTGGTAAGATGAATTTGTGCTTAGATCATTTATTGAATCCTTCAAAACTTAAGTCATGAGCTAAAAGGTGTCTTGTCAAAATAAATAACCTCCAATCATTTCTTATTATGGTTTGCCCTAAAGTGTGTAAGTGTGTTGTCTTGTCAAAAGAAGAGTAAATTGTCCTTGATAGGTGTGATCATTTCCGTGCTTTCTTTACGGCCATCCTTGTATTAAATTGTTCATTAAAAGTGTTAGTTGCATCCTTGGTGACGACATGTTGCGTCATGTTATGTGTCAAGTCAAAAAAAAGTTATCTTGTATTTCTGTGTTGTATGTGTTGGTATCTTGTCTAATGCTACACCTAATAATTCGAGTCCCAACGAACTAACCCATCTTTACCTTGGTCTCACATTTTACCAAGTTGGAGATGGAAAGAGGCAATGGGGCAAAGACTAGCTCGGTATAACTTAACATATCATTACCTTGTTCTTACATTTTGCCAAGTTGGGAATGGGAAGAGGCAAGTGGGGCAAAGACTAGTACCTAGAATGCACAAAGCTTCCCATTATTGTTTTTTTCTCATTTTTATTAATATTTTTTAATTTTTACTTTTTAAAATTATAAAATTTTGAATTTAATTGTTTCTTTTTCTTAATTTTTATTAATTCCAAAGAAATTCTAATTTTCAAAAAAATTATTGTTTAATATTCCGACACGAAAGAGTACCCCAATAGTCGAACTCAACAAACTAGCTCATCCTTACCTTGGTCTTACATTTTGCCAAGTTGGGGACATGGCAAAGACTAACCGATCCTAGAATGCACAAAGCCCTCGCATTATTTTATTTTTCTCCTTTTTATTAATGTTCTTTAATTTTTATTTTTTTATTTTTAATTATTATAAAATTTTAAATTTAATTGTTTCTTTTAAATGTTTTTTAAATTTTTTATTAATTCCAAAGATATTCTAATTTTCAAAAAAAAAAATATTGTTTAATATTCTTTGACACAAAGGAGTACCCCAATAGACGAGCCCAACAAACTAGTCCATCCTTACCTTGGTCTTACATTTTGCCAAGTTGGGGATGGGAAGCGAGTGGGGCAAACCTAAAATGCACAAAACCTCCCACAACTCACATATACCAATACACTAATTTCTAAGAAAAATCTTTTTTTTTTTTAATTTTTTATCAATTTTTTTATTGACTTATAAAAAAATTAATAATTGTTTATTTAATTTTAAATTTTTATCAATTTTACGTACTTACTCATTTTTTTGTCTTACTTGAATTTTTATTTAAAAATTTTTTATTAATTATATATTGGGATTGTTTCTTCTTTTAAATTAAAATTAGTTTTAATTTTTGGCTTCTATTAATTTAAATTTTTATTTTTGATAATTTTCTTATTATTGTATTTTTGTTATTATTCATAATTTTATGTATTATGAATTTTTATTTAATTTTTAATTTTTAGTTTATCATCTTACAAATACATATTAGCATATAATATACATATATACTACTATATTAATTTATAAATATGCTTCATAAAATAATTATACACTTACATATGTCAAAAATATATACCCTGTATATTGTATGCACCAATATATTGTTTAAATATATTAACTATATACATATACTTTAAAATATATTCACAATATATAGTTGTATTTACCATATTTTCAATATATATTAATTTGTATTTATAAATTATATATTATCATATTTATATAATTATATTAATTTATAAATATATTTGCTACAAAATATGTATATATTTTTATATTAAATTTGTAGATATATATTGTTAATATATTAAATATATACATATATTTTATAATATATTAAAAATATATATTTGTACGTACCATATTTTCAATATATATTTGTTATATATTATCATACTTATATAATTATATTAATTTGTAAATATATTTGCTACAAAATATGTTTATACTTTTATATTATGTTTCTGTTATATTAGTTTGAAGTAAATATAAATATTAAAATATTGTATGTATATAATATATATAAATATATGTCATATAATAACATATTAAATATATACATATATTTAAGATATATTAACATATATATTTATATATAACATGTCTTTATATACCATATTTTGAATATATATTTATTGTACATTATCATATTTATATAATTATATTAATTTGTAAATATATTTAATAAAAAACATATACCATTATTTTACTCAAGTAAATTAAATATTAAAATATTTTATGTATATATAATTTAAAATAGATTATCATGTATATTTATGTATAAAATATTAAAATACGGTTTTTATCATTATATTAAAAAAGTATGACTTCATATTGGTTTGTGATTAATATATATTAACAATATATATATTTATATACTATATTTTGAATATATACTTTTTTGTATATTATCATATTTATATAATTATATTAATTTGTAAATATATTTACTAGAAATATATATATATATATTTTTAACATATATTAATTATATATACTATTATTTTATTTGTAAGTAAATTAAATATTAAAATGTTTTATGTGTATAATATATAATTTAAAATAGATTATCATGTATATTTATATATAAAATATTACAGTATACTTTTTATCATTATATTAAAAAAGTATGACATAATATTGGTTTGTGATATTATATTCTTAATAAAAATAATTATCTGTTATTTTCAAAAGACTATTAAATATACTCTTTCAACAAAAATAGGAGTTATACTCGAATTTTGTTTAAAAATTTTGAGACTCTGATTCAATTTTGTTTTAAGATGAAGTGCTATTAAATATTTAGCACACCAAAAAAAAATTAAAAATAAAATTTTTTATAGATTTTTCTACAACATAAATAAAAACTTGAACATATAATTATTATTAGTTTAAATTTACTACACCATAAAACAAACAAAAAATTATGCAAAAGGATTTGCAATAGAATTTCACACCATAAAAATAAAGATTTTTTAAGATTTATTACACATCATAAATAAAAACTTAAACATGATATAATTTTTTAAACCTACAATTATTTAGCCAAAATAAAAGCAGTCTTCTTGACAATAACTATTACAAAAAAACAAAGTTTCAATTCATGTAGAACAGGAATTTGCTACAAAAATTAAATAGAATTGAATATAACATATTAAATATATACAAAATGATCAAAAGAAAAAAAACATGGCACAGGCCCATTTGTTTTAAATAAAACATAAGTGGTTAAAATATATGCATTATTCCGTACGGATAGGGATAGGAATAAAATAGAATAACATCATTCATGGATTTAAGTAATTAAAAAGTCGTGTTTTTGAATTAGTGATTGAATTAACAAAACAATGCTGCATATTCGTTATTGTTGCATGTTTTTAAGTAAATTAAAAACAATAAATAATTAATAAATTAACAAATAAACAATTAATCAATTCACCTTTCAAGTGGCTAGCCTTTTATCAATTCACCTTTCAAGTGGCTAGCCTTTTATCAATTCACCTTTCAAGAATTAACAAGCTTTGAAGAAAAAACAGTAACCCATTTGAAGAAATTATAATACACTAAATTAGTACATAAACCAACAATATACATAATTATAAGAACTGTGATGTAATTATTACAAAATGAACTCCTCTCTGAAGTTGGTGAAAGAAAACAGAATAATTAAAATTAAAATTGGTCATGAAATTGAACAAAATTTGAGAAAATGTTTCAATTGTTAGAAATGTGCTCAATTAATTTTAACTGCTCAAAATTATAATACACTAATCAATTTTATGAAAAAATTAACAGGGTTTTACAGGTTCTAATTAAAAATAAAACATACAACATATAATTTTATGAAAAAAAAGTTATTATGATCTACTTATCATTGGTTTCAAAATCAATCCCCACTTAATAATTAAATTGAAGTCCTAAAATTAAAATATTGAAAATCCTGAAATAATTTTTACAAAGTGCCAGAGTCAAATGTATTTAAACTTTTAAAAAATTCACAACAATAAGCTAGACAAGTGTAAGAAAATATTTGACGTAACTCATAATATGAGAGGATATTTCCACAAAAAACACATGTACTCTGTACCAACAGTCGATCAATAGGCAGTATACAAGTCAGAACAAAACTTCACAACATTAAACTACAAAAATTAAAACCTGTACAGATCATTAACTATGTTAATTAAATGATTAAGAAATATCTACTCCATATTAATTTATTAACAACAAATTGGTAACATCCACTCTGGATTTGTTAGACAAAAAATTCAAAGTAAAACAACAGATGGCCTATACCTACTCTCCGAGATTAAAGACGAAATAGATGTCGCTACTTAAATTCAATAAAAGAAAAAATATCAGTAAAAGAACACAAGGAGAATGGAAAGATTATATCAGAAAATGAAAGCCCTAAATAAATGTCAGAATAAAACCAACCCAAAAAAATTAAACCCTATAGTGTAAAATTAAACCCTTGACCAAACATCAACCCTGCACATATAATAAATGGATCGTACACAATATATTATAAATATCTACTCTGCATTGACAAACATGAGGTAAAGACTGCCTTACTATCCTCTACATCGTATTCCATGTCGATATAAACAAACACACACGTAAAACTGCCCTGTTCCTACAAATACAAAATTAAAGAAAAAGCAGGACGTTTTAAGTATTAAAAATCTGAAATCATATAAGCCTTGGACTGCAAAAATAACACAGCACGATCTTAAAAGACCGGGCCCCTGCACAAGATGCGAATATACTTCGCCGTCAATTATTTGAATGTTTGATGATAAATTGTAATGCTATTCACTGATAAATAAAAATCAGACTTAGCTCTAAATTAATAATAGAAAAAAAAATCAAAGCCCTAAATAAATAATAAACGCTACAGACCGTCATACATTTGTCTGGACAAGATCTAACAAACTGTGCTCTGCATATAATCCCAAAATGTATGATCCACCATTAATTACTAAACTGTCCTAATAATAGGAAAATAACATCAGAAGTCCTAAATAATAGGAAAAAGCATCAAGTCCAAGAGCAGAATGAAACCCTACGCATAATGTCATACACACAGACATATCACTAATATTTACTCTGTTACATAATGAAACCCTACGCATATACAAATGATTACATTAGACAAGTTCAAATTAAATCTACAAAAGGATGTTCCAGAACGGCTTCTCATGGTATGATATTTACTCTGTTTAAGCATATACAAATGAAACCCTACAAATATCATAAATATTTACTCTGTTTCAGCAAAAATATACAAATGATTACATAAAATAAGTTATATGTAACAGAAGGGCTTACCCGTGGTCTGGTCTGAACCGACACTTCGCTCGATCGCCAAGCTCCCACCGCTATTCTTGTGGAGGATTCGACTGACAAAAAAACACAAAGACAGATGAAAACACATTCATGATCTAACAAAATGTATCATTTGACTTAAAAATTTTCACAACAATAAGCTAGACAAGTGCAAGAAAATATATGATCTAACAAAATGTCAGATCAGGCATCTAAACAATAACTTATAACATTACTATCTCATGAACAACGACTTCAACTGTAATCTATAACATTAATAAATCATGAAAGACTATTTCCCAAAAAAATCACATGTACTTTGTACTAACAAAGTATGTTTACCAGTAAATTAGTAGGCAGAATACAAGTCACAACAAAACTTCACAACATTAAACTACACAAATTAAAACCTGTACAAATCATTAACCATGTTAATTAAATGATTAAGAAATATCTACCCCGTATGAAAGAGGAAATAGATTTCTCTACATAAATTCAATAAAAGAAAATATATTGAATAAACGAACACAAGGAGAATGGAAAAATATATCAGAAAATGAAAGCCCTACATAAATGTCAGAATAAAACTAACTGTACAAAATTCAACCCTATAGTGTAAAACCAAACCCTTGACCAAATATAATAAATCGATCGTACACAATATATTATAAAGACAAACATGAGGTGAAGACTGCCTTACAATCGTATTCGCCAATAGCTATTTGAATGTTCGATGATAAATTGCAATGCTATTCACTGATAAAATAAAATCAAACTTAGCTCTAATAACAGAAAATAAATCAAAGCCCTAAATAAATAATAAATGCGACAGACCGCCGTTCATTTGTCTGCACAGGATCTAACAAACTGTGCTCTGCATATAATCCGAACGTGTATGATCTACCATTAATTATTACACTGTCCTAAATAATAGGAAAAAGACATTAAAAATCCTAAATAATAGGAAAAAGACATTAAAAATCCTAAATAATAGGGAAAAACATAAAAGTCCTTGGGTGCAGAATGAAACCCTACGCATGGTGTCATACACACATATCACTAATATTTACTCTGTTACATAATGAAACCCTACGCATATACAAATGATTACATTAGACAAGTTCAAACTAAATCTGCAAAAGGATGTTCCAGAACGGCTTCCCGTGGTATGATATTTACTCTGTTTAAGCATATACAAATGAAACCCTACACATATCATAAATATTTACTCCGTTTCAGCGAAAATATACAAATGAATAGAAGGGCTTACCCGTGGTCTGGTCTGACCCGACACTTCGCTCCATCGCTGAGCTCCCACTGCTATTCTTGTGGAGGATCCGACTCACAAAAAAACACACAGGAAAACGACAATACATTCATCAGAGGACTCAAACAGACAAGAGAAGAAACACACAGGCATGGCCATGCTTTGCACACATCAGACCTCCACGAACAACAACCCAAAACAAGAAAAAAACACAGGCAATAAAAATGAGATCGGACCTCCAAAAGCCAGAGCAGAAAAATCAAAACAGAGAGGCACGGGGAAGTGGAATCATTTGTCGTGAGGTGAGTGAAAGCTTTTTTTATAGAGCCCTTAATCTTTGGCGTGTTAACAAAAGGTATTCTGCCAACGGCCAGATATGCTTTCCAGCTGTCTACTGTCCGGAAGCTTCCACTTAATCTTTGGCGTGTTAACAAAAAGCGTATTCTTATAAATAAGCTTTCCTAGGTAAGTAGGTACCTATCTCATGTTTTAATTTATCAAAAAGGTGAAGCATGAGAAGAAGAAGAGGTGCTAAGAAAGAGAATTGAGTACTCTTGAGTTAGCATGAACAATGGAAATGTTGAATTGACTAAAGACACCCTTCATCATTATTTTTATAAGAACCAAAGGGCCAACAATTAATTTGGTGTAACATTGGAAAGAGAAAGGATGGGATATGCAATAGTCTTTGAGTCGGTGAGCATGACAAATAGTTGTGAAAGTAAGACATTGATCTTAAAAAACCTCCAATGTGTATAGTCAATGTGGGAAATGTTAACACTTGCACTTTGTGGATAGTGAGAGACCAAGCCCTTTAGAAGGTTAGTTGATTGAGGTCTCCTTTGGTAACTGGGGAGCATGGCACCCACAAGAATGAGTGGGTGTTCCAAGTGGACCAAAGAAAGTTGTCAGACTTGATAACCACAAAGCAAGTTAGTTATGGAGGTTTTGTAGCTTTTTTGTAGATGATAGAGATGAAATCCCCAATTGCGTCATTGAATCAGTTAGCTTCAATCTACAGGTTGGCAATAAAGATAACCTTTTGCCCATGGAAAATAATGGTTAGTTGAATTTGATATCCATCAGGCTATGATGAATATCAATGTCTTGTCTTTTACATTGCACCTTGTCATAGAAACATTTGATGAATTTAATGCTCCCTTTTAGCGGTGGTCCACCAATTTGTTTCCTAGCAACATATGCATTGAGAAATGAAAAATGTAGTATTACATATTCTAGAAGAAAAAAATTCTATGAGATATGAGGTATTGTAGTCATTAAAATGAGCCTTTACGTTTCATATTCTTACAATAAGTTACTAGAAAGAGACTTGGAATGGGTCACTTCCTTTTTATGGAGGATTTTAAACAAGGTGCCTAATATTAGAAAATTTCTCAAAAAGGTGGAACCATAAGATTTTCCAGATACATTGGGAAGTCCTTGACAAGGGACAGTTGGGAAAAGTCAATAACAAGAATGATCAACCACTCGCCGAATGGGGCCAATATTTAGCGAGAGGATGCCTCTTGGAGGTGCATATTAATAAGGGAAGTTAATTTGTCCTCTACAAATCCCATGTCTTTGATGATAATATAGTAAACATTTTTTAGAGTTTCTTGGAAAGTTGTAAGATATTTCCCTTAAGGGGTTCCATTCCCTTAATATGCATTAGAAGGCAAGCACATATGGTGGATGTGGAGATGTTGAAAGAAACAACACCCATTGGAGCAAGGAAAATCATTAGGTGATGTGAGTGCATATTTGATAGTGTTGATGATGTAATATTTCCCTTATCTAGTAAAACAAACTTATTCTTTCATTTTACATCTAACAACAAAAAAATGGTGGGTAAAATCTTAAGAATTTGAGCCTTTCATTAACAAGCCTTTGGATGTTGATTCCTAACTTAGTGTTGTTATTATCTAGTTTGTTTGCAATTATATTGCTCAAGTTATTATGCACACTTATAACTCAAAGACAACAACATATAGTAGTTGCAAAAGATTTCCTTCTAGGTTTGTATTTGGCATTACATCCTCAACATTCAAGTGCATATTCTTAATACTCGTTAATTTTGAAGAATTTTCATGTGTATACTATTATGCTTGTTATTTTTAAATATTGAGATTGTGTCAATTTGTAGTATGAGGAAATGGGTTAAACATATGAGAGAGGAAAAACTTCTCCAAAAATGTAAAGAATTTAGCTAAATTCAATACAATAACTATTGATCCATTGCATGAACTATTTTTTTAATATTATATACATACTAGCAATTACACATGAGTTTCAAGATGTGCCACATGGAATGAAAATGGAATAATCTCATTTAGTAATATGGTTTGATTTTACTATGATTTTAATTTCAATGTCAACTATCCCAACAAGGAACACCCAAAAATCCAAATAAAACTTTGACAAACCAAAAGCATAATGAAGTAAAGTTTTTGTGAGTTGTGTACATATCCAAATTTTTTTATGAATATCTAATGGGGTATTCACAATGGTAACATATGTACAAAACCATTTCCCATAATTATTTTATGCATGTCAACATCCAACTTTAAATCTCCCATTTATATGCAAGTTGGTGATGGCAGAGAACCGAATAACAATGTTTATTCAATGCATTTGTAAAACAAAACATGCGAGCCATATATAGGTTGCGAGAGAAGAGAGGAACAATTAAATAATTGTTCACAACTAACAATGTATTAAGCACTTAACTAATGTGCTAACATTCCCCCTTAATACATTGCTCTTACAAATGTACCCCCTAAACAAATCAAACTTCACTTTTCCGAGAGGCTTGGTGAGAATATCTCGCAACCCGAAAATCAAAGTAGGGCAAGATCTTTTGGGAGCTGAATTTGGTGGTTCAAGACCTGTTCACGAATGTAGTGACATTTGACCTCAATATGCTTTGTTCGTTCATGAAAAATATGATTCTTCACAAGCTTCAACACACCTTGATTGTCGCAGTGAATGATGGGAGGTTTCTCTTCAGGAATCCCTATATCTGCAAGAATGCGACGTAACCAAATCACTTCACACACAACTCCTCGTGCGGCGTGATATTCAGCCTCAGTGGATGAGAGAAAAACAGTTTGCTTCTTGCTAATCCACGAGATAGGTCCAGATCTGAGATGAAAAACATACCCTGAAGTGGATTTCCTATCATCAACGGATCCTACATAGTCGAGTCTGTATATCCCTGTAAGAAGAACTGAGTGTTCTTCTGATACTCCAGACCAAAGTCAATTGTACCTCAGACATATCTCAACACATGCTTTGTTGTTATCCAATGACATTTCTTGACTCCCGCATAAATGGCGAGATATAGCTCACTGCAAAGCAAAGATCTAGCCTAGTATAAGTCAAGTAAATGAGACTCCCCACAAGCTACCTGTAGTGAGTGCCATCTACCTGCGGTGAATCCTGGAATCTAGATAATTGCAAACCTTTTTCCATAGGTGTGGACATTGGTTTACAATCTGACATTCCATACTTCTCCAAGAGAGTCTTGGCATATTTCATCTGGGAGACGAAGATATGATTCTTCTTCTGCCATATCTCTAAGCCAAGATAGTAGTGAAGTAGCCCCAAATCGGTCATGTTGAAGGATTTCTTCAGATCATTCTTTACATCATCCACAAGATTTCAGAACTTCCTGTGATCACAAGATCATCTACGTACAAAACTAGAATAACAATCTCTATTCCTACCTTCTTGATATACAAATTTGTATCTGAGGGGCTACAAGTGAATCCATGTTGCAATAGGTGATCATCAATTTTTATATACCATGCCCTAGGTGCTTGTTTGAGTCCATAAAGTGACTTTATCAAATGACATACCTTGTGTGGTTGATGCTCATCTACAAACCCTTCAAGTTGGGCCATGTATACTTCTTTGAGATCACCATTTAGAAAAGCACTCTTAACATCCATCTATTGAAGTTTCCATCCATTTTGTGCTGCCAGTGCATAGACAACTCTGATGGTTTTGATCTTCGCAGTGGGTGCAAAGGTCTCATCATAGTCAATTCCTTCTTGTTGAGCATAACCCTTTGCAACAAGTCATGCTTTGTGTTTGTCGATTGAACCATCTACCTTATATTTTGTTTTGAAAATCCATTTGCAGCCAATGGATTTCTTACCTAGAGGCAGATCGACAAGTTCCCACATCCGATTCTAAAGTAGGGAATCATATTCAACATTCATAGCCTATTTCCATTGTGGTTGGTCTAATGCCTCACGAATAGTGTCAAGTTCGGTGCTATCAACAACTGAACTCATGAGTGTAAAATTTACCTCATGTCTGGCTTGACTTTGTGTTCTGACTCCCGTAGAAGTGCCTGGAAGTGAGTTCAGGTGTGCATCCCTAATAGTATTCTGGACCCATTTCAGACATTGGTGTTGTTGCTGCTGATGTGAAGATGTGTTTTCCAATGTGCCTAGATCAACGAACAAGTCTCCACTCGATCTCTTCTTCTCTCTGAGAAGAATCATCTTTCCCATCATCTGGATGTGTGAGAAATCTATGTGACGAGGTTGGTACTAGATCTCCATTGTGTGGTAGGGAGTCAAAGGATGACTCATCACACACCACATCTCAACTCTCGTAGATCTTCTTCATCTCAGGATCCATGAGACGATATGCCTTTGAGGTAGTACTATACCCCAAGAAAAGACATGGCAAAGTGTCTTTGGATCGATCTTCTTCCTTTTCTCATCTGGAACATGCATATATGCAATACAACCAAAACTCTCAAATGATGGATAGAAGGTTTATGACCAATCCATACCTCTTCCAGTGTCCTATTCTGTAAGATCTTCGTGGGTGCCGGTTGAGTAGATACATTGTTGTCTGGACTACTTCTTCCCAAAATCTGATCCTCCAACTTGGCGATGGAGAGCATACAATGAGCCATCTCCATGACAATCCTATTGTGTCACTCAAAAATCCCATTCTGTTGGGGGGAGTGTAGGGTGCAATCAGATGTTGTTGAATGCCATGAAGGTATGCTAAGAAATTTCGATACAAATTCCCCCTCGATCTGAGCGGAGGAGAAGGAGAGGCTTCCCAGACTACTATGGCTTACTGGTAAAAGGTTTGGAAATTGGAAAATGCCTCACTCTTCTTCCGGAGAAAATATACCCACATTTTCCGTGAGTAATCATCAATGATGAGCTGGAAGTATTCAAAACCTTAGAAGCTAGCTAGCAAGGGTCCGCACAGATCGGTGTGTACAACCTGAAGATGCTCGTAGAATGATAAGAGCTCTGTTTGAATGGACCTCTATGTTGTTTGCCCGCAAGACATCCCGAGCAAATAGGTAAGGAATGGGAGAGTGGAGGAAGCCCTCTTACCATTTCCTTGGCACTGAGCTGATGCAGAGCCCCAATAGAAAGATGACCATATCGAAAGTGCCATAGTGCAGTGGACTCCATCATTGAAGCAGAGAGAGCAATGTTAGATGAAGTGACCGCATCCAGTGCAAATAGATGGCCCTTCATAAATGCTCAAGCAATAATTGAGTCTCCCTGGGAAATGATGCAGACTTGACCCCTTTCTCAACAAAGAATTCAACCTGCATTCGATGATTAAGAAGTTGACTCACAAAAAGAATATTTGAGGTCAAACCTAGAACATATAGCACCTTCATGAGTGTACATCTTTATGTCCCAAGAGGAATGATGACATCACCAATCCCCGCCACAATATACTCCTGATTATCTGCGATGGTGATCCGATCTCTAGTGGGCTGATCACTTAGGTATGGAACAACTTCTTATTGCTAGTCATGTGTTTGTTGGTGCCCGAATCAATCAACCAGACACTTTTTGATGGCTGCGAAGTCTGTGAGACTAGGACAATGTCGAATGAGTTGTGTCTGGAACCTCTTCATCGGAGGAGGCATCCTGCTGAGTAGCAATATGACCCTTCTGCCTCTGATTACGAGCACGCCATCGGGATTTCTTGGAATATCCTTGGCCAAAAGTGCTCTCTTTGCTAGAGTTTCCATACTTGTGACCATTGTAATAATAGTTTGCAGTAATCGTGTGTGTATCCATGGAGCAAATGTGGCACCATCGATCCACCTTGTTGTTCTGCTGCTTCTGGGGTGGCCACTATGGTGGGCCGAGAAGGTTCTATTTATGGATGTTGCTTCGATTCTGGGGGTCGATTACCCTTTCCGAGGCTTGTTCTTATGCTTTTGCCTCGTGATGAGAGCCTTGTCTTGAAGGCTTCTTGAACATTCTGAATGGCTTCTTCCTGCTGGAGATAATTCACCAGTTTGACAAAACTCACCTCCTATTGAGTGATGGTCAACGTGGTGATCAGTGTCTAAAATCGGGAAGGAAGAGCTCGCAAGGTGAGTGGGACTAGCAACTTGTCATCCACCGGTTCACCGAGAGCAGAAAGTTCTACGCGTAACTCGGCCACACACGCAAGAAGGCTTCGACTGATTCACCATCATGCATACTCAATGTGTGAAGCTTTGTCTGAAGATGTAGCATCATCATCAAATTCTTGGCTTCATAGATGGTACACAATGCGGCCCATGCCTTAGAGGAAGTGGTTGCTTCCGAATGTGAGGTTGAACCTCATCAGAAAGGCTCAGAGTGATAAGCATTAGTGCTTTTACATCGGCCTTTTCATACTTAGCCAACAGATCAGCATCTGTGGGAGGGGCATCCGTGCCAGAAACGATCCCCCAAAGATCTTCAAACTAAAGAATCATCCGCATCTTGGTTTTCCATGTGGTGAAATTTGGCCCTTTTAACAATCGGGCATCGACAACAAAATGCAAGAGTGCAGACATTTTCAAAACTCAAAATAGTATTTTATTTATTTATTTTTTTCAAAAATGGTTACAATATGCTTATGAAGGAACTTGTCCATGAAGATGGGCTATATAGGCTCTTGTGCAAAGTGAGACGCAGATGCTCCTGTGGGCATTCTACTTCATGTTCATCATCTGCATCATAGCCACGTTCAAGTTCTTCACGAATTTGGAATGCTTGACATCACAACGTCAAACCAAAAATACTCCTATTCCTTCGACGCACAATCTTGTCAAAGAGAAGATTCCCAGTGTTACTTCAGCAATTGTTGACCAAAGCAAAGAATAGTCTAGTGGTGTCTTTTTTTCTCTCAATGCCGAAACATTTGGTGCATTACTCGCGATGCTTTCTCGCATCGAAATTTGTGACATACATGCTGGTCTCATTTTGAGATTGCATGTGTAACTCAAGAGAATGGTAGATTTACAGGTGGGGATGCTTTGGAAACCACAGTTGGTAATGGAAAGCTCAACCTCCTTGTTTGTTACTATTATGCAAATGAAAACGATTATCCTCTATTTTATTTCCCAACGCAAAGTGTTATGCAAAGTTTCCCCCTTTACAGTTGTCCACGCACAACAGTGTACTTCTACGGGATTTTTCCAAAAAAGGATGTTAACCGCCGTCCAAATCAACTCGATGCCAAAATGACTCCAAATTCCACGCAGATCACCTTGGGGATGGGCTCCTTCCATGGCTCACCTCCTTCCCCGCTAAGTTCCGCACATCAATCTCGATGGGATTCCCACGTTTCCTCAAGTTTTAAACTCGCACAAACTTCTTTGGCCAATGGAGATCCAATACTTCACACCCCGTGCTTCTAAAAACACCTGTGTCACGCACACTCCGATACCAATGATGGCAAGAGAACCAAATAACAATGTTTATTCAATGCATTTTTAAAACAAAAAGAATTAGAGTGAATAAAACAATGGAGAAGAGAGGAATAGTTAAATAACTGTTCACAACTAACAATGTATTAAGCACTTAACTAATGCGCTAACAGTTGGGAAAATGTTGGACATGATTCTCGCTTTATACCAACCACATGCATGATTTAATATTTAATTGAATTAAATATATATTTTAGAGTAAGTAATGTAAAAAATGATAATATAAAATAAATATACAAATGCTAAGTACTCAAGCAATGTAAAACCCTAAGAAAATGATGAGGATATATGACTTAGTTGGTTCCTACGCAACCTAGGGAGTCGGGACTACATTGCTTACTGGATCTATTTGGAAATGATGTGTTGGTTATTGGGAGTTTTGGAAATTCATCCGGTATAAGAGTGCATATAAGGGGATAGGAGTGCCGATCAGATGCTATTCCTTTTGTTTTTGGGTGCTAAGCATACTGTGTTAATACTTAGGATCTGTTTCTTTTATAGGTCTAAATACTTTCTCTTTGATCTTTGCTTTATCACATTACCTTCATTGTTAGGGTTTTGATCACCCCCGTAACCTATAAAACAAACCCTAGCTTCTTGCACAAGTTCTCAAACACATTAAATTTGAATAAAATAACCCAAAAAATGTGAAATCAAATCTGACCCCGTTATCTACCGAAAGTGAACTTATTACCAAGAGTTGCACTACATTTTAGACTCCACGTAGTTTGTATAATTATTCCAAATAATGTCCTTCTAGTTGCACTTGCTAATAACCGAGATATGGGCTATAGCTAGATTAGATGCAAAATGTGTGATATGAAATTCACGACTCCATATCCTATGTAGTGTATGCAACCCAAAAATGCAGTCCTTTTGATGTGAGTTATAATATGTAGACGTGATTGCCTATAGAATTACCAACTAGAATAATAGTGGGTATGTTGTATGTATATATGAATCTCTTGTTTTAATTTCAACACCCGAGACTCAAAAGGTTGACTATGAGCATGGGATAAAGACAAATGAGAAATCCCCAGACACGTGTATGTCAAAATATGTCAAAAAAAAAAAGAGGATTAAAATATCTCATGATGGACACAAGCACTTGGGTGAGGTGTCATCTATGATAAATAATGACAGATGTGAAAATTTCCAGATAGATCTCTCTTACCATGATCCGATTAGAAGAAATGTTTCCAAAATGACAAATGTGGAAGAAAATTACAAAAAAAGCAATCAAAGACATAGATTTAAAGAATTGTCACCATTGAATACTTTTCTTGCTTAAGATCCATGTATATAACAACATACTGATGGCATAGTAAAATAGTAATATGTGTGTGATTTTGTGTCTACAATGCATTCGATTCATAAGTTTTAAGGCCCTTTCAAAAACTTCGATGATTGTGAATATAAAATTATAAAAGGTGAGTTAATCAAAGTTGGGAATCTATTTATTCTACTTGTGAAGTAGTCTCAATGGTTTTGAGGAGATTTTGTTAGCAAATTAATACATTTTGTTTAGTATTTGTTTTATAAATAGTTATGTAACTATTTTTTTTTCACGCCTCCCTCCTCACAAAGCCTATATAAAGGCGTCTCTTTGTATCATATAAAAATAGCAATATAAAAATCATTCCTTGGTGCGCCATCATTGGTATAGAGCTAGTTATGCGTGGAGGAGAGCAGAGCCCAATTCTTCCGTTCTATTTCGCATGGAAAGAAAATAGTTCGTGGCGAAATTTCCTGTTCATGTGTGGAAGACCAAAAGTGGCACTCATTTGTTGTAGGCAGCGAGGGAGCCTGGTCTCATGTAATTATGCCCGTTTGTTGTTCTTTCTTTGGTGCGAAACGTGGGGAGCAAAATATTTGTTTGTTGTCCTCTGCTTGCTTTGGAGAAACGTGGGGAGCAAAATCTTTGTTTTATGTGGCGGCTGAACAACCAAGGGAGACTGTGCACTCACGGCATGGAGGTGAACTCCGTGCGTGGAGATTAGTGGAACCTTGTGAATTTGTTTGTGTTGAGTCACTATGGAAGGAGTGTAGAGAGCATATTGGCATTTTAAGGGCACACCTGTGGAAGAGAGATTTTGCTTGTGCGTGGACAATACTCACGAAAGGAGCCATCATTTGTTGAGCAAGAGTCGTGCTTGTGAGAGAAACTACTCGTAGAACCACGTGAAATCCCATCCAAACCTTTGTTCTTCTATGTGTAAGCAAAGCCGCAAGGAAAGCCTGCAAAGTTGTGTGTGCGCGTATGTCTCAAATTTCGATGCACAAAGCACTGCATGAGCAATGCACCAAATATTTGGGCATTGAGTGACAACGAAGACACCACTGGACTGTTCTTTGCCTTGGTCAACGAGCTACACAACACTGGGAACATTCTCTTTGACGAGATTGTGCGCCGAGGACTGTTGGAATATTTGGTTCGACGTTCGATGTCAAGCACGGCGGATTCATGCAGAACTTGAACGTGGTTATGATGCAGATGATGAACGTGAAATAGAATGCCCACAGGAGCGTCGGTGTCTCACTGCACGAGCCTATAGAGCCCATCTTTGGGACAGATTCCTTCAGTAAGCATTGTAGCCATTTTTGAAAAATAAATAAATAAATAAAATACATTTTTGAGTTTTTGAAAATGTCTGCTCCAAAAATATTGCTATCCGATGCCCAACTCTTGAAAGGGCCAAATTTCACCGCATGGAAAACCAAAATGCGGACGATTCTTCAATTCGAAGATCTTTGGGGGATCGCTCTCAGCAAAGAAGACCCTCCCACATGAGACGCTGATCTATTGGAAAAATATGAAAAGGTGATGCAAAAGCACTAATGCTCATCACCCTGAGTCTTTTTGATGAGGTGCAGCCATACATTCGGGAAGCAACCACTTCTTCTCAGGCATGGAGCGCATTGTGTACCATCTACGAAGCTAAGAATCTGACGACAAAGTTGCATCTTCAGACAAAGCTTCATACGATGAGTATGCATGATGGTGAATTAGTAGAAGCCTTCTTGCGGCATGTGGCTGAGTTACATGTAGAACTCTCTGCTCTCGGTGAACCAGTGGACGACAAGTTGCTAGTCCCACTCACCTTACGAGCTCTTCCTTCCGGTTTCAGACACTGATCACCACGTTGACAATCACTCAACAGGAGGTGAGTTTTGCCACCCTGGTGAATTATCTCCAGCAGGAAGAAGCCATGCAAAATGTACAAGAAGCCTTCGAAGACAAGGCTCTCATCACGAGGCAAAAACATAAGCCTCGGAAAGGGTAATCAGCCCAAAATCAGAAGCAGCATGCTCAGCAGCCATCTTCACAGCGGCCACCACAAATGCCACCCTGAAAAGATAATCAAAGGCGGATCGGTGGTGCCACATTTGCTCCACGGATACGCACACGACTGCGAACTGTTATTACAACGGTCGCAAGTATGGAAATTCTGGTGAAGAGAGCACTTCTGGCCGAGGATATTCCAAGAAATCCCGATGGCATGCTCGTAATCAGAGGCAGAAGGGCCACATTGCTGCTCAACAGGATGCCACCTCCGATGAAGAGGTACCAGACACGACTCATTCTGACATTGTTCTAGTCTCACAGACTTCACCCGCAGAAGATGTCTGGTTGATTGATTCAGGCGCCAACAAACACATGACTGGCAATAAGAAGTTGTTCCATACTCTAAGTGACCAGCCCACTGGAGATCGGATCACCATTGCAGACAATCAAGAGTATATTGCGGCAGGGATTGGTGATGTCATCATTCCTCTTGGAACACAAAGATGTACACTCACAAAGGTGCTATATGTTCCAGGTTTGACTTCAAATCTTTTGTCTGTAAGTCAACTTCTTAACCATCGAATGCAGGTTGAATTCTTTGTTGAGAAAGGGGTCAAGTCCTGCATCATTTCCCAGGGAGAGTCAGTCATTGCTCAAGCATTTCTGAAGGGCCGTCTATTTGCACTGGATGCGGTCACTTCATCTAGCATTGCTCTCTCTGCTTCAATGGTGGAGTCCACTGCACTATGGCACTTTTGATATGGTCATCTTTCTCAGGGGCTCGCAGATCGGCTCGGCGAAGGAAATGGTAAGAGGGCTTCCTCCACTCTCCCATTCCTTACCTGTTTTCTGGGATGTCTTGCGGGCAAACAACATAGAGGTCCATTCAAACAGAGCTCTTATCATTCTACAGAGCATCTTCAGGTCATTCACACCGATCTATGCGGACCCTTGCTAGCTAGCTTCCAAGGTTTTGCGTACTTTCAGCTCATCATTGATGATTACTCACGGAAAATGTGGGTATATTTCCTTCGGAAGAAGAGTGAGGCACTTGCAAATTTCAAACCTTCTACCAGCAAGCCACCAGGCAGTCTGGGAAGCCTCTTCTTCTCCTCCGCTCAGATCGAGGGGGGGAATTTGTGTCAAAGAAGTTCTTAGCATACCTGAAGCAGCATGGCATTCAACAACATTTGACTGCACCCTACACGCCCCAACAGAACGGGATTTCTGAGTGCCACAACAGATCGTCATGGAGATGGCTCATTGTATGCTCTCCACCACCAAGTTGGAGGATCAGTTTTGGGCAGAAGTAGTCCAGAAAAAAAGTGTATCTACTCAACCGGCACCCACGAAGATCTTGCAGAACAAGACACCGGAAGAGGTATGGACTGGTCGTAAACCTTCTATTCATCATTTGAGAGTTTTTGGTTGTACTGCATATATGCATGTTCCAGATAAGAGAAGGAAGAAGATCGATCCAAAGACACTGCCATGTCTTTTCTTGGGGTATAGTACTACCTCAAAGGCATATCGTCTCATGGATCCTGAGACGAAGAAGATCTACGAGAGTCGAGATGTGGTATGTGATGAGTCGTCCTTTGACTCCCTGCCACACAATGGAGATCCAGTACCGACCTCGTCACATAGATTGCTCACACATCCAGATGATGAGCAAGATGATTCTTCTCAGAGAGAAGAAGAGCTGAGTGGAGATTTGTTCGTTGATCTTGGCACACTGGAAAACACATCTTCACATCAGCAGCACCAACGTCTGAAATGGGTCCAGAGTACTATCAGGGATGCTCACCTGAACTCACTTCCTGGTACTTCTACGGGAGTTAGAACACGAAGTCAAGCTAGACATGAGGTAAATTTTGCACTCATGAGTTCAGTTGTTGAGAGCACCGAACCTGACACTGTTCGTGAGGCATTAGACCAACCACAGTGGAAACAGGCTATGGATGCTGAATATGATTCCCTGATTCAGAATCGGATGTGGGAACTTGTCGATTTGCCTCCAGGTAAGAAATCCATTGGCTGCAAATGGATTTTCAAAACAAAATATAAGGCAGATGGTTCAATCGACAAACACAAAGCATGACTTGTTGCAAAGGGTTATGCTCAATAAGAAGGAATTGACTATGATGAGACCTTTACACCCACTGCGAAGATCAAAACCATCAGAGTTGTCTGTGCACTAGCAAGACAAAATGGATGGAAACTTCAGCAGATGGATGTCAAGAGTGCTTTTCTAAATGGTGATCTCAAAGAAGAAGTGTACATGGCCCAACCTGAAGGGTTTGTAGATGAGCATCAACCACACAAGGTATGTTGTCTGATAAAGTCTCTTTATGGACTCAAACAAGCACCTAGGGCATGGTATATAAAAATTGATGATCACCTATTACAAAGCATGGATTCACTCGTAGCCCCTCATATACAAATTTGTATATCAAGAAGGTAGGAACAAAGATTGTCATTTTGGTTTTGTACGTAGATGATCTTGTGATCATAGGAAGTTCTGACAATATTGTAGATGATGTAAAGAATGATCTGAAGAAATCCTTCGACATGACCGATTTGAGGCTACTTCACTACTTTCTTGGCTTAGAGATATGGCAGAAGAAGAATCATATCTTCGTCTCCCGGAATAAATATGCCAAGACACTCCTGAAAAGTATGGGATGTCGATTGTAAACCAATGTCCACACCTATGGAAAAAGGTTTGCAATTATCTAGATTCAGGATTCACCACAGTAGATGGCACTCACTACAGGTAAGCTTGTGGGGAGTCTCATTTACTTGACTTATACAGACGAGATCTTTGCTTTCTTTGTGAGCTATCTCGCCGATTTATGCAGAGCCGAAGAAATGTCATTGGATAGCAAGCAAAGCATGTGTTGAGATATGTCCAAGGTACAATTGACTTTGGTCTGGAGTATCAGAAGAACACTCAGTTCTTCTTATAGGGATATACAGACTCGGACTATGCAGGATCCATTGATGATAGGAAATCCACTTCAGGATATGTTTTTCATCTCGGATCTGGACCTATCTCGTGGATCAGCAAGAAGCAAACTGTTGTTGCTCTCTCATCCACTGAGGCTGAATACCATGCTGCACGAGGAGCTGTGTGTGAAGCAATTTGGTTACGTCGCATTCTTGCAGATATAGGGATTCCTGAAGAGAAACCTCCCATCATTCACTGCGACAATCAAGGTGTGTTGAAGCTTGTGAAGAATCCTGTTTTCCATGAACGAACAAAGCATATTGAGGTCGAATGTCACTACATTCGTGAACAGGTCTTGAACCACCAAATTCAGCTCCAATACTGCCCTACTGATTTTCAGGTTGCAGATATTCTCACCAAGCCTCTCGGCAAGGTGAAGTTTGATTTGTTTAGGGGGTACATTTGTAAGAGCAATGTATTAAGGGGGGGAATGTTAGCAAATTAATACATTTTGTTTGTATTTGTTTTATAAATAGTTATGTAACTGTTTCTTCCACGGCTCCCCTCTTGCAGCCTATATAAAGGCGTCTCTTTGTATTCTGAAAAATAGCAATATAAAAATCATTCCTTGGTGCGCCTTCAGATTTAAGTTTGATATTCCATGAAAAATATTATGTTCATTTCATTTGGTCAAACATGTAGCATCCATCTACTAAAGCTCCCATTTTGGCATTTATGAGTTTCAAGGCCTTTTCACCACATTTTACATGCATATAAACTAGGGCACCTACAATAAAAACATCTAACAAAAAAATCTTGTTATATCTCGATGAATGTCAATACCATGTTCTAAAGCTCCTATTTCTCCATAGGCTTTGAGTATGCTAATAGAGGTGATTTAATCGTATTGAATATATATTCATTACTTTTAGTGAAATAGTCTAAATGGATCTTGACTCGTAAGGATGACCATGTCTAAATCTCCTTGACATCAATAATGACCAATCAATAAGAAACTTAAAAATAAAGCTATTAAATTATTAATTATTTATAGTTAAAAACACATAAACACATGTACAAACAAAATCAATGTTAAACAAAGGTTGGAGTCATGACCATAAAGTCCCCCTCACCTTGGACATATCAAATGAGGAATCCAAAAAGTCATGAATTTTTCCACCAAAAAGGTTATGGTAGAGACATCAACAAATTTCCCGCAAGCAAAAATATGCCACAAATTTATTTCACCTTCATAGGATCTCTCTAATCTAGAAACAATACAAATACATCTTATTAGGATTGATTAATTAAATAAATAAGAACATGGAACATTAGAAAAAAGGAAACCTTAACATTACGGGGATTAATTTCTCCTTTGAATGCAAATTTTCATATCATTTCCATTGAAATGTGAATTTTGGTTTCGATGGAGATGAAAACATGTAAGAGGCTATGTGGAGCTATTACTCTGGAAATCAAGCCTGGAATTTCAAATTATATGTGCCTGTCAAAGCAAAATTTACTGACGGTTTAGCTATTTCACATGGCTGTAATTTCCAGAAATTTTTATAGATATATGTATAATTTGTTCATATATGTATAAAGAGGTATTATGTTTTTTAATAAACCCCTTTTAAAAAATTATGGTTTTCAAAAAAATTAACCTGTTATTGTGTACGGTTTTTACAAATTTTGACCTGTAATATACGGTTAAAATCAAAAAAAATGGCCTACAGCCTATCAATTTCTAGGCCTGCTTGAAATAATATCAAGCCTATTAGTAATTATTAAATATTTTAAACTTCACTTTTATTTTCCTTTATATTTGATTAAACATCATTTGACCATAATTAGAAAGCGTTTTCTATGGATTTTTTTCTTTTTCATTTCAAAAAAACAATTTGGGATGCCACTAAAACCCAATAAGAAACAAAAACTCTCCAATTATGTCATTTTAGGAATTGTCGTGAATTTCACACGAAAAGTAGATACTGGCTCTCGAGGAGGAGGAAAATGTCTTGTTCTAAATCTACCATTGTAATAGAGGTTAAGAGGATGTTAGAAAAGGTTGTGGAATCTTCCTTTACACTAATTTATTTCATTTTCCTAAAATTTTCTAAGGTCTTGTTCAAAAAACCATCTTTTTTACATATTCCACAATCATTAGAGTTCATGAGACCACATATCTTTCAAGTACTTTTTCAAATAGTTCACATGCTTCCATATTTAAAAATATTTTTCAAGGACACTTATAACTTAAACATATGTCAAAATCCCCTTCTTCATAATGCTTCAACACATGTTCGCACCCTATTTTTAAGATCCTATTTTTGCACAAGTTGGTACTATGCTAGAGAAGGTGAAATTATTAAATTAGAAACTTGATGGTTATATTTCATTAAATAACATCGAGGTTCCATTGGGATGCCTATGCTAGAAATTACTAGTGAATGGATCCACAAGGTTGGATTCCTCGACATAATAATGATAGGAATAATAGTCAAATTTATCAATGCAGATGTTGAAGTTTACCAATATCATGGTTAGTATATGCTCCCCATTTTTCACACTTCTAAAGTAAAAATACCCAATGATGATGACGAGGATCTCCAAAAACCGATGAGATGTGTTAAAATTCTTGAGACTACTACCTAGTTCCCTTATTGGCCCTTCATCCCTCTTTATGCATCTTTGGCCCTTTCAAGGTCTCCTAGAGCTTTATTTTCTTTCATCATCATCTTCTTCTTCTTCTTCTTTTTGTAACCTTTTGCTAATCTAGGACACTATCGCCATGAAGGTCTCATCCCCCACCATGGAGGTTTTGTCACGTTCACTAGTGGTTGCATCAATCATTATGGTAGTTTCCTAACCTCTACCTATAGGAATTGGTGGCTCTCTCACACTTGCAACTTGAATCATACTCACACTTGCCATGTTATATTTTTCATCTTTTATTTGGATAATGTGTATGTTTCAACTCAATTTTGATTCCCAATTCACTCCTCTTGCCCACTAGCACTTGACTTTACTCCCAAGTGATTCAATCTAAGCCATATATTTAGTTTGATCTCTAGTTAGGATTGAAAACAATTAGAGGTTGGCTATTCAAAAAAATTGAACGTTCATTTACTCCCCCAAAATTTTGAAGCTATATTTTCTAGAGACTATTTTTTGTTGTTGTATTGTTGATTCATAGAGAGAAACCAAGCCCAAAGGTGTCTACTTCCAATACTAAATACCCTGAGGATTGTGTATTATTGTTTGTTACCCAAAAGAGAACACAAGGGCCACCATATCAGACTTATACATCCCCTTGAACCAACCATATATAAGTTATTTATTCCTCTTCCAAAGTGCATCAAGCCTTTTTTCTCCCAAAACAAATACATCAATTACAAAACTAGTCTTAATGAGCTCAAATGGAGTAGTTTGCTGAGGGTATAAACATACAAGGTTCATATCAACCTCATTCCAATTACAAAAATAGGTTGGATCTAAGTCAAGTTTTATTATTTGCATAATTGGAATAGAATTCATTTCCTCTCTTCAATATTAATTAGAAAATAATGAAAAAGATAATGAAAACATTAGTTTATTTAGGATGGAGTTCTTTCTTTGAAATTTGTGCCTATAACTGAGCAGATTGCCAACATCTTCAATAATACCTTGGCTTCTCCTCATTATCTTCAGTTGAGAGAAATGCTTGGGGTGAAGGAAATTATCCTTAGGGGTTTCTGAGTGAAGTCACCCTTCCTTATTTTATGATTAGATTATACATGAGTACCTTATCAGGATAATATTCGAGACTCATATTTTTTCTTATTTTTTGCACTCCTATGTTTCACTTACGGGAGGGTGTTGGAATTTTATGTGTAATCTTACCTAGGGTTACTTATATTTATTATTAGTTAACTACATTTACCTTAGGTTAATTATATTTACCTAGGGTTAATTCTATTAAGCTAGGTTAGTTTGTTTCTTACCTAAGATAGTTTAGTTGTTTTATTGTTGATATTTTATCAACAATACTTTGCACTTAATGCTTGAAAACTAATTATTTTCAGTTTCTCCATTATTTAGTTGATAATTGGTAAATAGGGGGTTTTTTCAGGGTCCGCTCCCTATTACATACCAGGATCTATAATCCAGATGAAGCAATTAAAATTTCAAGGATCAACATGAGACCAAATTCCAAACCTCTAAGAAATCCAGTCCAGGGATGTCCTAAAACCAACATAAAACCACTACAAAGCCTGAACTAGAATAGAAGAGAAAATATTCCTAGGATTTTGTATAAGTTTCGCGAATCCTCATCGCTTGGGGTGACATAAATATCTCAGCACTTTCTTCTTGATATTAGTCCATCCTTCATCCCCTCATTTGCATGTTGCAATCTATACTTTATTAGAGACCATTAATGTTATGTTAAATTTACCAAGATTAACAAGGGACCATTTTTCAAAATATTTCCAACCAAAGCTTGATGTGATTGCTCAAAAATGTAGTCATTAATGTTTATATCCTTCAGATATACTTTTTCAAGATCTTCGGTTACCATTCTATTCAAACCATGCTTTATTCCTTCTGTGACATCGTCATTAATAGCTAGATTGTCAATAAAGTGCTCTACCGCAAGGAGTTGCTTATTTACATTTAATAGCTAGATTTACCCACATGTCCACCATCCAAGGCTTTACCACATGCCTTAATGTCTCTTTGAATTATTTCATTCAAAGTCTAATTAGACAACACATTTGAAATTTCCCTAAGTGGTATTTCATACACCACAACCGTCAAACAGTTGTCCATAGGAATGTCACTTACCTTGAGAAAATTTAAACTGCTCTCCACGCCAACCTGAATGCATGCATGGGTTTTTGAAACTTCCTCATTTTGTTCCTTCATCGATTCACCAGAAAAATTTAACTCGACGATCAGATCCTCGTTTTTGTAATGCATCATTTTTATCCAACTAATGGGGAGTATTTTTATCTTTACATCCAAACATTGCATGTCCCGCTCTCCAATACTTACCACATAAGACATGTGAGTCTTCAAATTTTATTTTTTCTCCAAACCCCATCAAGAGACACCAAATTTATTGTCTCCGAAGGAGAGGAGTCTATAGGAACGTTAACACACATTGTGGTTGCAGGAAGCGCGACCTAGTAGCTGTAGTCAGTCTAGAGCTATCGGATCCCGAAGATCCTTTTTTATTCCAACTAGCACATCAACTTCCCAGAACTCCAGAGGCAGTCCAGGAAGCCTAACCCAAACTAGACACAGAGACAGGATATGATTCTTGGAGCCTGGCTTCCATCTTATAATGGAGAGAGTAGTTCTCCTAAAAATCCATGGCCCTCCTTGTAGAACATGGACAAGATCTTCCTCAAGAGATAAAACAAAAGAAAACTCTTTTCAAACAAGGTAAATGTGGAAACTTGCCCCAAAATCCTTCACTTCTTCCTAATCTAACTTCTTACTTGATCAATGTTTGGCCTGATCCTAAAAAATCTTGTTGTACAAATGAAAATAGACATGTGACCTTCAATCGTACTGCACTTCACGAGGTCGTGTCACGATGGCTTGATTTTGATACCGTAGACTACACTTATGGACATTGTTATAGCCTTTTGATTTAGCATGATACTAAATGTTAGAGATACTTGACGGATGTTGATTTTGTTTCATTTATGATGCATGTGGATTATTAGAGACATTTGATATTGATGTTAATATGTTGTGGACATGGTTATTTATATATATTTCTAACATACGATATACTTTATCGCCATGTGTAGGCTTTGATAATTGAATTATTGTTTGATCATTTTGACATGGATGAAATGTTGGAAAGAAATGTGGTTAGAAATGTGTAAATGATTTGTAATAATCTAGATGATATTAGCTAGTATAGATGATTTTTAGATTTATATTACATATTTTGGCATGGATGTTTTAATGAAGCCACAAGGTAAAGGAGGTATTTTCTGTGTTTTATAGGTGTATTTATATTCACAACAACATCGGGGGATTGGAGACCAACCACATTGGAATTCTAGATGAATTCAACTAGGGTCACCATGACAACATGTAATTGTGTGTGTGTTAGAATTATTTGGTTAGGGAAAAATTGTGACCAAGGGGTCATGTGTTGCTTTGTTTTAAATTCCCTTTTATTAATGTTAGTATGTGTTTCTTTTAGTGATGTAATTTACTTGTTTTAATTATTTAGATTTTGATGTATGTTTTTCCCCTTTATCTTAGTGGGTCTAAGTGTCTTATTAAAGTAATTAAATCTTATCCTAAACTAATTAAATATGTGACCAAAAGGAGTTTATTTATTAGACTTGATTTACTCTTGGATTTTGTGTTATGTGTTGAATGCTTGAGTTTTTGAGTGTTGTACACTCTACCCTTCATGGGAAACTCGAATTTTACCTTAAGGGAAAATTTTGAAGGCTTATGGGACAAGTTAAACTTGTCCCACACCTCTGAAACTATTATACCAACCCTACCTATGGGTTGGGGGTATAAATTAGACCCCATTAGGTGTTATGGGAAGAGAAAAAAGGTGAAATGTTTATTTCCCTTTCTTTCAAATATTTAATTTTATCCTTGGGGGTGTGGGTTTAGTTTGTGTGTGCAAGTATCTTGTCATTCCTCTCACCCACCAGTTTATGGTGCATTGGGGTTGAGGTTTTACTTCTTAGGTGGAGTTGAGGATGAGTGATGTGGCATCCTACATGGTTCTACCTCATCCTCCTCTCTCCCTTTTCTATTTATGGTAGATCTTTTGCTTGTTTGGGGGTTGATCATTTTGGACTCTTGTATTTTGGAGAGTTAGAAGATTTTTTTTTGGAGTGCTTATGGATTTTTGGAGGTTTGTGGATGCTTGCTTGGTTTTGAGGAGCTTGCAATATCATTTTTAGAACAAGCTCTACTATGGAGAGGTAGGAGATTTACCTTGCTTTAGTTATTTTTGTGTTTATATGTTGTGTTGAGTATTTGTTTCCCTTTGGAATGCTTGTTGGGTGTGGGTAGATTGTCTAAGTTTGGAGTAGGAGGAGACTATGGGGAGTATTCTTGTAGGGAGGCATAAGAGTTTACTTTCTTGTTGGAGGGAGTTTGGGTTGGGTGCCCCACCTTGTATGAGGAATGCTTGCATTTATTCTTGTTTCTTGTTATGAGGGAGGCATAAGAGTATATGGAGGTATAAGGGGTACTTGAGGGAGGCATAAGAGTTGTAGGGGATTTGAGACATGCATTGGAGGCTTTAAGGTGGGCACCCATTCCCATTGGGAGGCATAAGTGGCCTCCCCATAGGTCTTGCTCTTTTGGCTTTCTTGATAAGCCTTGTTATATTGTTGTTTTTGTTGTTCTTCTTGCTTGTGTTGTGGTTGTGTTTGAATGTGAATGGAATGGATGTGAAAATATTTTGTTAAGTGTTGTGGAAGATTTTTGTTGCCATGTGTTGAAATCATCTCCCATTGTGATGTGGTTGGGGCTCGGGGGCCAATGAAGAGGATGGCTTCTCCTCTTCATTGGATGTCTTGGTTGGGAGGAGAGCGTTGCCTCTCCCCCCATTTTGTTGTGAATCAAACAAATCTTGGAGGAGTTATCTTGCTTGGAGTTTTGGAGCTTGGAGTGTTGTTGGAGACCTTGAGAACTTATCCTTGTGAAGAAACTTATTGTATTCCACTTAGAGTGGAGGAACTTATATTATTATAGTTTCCTTTATTTGCATTCTTGTATTATTTCCCACCTTGAGTGGATGACCTTGTAATAATCTTGTGTGGAAGAGTTTGCATTCAAATATTTATATGTTGAAAAGAGAAAGAAGGCTTGTATTGAGTTAGTTGTGAAATGGAAAAAAAAAGTTACTTTCATTATGAAGTTGTAAAGTTGTAAATGAGAAAGAAGGAAAAATAGAAGTTGTAAGAAGTTGAACTTGTATGCATAATATCCTTGTATGGAAAAACAAAGTTATTGTAGCAAATTTGAATGTATGTATATTATAGTGAAATGAAAGAGAGAAGCGAGTGTGTGAGTGTGTGTGTGTACACACACACACACACACACACACACACACACACACACACACACACACACACACACATATATTGTATTTAGAAATGTTGATTTTATTATAACAAGAAAGTGAAAATGTAATAAAGTAATAGATTTAGATTCTGTTGCTCTTAAAATGGAAGGAAAATATTTAGGCACACAAATGAAAATATTCTAGTAAGTAGATGTACTTAAATAGACTCGAGAATGCATTTTTAAACCTTTTGGTAACTTTTAGTTTCTTGGAGGAATCTCGGATTAAGGTTGTATTTTTTTGAAATAGGACCGCCACCCTGTGAAGAGTGTGGTCATGTAACCGCCACTCATGCTAAGGCGGTGGTCTCAAAACCCCTACTCAATAGAGCGACAATCCGTGGTTTGTCACCAGGCAGAGTCGCGGTTCCGGGACCACCGATGTCCGCTCCAGGTGGTTCTATCACTCACGATAGAACTCCATGGATTGGTGCATGTAAAATTTTAACTGGTTTATGTAAAACTTAAAGTTGTAAAATTAAATCAAAGACTGCCAACATGTAAACAATGTGTGATCCCATGGATTTGAGCAATAAATCATACAAATGGTGGATCTAAAACATTTCTTCTCATTTATTCATGGGGGTAGGGTTTGCCCCAAATTTAAGAAAAACTAAATACAAAAACTTGAAACAAAACCATATTGGTAAAAGGAATAACCTTCCCAATCCTTGAATGGAAGTTATAACAACAATAAACTGCAACTAAACTAATCTAACTAGATCTCCTTGTAGAATCCTCCATAATTCTTCCTCCTTGCTCCCATGTCTTCCTCTTCTCCAACCTGCATTTTAACAAAAAAAATAGACCAAATGAGGGAAAAGAATAAAGGAAAGACTTTAATAAAGACTCATAAGGAAATTTAGGGCTTGTTTGTAACCCTAGGATCTTGTGGTTGAGATTTTTTTGATCCAAGGGTGGAGGTTTCACCCTACTTTTGTTAGGTGAGAGTGATTTTTATAAAATGTGGTTTGAAACTTTAGTAGTATGTGCAAATGGGGAATGGGGCCATTTAATTGCCATAGAGTGCTAAGCCATGGTTAGTCCTTAACAAACTTAGTTAGTAATAGAAAAGACTCTAAGTTATTAAGATAATGATTTTTATAATATTTGTGTAAGAGGTTAACCTTATTAGGAATTAACTTTATTAAGGAGAAGAAAACATTTAATTAAGTAAATTAATCCTTAGTACCTTCCTAGTGAATATTTGGTTAATGGACCTTAATGATGAATTAGAAAATATGTTAACCTTCTAGTAGACCTAGTTCTTCAACCGCAGGGTTGAGTTTAGTGGTGTGAGTAGTTGTGGCACCCTAGGGGATTAACCTCGTGTAAACTCTTTTACTCGTATACTTGTTCTTGTAACAAAAAAAAATAGCCGTAGTTTTCAAGAGTTGTGTTAGTTTTTAGCGTGTTTTTAGAATGCCATTTTAGATGGGTGTTACATTTTGTATCAGAGCCATGGGTTCAAAGCTTGGACCCTGGGCACAAATAGAAAACATGAAGACATGAAATTTTTAACCTAGTGCAAACTCGTTCATTAAATCTAGAAAATCACACTATCTCGATATTTTTATACTTTTAGAAAATATAGAAATACCGAAAACAAACCTTAAATGATGAACTAACTCTCGCCTTGGTCTGTGTAGGAGGCACGGACTAGATGAGGGGTCTTTTCATATAGACCTAGGTATACCACCGCCGATGATTCAGGAGTAGTGGCCATTCTTCCTCATATTTTAGAGATGCTTCAGGATGTCAATGCCACTATACGTGGAGGGTCCCTGGGAAGACAACTTGCCAGATAGGATATGGATCCATCAGTTGAGGCTAGGGCATCTCCTCGATACAACGAGGAGCATGGGGTAGAGAACTTCCGTGTGGAGTTACCTAGGGCAGAGTCACCACAAAGAGGGCATGGAGACATGATTTTAGGACATAGGACAGATCTTGGAGCCCTAGATAGAGGGAGGAGCACACAGAGAGACCTAGGGTTCATCAGTTTGGTGCAGACCATATCAGGGAGATCCTAAAGCTACGGCCATCTCATTATTCTAGAGACATGGGAGGTTTTTAGGCTGAGGCTTAATTAGTGAGCTTGAGCGGGTGCTTCAAGCTCTGCGCTTGTACTAGCAACGCGAAAGCTCATGTTGCGATCCATCTTTGAGGGATGGAGCGGGAGTCAGTGGAGGACCAAGGTGTAGAAGCTCCATGTTGACTTGATGAAAGTTACCTAGGAGCTTTTGAGGAGCATTTCAAGAGTAGGTATTTTCCCAGGAGGTTTATTCAGAAGCGTATAGATGAGTTTCATGACCTCCACCAGGCATCTATGATCTGTAGCCGAGTATGAGAGTCAATTTTGGATCTACTCTAGTATGTCGACTATATGTAGGATGCACATGTATGGATTCACATGTTCATCCAGGGCTTGAATTTGGATTTAGGTGGCGCGGTACGCATTCTCTGCCCACATAATTTAGCAGAGGCCATGGAGAAGGCCTATATTACAGAGGAGACATGGGGGAAGACGTAGTAGGCTAGAGATAGAGTTCATAACTGCATACAACAAATGTAGGATTGTAGATTGAGGGGGTCAATTCCTCCTCCTCGTGGTGGATAAAGTACAAGATAGCCTTCCTTAGGCCACCTCATTGGCCACCTTAGCAAGCAGCATGCAATAGAGACCTACCCACCTTATAGACCTCCTCAGAGATTCGACGCACAGAGGGCAGAGTATGGGGCCTCCTCTTAGAGGTCCCATCAAGAAATAGGGTGCACAAAGATCTCGGTCACCAAGAGTTCGTCAACGAAACCTCAACAATCCATAGATGGGTTGTTAGGATCCACAAACACGAGACATCTAGAGTATCGACTAGGGCCGCATCCCTTTGGAAAGGACCAAGAAGCTGTTATGGTTGTGGTGTTATTGGACACCATTAGAGAGAGTGCCCACAGAACCCTAGAACAAGGGTAAGATGTAAATCTCAGAGCCTCTGTTGGAGATATGGCACAAAGTCATCGAGATCTATATAATGAGTCCAAGAACCGTCAAAGTTGAGCACCGAGTAATGTGATAGAGAGACGACATGTAGTATTGGTGGTGTTTCTTCCTCTATATTATTTGATTTTGGTTCCTCCGATTCTTTGATTTTGGTGGCGAGTTAGATAGGGTCGTAGTTGGGATGTTGAGATGGCTTCTAGAGCCAAGATTTCTGTAGACTCCTTAGTTAAGGAGTGTGTAGTGGATTTGGGACCCTTCACCACTACTTCGGATCTTTGAATCCTTCCTTTGGGTTCCTATGGTGTCATCTTGGGCATGGACTGGTTGTCTGCACATAGAGCTAGAGTGGACTGTTACCATAATACTATTACTTGTATAGATGATCTAGGAGTGGAGTCAGTGATAACATGGATTAGGAGGCCTATTTCTATTCACACCATCTCCGCCATGCAACTTAAGCGTGTGTGTATAATGGGGTTGTCGGATGTATGTTGTTATTGTTAGTGACAAATCGAGGATGAGTCGGTGGACCATCCCTTGATGACCATCCCATCTTGAGAAATTTTGCTAATGTTTTTATGGGGGAGCTACCGGGGTTACCTCCCCCACGTGAGATAGCTTTTCATATAGATTTGGTTCCGGGCGTAGATCCTATCTCATGAGCACCTTATCGGATGACTACCCCTGAGCTATGTGAGCTCCAATTGTAGCTTGAGGGCCTTCTGGAGAAAGGCATAATCCACCCTAGTGTATCCCCTTGGGGTGCACTGGTGATTTTTGTGAAGAAGGACAAATCTTTTTGGTTGTGTATTGATTCATCGCCATTGAACAAAGTAACAATCAAGAATCGTTACCCCCTTTCGTGCATCGATGACTTGTTTCATCGAGATGAAGGGGGCCACAATTTTCTCCAAGATAGATCTAAATTCGGGTATCATCAGTGAGGATTATGGAGGTAGATATTTATAAGGCTACCTTCTATACGACATATGGAAACTACGAGTTCACAAAGTGGCACCTTTTGGTCTGACGAATGCCCCCGTAATGTTCATGAGCTTGATGAATAGGGTATTCAAGAATTTTCTTTATCGATTCATGCTCATCTTCCTTGATGACATTTTGATTTACTCATGTATGCATGAGGAGCACCTTTGTCAGGTTCTTCAGTGTCTTCGTGAGCAGATCTTTACGGGAACCTAGATAAGTGTGTGATCTTTCAGATAGAGGTGCATTATTTGGGCCACATCATTTATGGGGAAGGTATCATAGTCAATCCTTCCAATATTTGAGCTATCATGGATTGGCTAGCACCCACCAAAGTGTGACCGAGGTGAGTAGCTTCGTGGGTTTGGCATGATATAACAGGAGATTTGATCAGGACTTTTCTCAGATTGCACACCACATCACCTCCCTTCAGCGAAAAGGGAAGAATTTTGTTTGGTCAAACAGATGTGAGTAGGCCTTGAAACTAAAGGAATTCCTTATGACAAAGCAGTGTCGAGATCCTAAGAGTGAGTTCTACATTTGCATGTAGATACTTCTTTGGCGGGACTTGGAGTTGTGTTGATGCGGGATGATAGATTAGTTACTTTTGATTCTCGCAAACTCAAAGATTATGAGCTCAATTATTCGACTCATAATCTTGAGCTTGCATCGATTGCCAGTGCACACCTTAGTGCGGTGGAGACATTTCCTCCTTGGTTGGAGATTTACACTCGGGGATCGATCACTTGAGTCTTCACCACCTCTTCATGCAGCCCAATCTCACCACTCATCAGCGGCGTTGGATGGAGTTGCTTTGTGAGTATGATATGGAGATAGAGCATGTGAAGGGGAAGGATAATTTGGTTACTGACACTTTGAGCAGACGGAGACACGTGGCTATGGTTACTTCGTGAATTTGAGACTTCACAGAGTAGGATTTTTTGTAGCACTTTCCTCACGGCCTACTACCTTGCACCATAGTAGAGAATGAGTCTCGAGAGGCCACTTGAGGGGAGATTTGATGGATTTTCATTAGTAGTAGATGGTATTCTTAGACACAGAGGTCAAATATACATTCCTAGAGATGGAGACTTGAGACAAGACATTTTGATAAAGGCTCATCATGCACCTTATTCATCCCATCCCGGGGTGAAGAAGATGCACGCCACTTTGAGATAGTTGTACCATTGGAGAGGACTTCAGAGAGATGTGGCTCAGTTTGTGTCATGTTGTTTAGAGTGTCAGAGGGTGAAGGCCAAGCATCAGCATCTAGTTGGCCTTCTCTTTCCTCATGCCATACTGGAGTGGAAGTGGGACACCATTTCCATGGACTTCATTATTGGGGTTACCGACGTCGAGATACCACCACGACACCATCATGGTCATGTGGATAAATTGACAAAAGTGGCTCATTTTTCTCCGGTGAAGACCACCTACACATCTAGTGTAATGACATGGCTATATCTTGATGATATTGTCAGATTACATGGGATTCCACAAAAGATCATTTGTGACTACGATCCTTTGTACACTTCCCATTTTTGGACCACCTTACAGTATGCTCTCGGGACGAGGATTAATTTCAGCATGGTATATCACCCTAAGACAGATGGATAGACTAAGCGGGTGAATCAGATCTTGGATGACATGCTTAGGATGTATGTTATGGATCACCAGTCGAGATGGGAAGAGTATCTATACTTGGTGGAGTTTGCCTACAATAATATTTTTCAGAGTTCGATAGGTATGGCTCTTTTCAGGCATTATATGGTAGAGAGTGCAGAACACCTCTTAGTTGGGATAGGTTAGAGGATAGGGTTTCTCTTGGGCTAACCTTATTGCAAGACATGGAGCAAAGTGGGTTGTTTTGATCGAGACGGAGATTACAAGAGGCGTAGGACGGGAGTAAGAAGTATGCAAACCAAGTATAGGAGAGATCGGAGTTATGAGGTGGGCACGAAGGTGTTCCTTCGTGTCGAGACCGCATAAGATCCCTATCCTCTGGAAAAGGTTCTAAGATTGCTCCTAGCTTTATGGATCCCTTTGAGATCTTGGAGCGCATCATTCCCTTGGCCTATCGTCTAGCGTTGTCACCAAGCTTGTCTCTCATCCATGATGTGTTTCATGTTTATGTGCTTAAGAGATATATTTCTGATCCTTCTCACGTGGTAGATTAGACCACATTACAGTGCAGGATCGGGGAAGGTGATGGTGGAGCCCATTTGCATTATAGAGCGCGGGACCCTGGGCCTTCACGGTAGAGAGATTGACTAGGTTTGGGTCAATGGGAAAGACATGATGAGGCAACTACATGGGAGGATGCTTTACATTGTTATAAGTGTAGTTCCCACAATTATTCTAGTGACTTCCAAAGTAGGAAGTCGAGTCTAAGGAGAGGGGGATGTAGTGCCCACTTCCCTTCGACACCTTTTTCTTTGATTTTGATACTGTCGACTACACTTATGGACATTGTTGTAGCCTTTTGATTTAGCATGATACTAGATGTTGGGTCAAAGCACACGATGTTGTGTCCCACTTCATGTCCCAAAAACGCGAGTAAGAAGTTGGCGGGATCGGAAATCGAGGTTGTCGCGCGAACACCCCTTTCGCGTGAACCCCTTCGCGCCTTCTGAACTGCCACGTAGGATGAAGAAACTGGTTCGCAGAATGGGGTTCGCGCTAAGAACACCCTTCTTCAGCCATGTGAACCCTTCAATTCAAATAATTTTAGCGTGCTAAGAAAGAGTTATATATAGATATTTATATAGTTTTGGGCGCAAATTTAAGGTTTGGGGGTTCGGGTGAAGGGGTTCACGTGGACCCCCTTATGAACACCCTTGCGCGAACCTCCTTCGCGCGAACCCCCCTATGTGGCACCTATGTGGCACCTATGTGGCACATTTTGGCGCCAAATCCATTTGGAGGATAATTTTATGCCAAAATGTGCCACTTAGGTGCCACGTAATTAGGGTTAACGAATGAATAAAATTACAAAAATTTAACACAAAATACAGAATTTTATTAGCTTTCTAAAAATATAATTTTCATTTTTAAAAATATGTTTTACTATTTATTTTTTATATTTTGCTAACATATGGTATTTTAGGACAATCAATCATACACAATCAACCCAATTTGAAAAATAGCAAAATATATCAAAAAAATTGAAAAAATAAAATTACTATTTGTTGAAGTCTTCTTCTTACCTGTGAAAAAAATTCAATTTTGATATAAATCTTAAAAGTTATTGGCATAGACATTTGTACGCCATTTATTTGAAAATATTTTTACTAAATAATTAATTAAAAAAAATATATGTCCAAAAATATGAAAATTTGACAAGACCTCAAAATTCAAATCTTAAACATATATCTAAAATTTCATGGTGAAAAATAACTTCTCATTTAAAAGAACCCACCAGGACAGTCATTCCTCTTTTATAACATAAGAAACAATGTATGAATAAAATTAAGAAAAAGACCAATTTTTTTGTAATTTTTTTATAAAAATTTACATGTATTCTACACTCTAAACACAACATTTCGTTAGTTTGTGGAATTTCATGAATGTGTATGGTTTTATGGCTATTACCTTTAGAAAATCAATGAAACTGAAAATTCATGTGTATAATGGTACAAAACATACCAAAAAGTGGGACATTTTATTGTGCTTTTACCCTGTTCGCGATACTAGGACGGTTGTCGATTTCGATTTCATATATGATGCATGTGGATTATTAGAGACATTTTATATTGATGTTGATATGTTGTAGACATGGTTATTTATATATATTTCGACATGCAATTACTTCCTTCGCCATGAGTAGGATTTCATAATTGAATTATTGTTGTGATCATTTTGACATGGATGAAATGTTGGAAAGAAATGTTGTTAGAAAAGTGTAAATGATTTGTAATTACCTAGATGATATTAGCTAGTATATAGATGATTTTTAGATTTAGATTTCATATTTTGGCATGGATGTTTTAATGCGGCCACGAGGACAAAGGAGGTATTATCTGTTTTGCAAGTGTATTTATATTCACAACAACATTGGGGGATTAGAGACCAACCACATTGTAACTCTAGATGAATTCAACTAGGGTCACCATGACAACATGTAATTGTGTGTGTATTAGAATTATTTGGTTAGGGGAAAATTGTGACCAAGGGGTCATGTGTTGCTTTGTTTTAATTTCCATTTTATTAATCTTAGTATGTGTTTCTCTTAGTGATGTAATTACTTATTTTAATTATTTAGATTTTGATGTATGTTTTCCCCTTTATCTTAGTGGGTCTAAGTGTCTTATTAAAGTAATTAAATATTATCTTCAATTAATCAAAGATGTGACCAAAAGGAGATCATTTATTAGACTTGATTTTCTCTTGGATTTTGTGTTGTGTGTTGAATGCTTGAGATTTTGAGTGTTGTACACTCTACCCTTCATGGGAAACTCGAATTTGACCTTAAGGAAAATTTTGAAGGCTTGTGGGACAAGTTAAACTTGTCCCACACCTCTTAAATTGTTATACCAACCCTACCTATGGGTTGGGGGGTCAAAATTAGACCCCATTAGGTGTTTTGGGAAGAGAAAAAGGTGAAATGTTTATTGCACTTTCTTTCAAATATTTAATTTTTTCCTTTGGGGGTGTGGGCTTAGTTTGTGTGTGCAAGTATCTTGTCATTCCTCTCACCCACCAATTTATGGTGCATTGGGGTTGAGGTTTGACTTCTTAGGTGGAGTTGAGGATGAGTGATGTGGCATCCTACATGGAGCCACCTCATCCTCCTCTCTCCCTTTTCTATTTATAGTAGCTCTTTTGCTTGTTTGGGGGTTACTTGATCATTTTAGGCTCTTATATTTTTGAGAGTTAGAAGATTTTTTTGGAGTTCTTGTGGATTGTTGGAGCTTTGTGGATGCTTGCTTGGTTTTGAGGAGCTTGGAATTTCATTCTTGGAACAAGCTCTACTATGGAGAGGTAGGAGCTTTACCTTGCTTTAATTATACTTTTATTTTTGTGTTTATATGTTGTGTTGAGTATTTGTTTCCCTTTGGAATGCTTGTTGGGTGTGGGTAGATTGCCTAAGTTTGGAGTAGGAGGAGACTATGGGGAGTATTCTTGTAGGGAGGCATAAGAGTTTACTTTCTTGTTGGAGGGAGTTTGGGTTGGGTGCCCCACCTTGTATGAGGAATGCTTGCATTTCTTCTTGTTTCTTGTTATGAGGGAGGCATAAGAGATTGAGGGAGGCATAAGAGTATATGGAGGTATAAGGGGTACTTGAGGGAGGCATAAGAGTTGTAGGGGATTTGAGACATGCATTGGAGGCTTTAAGGTGGGAACCCATTCCCATTGGGAGGCATAAGTGGCCTCCCATATGTCTTGCTCTTTTGGCTTTCTTGATAAGCCTTGTTATATTGTTGTTTTTGTTGTTCTTATTGCTTTTTTGTGGTTGTGTTTGAATGTGAATGGAATGGATGTGAAACTATTTTGTTAAATTTTTTGGAAGCTTTTTTTTTCCATGTGTTGAAATTATCTCCCATTATGATGTGTTTGGGACTTGGGGGCCAATGAAGAGGATGGATTCTTCTCTTCATTGGATGTCTTGGTTGGGAGGAGAGCATTACCTCTCCCCCATTTTGTTGTGAATCAAACAAATCTTGGAGGACTTATCTTGCTTGGAGTTTTGGAGCTTGGAGTGTTGTTGGAGACCTTGAGAACTTATCCTTGTGAAGAAACTTATTATATTCCACTTAGAGTGGAGGAACTTGTATTATTATAGTTTCCTTTATTTGCATTCTTGTATTATTTCCCACCTTGAGTGGATGACCTTGTAATAATCTTGTGTGGAAGAGTTTGCATTCAAATATTTGTATGTTGAAAAGAGAAAGAAGGCTTGTATTGAGTTAGTTGTGAAATGGAAAAGAAAAGTTACTTTCATTATGAAGTTGTAAAGTTGTAAATGAGAAAGAAGGAAAAATAGAAGTTGTAAGAAGTTGAACTTGTATGCATAATATCCTTGTATGGGAAAATAAAGTTATTGTAGCAAATTTGAATGTATGTATATTATAGTGAAATGAAAGAGAGAACAAGTTGTGTGTGTGTGTATATACACATATACACACACACACACACACACACACACACACACACACACACACACACACACACACACACACACACACTTACACACATATACACTTTAGAGATGTTGATTGTTTTTATAGCAAGAAAGTGAAAATGTAAAGTAATAGATTTAGATTCTGTTGCTCTTGAAATGGAAGGAAAATATTTAGTTGCACAAATGAAAATATTCTAGTAAGTATATGTAATTTAATAGAGTTGAAAATGCCTTTAAATGAGTAGATTTAACCAAGGAATGAATAAGTAGAACTAAATTTCAACACTGAAACCTTTAGATGTACTTAAATAGACTCAAAATGCATTTTTAAACATTTTGGTAACTTTAAGTTTCTTGGAAGAATCTCGGATTAAGGTTTTTATTTTTTAATAGGACCGCCACCACGTGCGAGCGGTGGTCCCGTAACCACCGCTCAGCTAAAGCGCGGTCTGAAAACCGTTGCTCAAGTAGAGTGGCTGTCCATGGTTTGTCACCCAAGAAGGCGGCGGTTCCAGGATTTCCGGTTTGCTCTAGGTCGTGGTTTTGCCACTCACGATGATCTCCGTGGATCGGTGTCTCGTGTAAAATTTTAACTAGTTTATGTAAAACTTAAAGTTGTAAAATTAGATCAAAGACTACAAAGATGTAAACTACGTGTGATCCGATGGATTTAAGAAATTAATCATGCAAATGGTGGATCTAAAACATTTCTTCTCATTTATTCATAGGGGTAGGGTATGCCCCAAAATTTTAAAAATCAAATACAAAAACTTGAAACAAAACCGGATTGGCAAAAGGAATAACCTTCCCAATCCTTGAATGGAAGTTATAACAACAATAAAACTACAACTAAACTAATCTAAACTAGATCTCCTTGTAGAATCCTCCATATTTCTTCCTCCTTTGCAAGCTTAGTTAGTAATAGGAAAGACTCTAAGTTATTAAGATAATGAGTTATATAATATTTGTGTAAGAGGTTAACCTTATTAGGAATTAACTTTACTAAGGAGAAGAAAACATTTAATTAAATAAATCAATCCTTGTTACTTCCCTAGTGAATATCTGATTAAAGGACCATAATGAGGAATTAGAAAATATGTTAATCTTCTCATAGAACTAGTTCTTAAACCATAGGGTTGAGTTTAGTGGTGTGAGTTAGTTGTGGTACCCTAGGGGATTAACCCCGTGTAAACTCTTTTACCCGTATCCTTGTCCTTTGTAACAAAAAAATAGTT